>JBBPEB010000026.1:405000-905356 GCA_039096225.1 Blastocystis sp. Blastoise
TTGCTTAACATTATCAATAGTGTCGGAAGGTTCGACATCTAAAGTAATGGTCTTGCCTATATACAAAATAAATGTGTAAACAATTGACACATAATATCAAATATACCTGTAAGAGTTTTCACGAAGATTTGCATCGTCGGTCCTTAAACATATAAACACTCATTCAATATCAATTCATACCTTAAACAACACAGTGGATCAAATTAATGTTTAAAAAGTCTCTGTGACTTTTAATAGAAAAAAGTGTAAGTGTCAATTTTAATTTTGTTTTTTCATAAGAAAATATTGTTTTCATGAATATAAAACAAGAAAATGAGAAATATTCAGGGTTCTTTCTTATTATTAAGATCAACACTTGCTCTTCAAAACAATTTTTATCTTTTGATTGGCTGAAAAACTCAAGTTGTGGTCTTTATTAATTGCCTCTTTTTTGTTGGAGTCTTATTCATACAGCCAATAAAATGTGATGTTTATTATGGTCTTTATTTACCCTTATGGTTTTTTTGATATGTGGCTTTCGGCCATCTTATAAATTTTGCACAAAATATTTGTCTATATTTCTGTTGTATACAAGTATGTATTTTGATGCTTTCCTATTTTAAACATGTTTATTTACCTTACTGATTCTGTTTAATTGATAGAAAATGGTTAAGCATAACAACGTTTTAGTAAATGCTCACTTCCACAAGGATTGGCAAAATCGTGTGAAGACCTGGTTCAACCAACCTGCTAAGGCTGCTGCTCGTAAGCTCCACCGTAAGCAAGTTGCTTCTCTCATCGCTCCCAGACCTGCTGCTGGTTTATTAAGACCTATTGTCCGTTGTCCTACTCAAAAGTACAACATGAAGACCAGATTAGGTCGTGGTTTCACCTTCGCTGAACTTAGAGTATGTTTTTTCTCATTTATTTTTTTATTTAAAAAAGACATTTTAAATAAGTTTCGAATATTTTTATGAAAATACTGTTTCTTATTGACAAACTTATATTTTTTTAAATATTTATAGGCTGCTAAGATCAACCCCAAGGAAGCTCGTTCTATTGGTATTGCTGTTGATCACAAGCGTGATAACAAGAGTGTATATGTTTATTTATATTTTTATTATTATGGTTTTCAAATATATTTTTTCCTGTTTTTTTCATTTTCATAATTTTATATAATTGTTGACAAGCTAAGAGATGATACTATATTCTTCTTGAATGATTTTCAAACACTCAAATTAATACTATTATTATTATTTTTAATATGTTTAGGTTGAAGGTTTCCAAGCTAATGTCGATAGATTAAACGCTTACAAGAGCAAACTTATTCTCTTCCCCAAGAAATACTGTACATATATATAGAATACGTTGTATGTTTATTATACTTTTGAGTATTCTTCATTTTTCAAATGTGTGTTTTTATTATATTTTTATGTCCTTTTCTTCTTTATATTATATATGTTTCTATTCATCTAAAAATACTTTTTAAAAATTTCCTTATATATAATAATTATTATATGTGTGTATACTGTACTCCTAAGAACGGTGAAGCTACTGCTGAAGAATGTAAGGCTGCCAAACAAGTCATTGGTGAAATCTTACCTATTGAAAAGTCTGCTTCTAAGGTCGAAGTTGTCGAAATTCCTAAAGTCCGTGCTTACATGGGTCTTAAACAAGCTCGTGCTGATGCTCGTCATGTCGGTCATCGTGCTGCTAGAGCCGCTGCTCTTGCTGAAAAAGCCAACGAAACCAACTAAACACATTATTCATTTTACAACAGATTTGGGCAATAATTAGTTTGTTTTGTTATATATTTTTTTTTTGACTATTGAAAAAAAGAGTTTTTGTAAATATTAATTATTCATTAGTAATATATAAAAAATGATAATATTCAATCAATTTGAAAAGAAACAAAAATCCCACCTATTTTTCGTCCTTAATAAATTCCCACCTTTTTTTCCAGGAATAACAAATGGGAAACACTTCTTATCTTTTTTTGGGGCAATTTGAAACCATCTTCTTTTTTGAATTTTAGGGTTTTATTTAGCTTTTTGAAGTTATCCGTATTCATTAAACTATATTAAATCAATTCTTGGTTTATTGGCTACTAGAAATTTAAAAATCATGAGTAAAACTATCGTATGTGAATAGTGTCACTCTAATCCTATTTTCTTATTGTTACTCAATGATATTTCTATCGATATCTTTTCTATCTAGGGTCTGGAAACACCAAGACTATCTTCTCAGTCTGTAGATAAAATGATGGACAATACATCTTGTACATTATCTTTTATTATAAATCATTATTGCTTTGATGATCTATATATGCATTATCTTTATCTATAATTCAATTAATATAGACACTCCTTCAACAAAATTATTTGCAACTCCACAAATTGATGCGATTGTATTCATTATATCATTGCTTTTCTATATATTTGATATGTTATATAGCTAGATATGAGTAAATCCATTAAGAAAAATGAAACATTAGAAACTTGGTATGGGTTTTGGTCTGATCGAATTGAACACAGTACAAAAGACACTTTTCTTGATGTATATATATATTAGTTGAATATAATTATAAGAGTTTATAAATGAATTCTTTTATTTTCTATTAAAAATTTGTTTATTGTTAATATATAGTCAATCAAAGAAATTATCAATTTAAAAGTACGTCAGACAATGTATAAAGACGCGTCATATATTGTTCACCATGCAGTAGAACGATTGAATGTCAAAAAGGAAGTAATTAAGTATGCTATTTATATATTCTATAAGTAAATTATTATTATTATTGTTATATATATATGTATTGTTAGTTTTAATAGTATTATTCTATATGAATCAAAAGTAACTTTTATGTTTATTTAGTTTCTTTCATCATATGATTTGTTTTATTTTTATATTCTATATATTAATATATATAAATAGACCTACATTAGTGTTTTATGAATATATGATGGAATCCATTGTCGTTGAAGAACATTCTAAATTAACTCCAGAAAATCTAAATGCACTTATCGGAATGAAACCATTCCAAAATGCTACTTTATTATGCTGGTATTTTTTATTATTATTTTTATTATTATATTTATTATTATATTTATTATTATATTTATGATATGTTTATTATTATATTTATTATTATATTTATTATTATGTTTATTATATTTATTATATTTATTATTATGCTTATTATTTTTATTATTATATTTATTATTATTATATTTATTATTATTATTATTAATCATATAATTATATTAATATACACGTTAACTTTAATACTATTAATATAGTTTCTGTACATCATTATTATGTTTGTCTCAGACAATCCCGCCATTGAATTCCCTCCTTTATGTATTCACCATTCAAGCTTATGATCTCCATAGAGTCACAGAAACATTCATTTCCCTCCTTACCAACTTTAAACCACACACACTTCCCGCTGAATTATTCACTTATTTTAATAATGTATATTATTATAATTAAAGTTATCATTATTAGTATACTTATTATTATTATATTTTTTATTATACTTATTTCTATATACAGGTAATGGAAGCATGTGTTGAAGAACTCTGTTGGACTTCAGAGTCACGTGTTTGGGAGTATCTTATTCAAGAAAAGAATTCTCAATCTCAAGGTATATATACATATATCATTATATCATTACTTATATATATATAGATGACAAAGATGATGAAAAAAAGTCTAAAGTATAATAATTTATATATATTTTTTTACTTATATATATAGAGTCATCATGTTCCACGTGCTATAGAAATTCTAATTCGTCATTTATTATATTTATCTCTGACACGTCTTCAAGCCATCGTGACGCGTCTTCATATCCTTAATGACCAACGTACTATTCTTCATGCTGATGTATATAGAAATACTCTATATAATTATATATTACTATTAATAATAATAAATACTCTATATAATTATATATTACTATTAATAATAATAAATACTCTATATAATTATATATTACTATTAATAATAATAAATACTCTATATAACTATATATTACTATTAATAATAATAAATACTCTATATAATTATATATTACTGTTAACAATAATAAATACTCTATATAACTATATATTACTATTAATAATACTTAATACTCTATATAATTATATATTACTGTTAACAATAATAAATACTCTATATAATTATATATTACTATTAATAATACTAAATACTCTATATAATTATATATTACTATTAATAATACTAAATACTCTATATAATTATATATTACTATTAATAATAATAAATACTATATATATATATATATAGTCGTGGTCCTTATTACGTAGTATATTACATGGATCTATTTCCCTCCTTGAAGCCCGCCATCTAGACACTATCATTCTCTCTACTATTTACGCGGCATCCAAAGCCCGCCGAATTGCCCTCTCCTTCAAGGAATTACTTGCCGCTTATCAGGAGTTATATCCTCAAAAACTAGATCAGGTATATATATATATATATATATTCATGTGTATGTTTTAAACATTTTTTCATAAATTAATTTCCATTATATATATATATATATATATATATATATATATATATATATAGATTAAGTTTCATGTTTCTCTTCGTCCATTACGTACGACTTGTCAGAATGACGCATCCTCCGTAGATGTTCCTGATGGTAACATAATAGCGTTCTATAACAATGTATTTATGCAGGCGGCTTGTTCCCAACTGGTCACTTATCAAGAAGAACTAGTCAGAAGCACCAGCGTTCTAGATATCCTTATATATATTATTATTATTATTATGTTTATTATTATTATTATTATGTTTATTATTATTATTATAACTTAACCAATCACGTAGTGTCTCTCAAAAAGATCCCGTTGTTCCCCGCGGGAATCAGTCTTCCACTACTCTAGTCTGTGATTCCCCATCGATATTTAAAGAGGCTCAAGGCGTTATTCGCAGTATTTCCACCGGACGATCCATAGAAGGACCTATATTGTCACCATTACCCTCTCTCCCTACATTTGTGCCTACAATAATTCCTACTACTTCTCCTCTCCCCGCGATTATTTCTCCCTCTATTGCTGTATCTTCTTCAACTACATCGAGTGCCTCCATAGTGTTTAAACAACAACCACCAAAGAATGAAGATTCCAAAACTATTAATACCACAACGTATATTTATATTTATATATTTGTATTTATATATATAGCAGTGTGAAGAGACCAGCACCTGAAACAAATCAAGAAAGTATATAATTATAATAATAAATATACTATTAAACCTATTCTTTGTAGCAAAGAAATCCTCAAATTAATTGAAATACTCTACATATGTCGTGTGTTATTTTCCAGTAGTACTCAAATTACTTTTTCATCGTTTTATCCTCGTGTTTCTTCATAGTATTTTGCCACAAACTTTTCTTTTATTTACACTCTCTTTTTCAATTTTTTTATTCTGTTTATTCTATGTGTAATACTCCTTTTTGTTATCTCTTATCCCTCTTGTTGGTTTTTATAATAATAGAAGTATATGAATGATTGATATTTAATATATATAATATGATAAAAAGAGAATATGAAAAAATTGTTATTAGAATATATATATATATAATTATAAAAAGAAGAATAATAAAAAATATGTATTAAAAATATATCTTTATTAGAATAAACTAAATAAACAAAAAAATAGAATAATAAATAAACAATAAATATATTTTTATAAAAGAATAAAAAAGATGAAAAAACATAATATATGATTGTTTCAACAAAATAATATATATATGCATAAAGAATAGAATGTGAAATAATAAAAATGATAATTTAATATATGAAAAATTATATTATAAATGATTCTGTATTTCATAGTGTATACTATTTCATATATCTTCTATATGTATGAGTTAAGTATTCATTGTAAAGTGTTGGAAGAAAAAAAGATAAATATTAGAAAAGAAGAAAATGAAATTATAAAAAAAATATTAAAATATAAAAAATATTAAAAAAATAAGAATAACAATAAAATAAAAGAAATAAGATGAAATATAAATAATAATAATAAAATTAAAATAAATAAAAATACTCTCCCAGACGGGATTGAACCGTCGACCTCCCGGTTAACAGCCGGATGCTCTAACCAGCTGAGCTATGGAAGATTTATATTTGTTTATTCGTTATTCATGCATTTCACAATACATTATCACAATTTACATTACAAAATAATTATAAAACAGAAAAATAACATAAAACAAGAACAAACAAAGATGAATATTCGTTAAGTATATTAATATCCATAAAAGTGCATTTATTTTTATAAAATTTAGTTTTGTGTATGTAAATGAAAATTATTATTATATACATAATATTAATTTATTTTGTCAACAATTCAATTATAAAACTATTCATTTTTGTTTAGCATATAGTTTATTTATTTACTGTGAGATAATAAATGAACCTAAATATTAGAAATACTATTTTTTTTATAGATAATTTGTTATGTAAATTGGAATTCATTTATAAAAGAATTATATTTTTTGAAAAATATATCTCTTCATTTCATATAATAAACTTATTAATGAAGACATTAAAATCAAATCAACTGGAGTTTTTTTATTAGTGTAGATTCACTGCGAACTTTTGTTTATAACATATTGTATGCTAATAATGTATCATTTCTATATCTACAATTGATTAAATAATAAATTATTCTATTATTGTTTAAATATATTATATAGTAATAAGAAAAATAATGTAGTATAAAAAACCAAATAAAAAGAATCTATATTGTATTAATACTTCAACAATTATAAACTTTAGTCATTCAATATATTAATCAATCATGTACCAAAAAGAACATTATTCTTATATTTATAATCAATTTATTCATTTTAATATATATATAATTTATTTATATACATTATTAGACAATTAGGACAACAACTTTTTTCTTATAATACAATATCACTATATCTATTATCATCAAAAATAGTATGTTTTTCTTTCTGTTAAACAATTCATATAATTATTTGTTTTCCATCAAAAGCACTAAAGCAAGAAATTATAAGCTTATTAAAAGAATCATCACTTCTTAAAATATTCACCAATAACAATATAATAATAATTATACATTATATTTAATACTATTACTCAAGAATTCTATACCAATTCATAATATATCTTAAACTAATACTTATCCAGAAAATATACTAATACTATATAATATTGATATATAAGAAGCAAACAATTCTAGGCATATCTATGATTAGTCTGAATAAATAGCCAACTCTGAGATGAAAACAAATTATTTATATATAATTAAGCTATAGGTCGTTTTATTCTGTTCATACTAATTCTTAATAATGAAATAACCCAGAAGGAAACTTCCATCGAAGCTGAATTGACAATAATCTAACCTTAGAATACTTACATAAAATAGAATTCGATACATTATGTTCCCCAGGTTACTTTGGTTTTATCTACGATTCATAATTTATTCAAAACATAATAATTCAAATTAAATTTTCATTTTATATATATTTATTCTTTTAAACCTGGATCATGCATCCTGTAAAAAATCACAAATAATTAAAAGCATGATGTGAAACCAAAGAGTAGCTGTTTCTGTAGATATACACAAAATAAAGTAATCAGGTTTAGATCAGACTCATTGAAAGTCGGTATTTATAATAAACAGCCTATAAATTCAGTCTTTGATTTCCTTTAACCAATAATATTTCTGGAGTTCAGCGGTTTTCAAATCAGATCAGATTCTATTTGAAGGCGGAACTTTATTAAGAAAGGAAAGACTTCAGTTTATCTTTTTTTTTCTTTATTACAAGTTTTTTCGTGTTAGAGTTTTTTATTAATAGTGATTCAGTTTCATATCTTTGTTTATTCTATTTTTAAATTTCTTGTTATAAAACTCCAAAACCAAATAAAAACCTACTTTTATGGCTACAATTACTGAAATATATGATGCTATTAAAGATGCACTAAATGTATGTTATTCTATGATGATATCATTATAATTTCTCTTCATAAATTGATTCCAATATTATGATAAATCTTGTATATTGTTTTTTTATAGGGTAATGTAAATAAACTTCATGTATGTTGTAGAAAAGGATGCTCAAGTAGTCTTAGATCTCAAGTGTGGATTAAGTGCATTCCTGAATGTAATATTTCTCCAAATTTGGATAAAGATTTGCGAGATTATAATATATCAATGGAAACTATTCTTCGTAATACTGAGATTGATTATAGTCATTTTCCTTTATTTGGAGGGAGAGGTGTCTGGTTTGAGCATATCATGATGGATGAAGAAAAAAAGAAAGCTTGTGTTCGTATATTATATTTGGTTCATGAAACAAATTATATTACTTATGCCCCTCAACTTTTTGATCTAATTTGTATCCTTTTACTCTATGTTCCTGAATGTAGAGTCTATAAAGTATATATGTTATATTATATTTATTATTATTATTATTATTATTATTATCTAAGTTATTTTTATATCTATTATATTTATATTTATAATTATAATTATTATATCGAATTGGCACAAAACTATATATATTTATATACATTTAATTATAATTATATCTATTTCCCTCCCCTTTCTTTCTAGATGGTTCAGCGAATGATAGAGATCTCTCAGAAGGACCATAAGTATTTGATTCTCTCTGAAAAGGATGACCGTGCCCTTATGACTGTCATTCATGATTATATTCAAAAATGTATTTATTATTATATTATACAACTATATTCTATTATATATATAGATTGTTTATTTTATATTATTCTCTATATTCCTTATATATATATATAGATAGCACTAAAACTATAAAGAACTTCTTCTCCCATTATGAAACACTTCCCGAATTGGAATTGTATTCCTCATGGATTCATCGATACTTTGAAACGTGGTTTCCTCAAGATACTGTTCTTAGAATATTCGACACATATCTTATTGATGGAATTGTCGTATATATATTGTTTTTATCTATGTTTTATAATACACAATATATGCTTATATATATGTATATATTCTATATATTATTCTGTTAATCAATCTTATTTATCATTTTCATTGTATATATATATATATATATATATATATATATATATATATATATATATATATATATATATATATATATATATATATATAGGTATATATCAAGGAGATCTTCGCGGTTATGGACTCAATTGCTCATATTGAAGAAGACTCCAATTACCGCGATTCTATAGAAGAAACTCTACTTATTCTGAAAGCTCATGTCTTTGGCTTCTCTCCAGTTCCAGAGCAAGATACTCTACGTAAAGCTTATGCTAAGTTCTCGTATATATATATATTATATATTATTTTTTATCACTTTTTTTATTTATTCACTCTATTCACTTCGTTTGATTACTTTAGAAATATATATAATTTATTTTTACCTCCATTGTTCTCTCTTTTATATTCATTTTATTATTTTTCTTCTGCTCTTAACACAATACCATAATCTTACATATTTCTCCATGAATGTTATAATAATAATAATAATATATATATATATCTAATTCTATATACATAGTTCTATCACTCCAAAGACCCTCTATGAGGATATTAAACAGGAAGAACAACTTCACCCTATTCATAAAACCATTTCCTCAGTCTCTCTCGCGGATATCTATAAATACCATAATATCAGGGTATATGATCATTTATTATATATATTCTTATTGTATTCTATTCATTATATTTATTATTAATCATTGCTCTATGTATAACTATGTATTTATATATCGTTTCTCTGTATTATAGATATGGGATGGTACCCTACTGACAAATGCTTTATATGTTCCTCTGCGAGACCACCTCCCCTACAGAGTCCTCGGTAAAGATCTCAAATCGGTTTATAACTCTACTATACACGGATATAACCTTCATTGTCTCTATAAGTATACCAATATTCTTATTTCTCCCATATATTGTCTATATATATATATATATATATATATAGATATGCTCAAGGCATATCACCATCTCTCTTTGTAGGAAAAGTATATAATTATAATAATAATAATTAATATCATTCTGTTTTATACATTTATTTACCTATATAACTTGAATACATATATATATCATATCTTATATTTTTTTTTACCCATATACCTTTAATATATATATATAGATACAAGAGACAGGTACTATCTTTGGTATATTCCGTGAGGAGGAATGGATGCCTATCGACAGACCCAGTGGGGGACTAGATCTCCTTCTTATTCGATTCACACCACAATTCAAGTGCTGGAAAGCTAGTATAGAGAATATATTATACATTCATATTACATATATCGTTCCTAATAAGATTATTCTTCTCTATTCACTATTATTATTATTACTATATTTGATCTATTTATTTCTTGATACAACTCCTCTCTAGAATCCCCACTTCCCCTACCCTCTGGGGACAGTTCCCCTACCCTCGATGACGATGAACCTTCTCCTACAGCTCTTCTTACATTAAAACATGTATATATATATAAATATTTGTTTTTTTTTTTTTACTTCTATTCGCCACTATATTATATTATATATATATATATTCCTTCTACATTTCTCTATATATAGAAACGTTTTGTATATGTTATCAGTACAAATGCAGATATTAACGTGGGTTTAGGGTGTAACCAGGGTGTTTCCTTCTCTACAAATGATGATTTCTCTGTTGCCTCCAGTCAACGAAGTGTTGTCTTTGATAATGAACCACTGGGTATATAATATTTATTATATTTACATGAAGATTAATTTATATTTTTTCACTGTTTTATTTCTTTATGTATTGTTTGTATCTATATCTATATTCATATTATTATCTATAGGAGATGATCTAGAATTTTTTACTTTAGAAACTGTTGAACTCTATTCCTTTGTCGAACCTGTGTCCGTTTAAACTTCTGTTCTATTTCTATATTTGTCGAATCAATATATTTATGACATTTATATGATCTATTTGTTTTTAACTTTTTAAATTCAATATTTCCTTTTTTGTGAGTGTATTTTATATGAATTCCTTTCTTTTACTTTTGTCAATCGTTCTTTTTTCATTGTTAGTTTTATTTTTTTTTAATTCTTTGCTTATTAATGTCTTTTTTTTTCGCTTTTTAAAAATAAGATTTGCTATTTATTTGAATCCTGAATACATAAATGATTATTTTTCAATTTTAACTATATTTTTTAAAATATTTTCTAAATTTGTTGTTAATTTTGTTTTATTATTCACTTTCACACAGTTTTTTTATTTATCATCCTTTCTCTTTCAATATTCTTGCAAATATTATAATCAAATAATCAATAATGAACTTCTAAAGAACGAAGAAAATTCTCATGAAACACTTTTATAGTTGTGATTATTTTTAAATGTTACTATGCTAAAGCCATTTTTTTCAAGAAAATCATATTATCATAACACATATAATTATTATCCCTTTTTCTTTAATGTATATAAATTTATTTATCATATATACCTGATTTTTACATTTTACACATGTTTAATATTTAAACGAAACAATATATAATATGTTCTTCATGTTCATTCTCTCATTGTACTTTATTTTCTAGCGTCTACTTTATTTTTCATAGATTAGAATATCATGGATACTCCTGGCAATACTATAGAACAGATCATCAATAATCAAGATGACGATACTAATAGTTTCAAAGAATCTCCTGATTGTACAATAAGTCCAATAATATCCTCTAACGTTCAAGAGAGTAATGTTGATGATCCAAAGAGTGAAACAGGATTCAATGAACTATCTCTCGATACTTTTACTGAAAACAATAATGTTCCTATTATTGATAGTCCAAATCAATTGAATGAGTCTCAACCTTCGCAAAATAGTGCAATAGAAGACAAAACAATAGATGAAACTAAACAAGAAGAATCCACTATTTCTGCAGATACTTTAGATGAAGTATGTTTTTTTTTTCTATAATTATTATTAACAAATGTGTATTTATATGAATCTATTGTTATTTATAATTGTATCATTTATAATGATTTCGTTAATTCCTATATTCCCCAATATAAAGGAAGAGAATAAGAATAAAGTGTTTATTGGTGGTTTACCGCCATCTTCTAACGTAGATATGGTTAAGAAGGTTCTAGAACCATTTGGAACAATCAAGGATGTATATAATTTAAGAATACTTTTTATTTATATATAAATTTATATTATAGGTATTTAATCTTTAAATTATATGTTTTTTCATATTTATTTAGAATATATATACATTCATTATATAATATAATACTATTCTTCTATATACTTTCTAGATCAAGTTACTTTACGATAAATATCATAATACATGTAAAGGCTATGGTTTTGTGACTTTTCTTGATAATGAAGTATATAGTTAAAATATATATTTTCTCTTTCTCTTTCTTTTCACCTATGCTTTAATGAGCTATATGTCTTTATGTTCTATTGTCTTATATATACATATATATATATATATATATATATATATATATATATATATATATATATATACTAGGGATATTCAAAGGCTCTAGACGCAGGTTCTGTACTTATTGATGAGAAAGAGGTGTCTATCAAACGTCATACTAACGAACAAAAAGAAAAGAAAATTGAAGAGAATAAATTAAAGTTACATGTGTCTAATTTAGATATAACATTAAAAGAAGAAGATTTAAAGAAGGAATTAGGCCGTTATACTAAAATCAAGTCCGTTACAATTATTCGTAACGACATGGGGGTCTCTAGAGGATATGGTTTCGTAGAACTCGTCGATGCGCAGGGAGTGTCGGATTTACTGAATAGCAAAACCATCAAAATAGCAGGACGATTTGTATCTATATTATATAATATATCTTTTATTATTCTATATTTAGGTTATATTAAATGCTATCAAACCACAAAAGTATATATATATAAATATTTGTTTTTTCATATATATATATAATCTCAACTTTACTGTTCTTTATTATATATTTAGTTCATTATATATATTTCATCACAATATATATTGTATATAGACATCATTCCATGAAACAATCCATGAATCATAACAAGTATATATATATATATGTAGTTCAATTAAGAATCTTCCTATATATATATATAGTTATCCTCATAATATACACCCTATGGGTCCTCCTTCTACTCCTAACAGCTATAACTATAATCCTCGTAACAATTCCTCTAATTCTATAGGGAAATATAATAGTCACTATTCTCATGAGCAAGAGGGAAATCGATTCAGAAACTCTCGCCCCTATATGAGTAATAACGCTAATAGCAATAGGAGAAACCAAAATTATGACCGAAATAATCGTTATAAACCATACTAAAGAAATATCAATTCTTCTAATCTTTATTATACTATAATATATAGTTATTTCTATTTAAATAATTCATATCTTATTATTATTCACTTTTTATTTTTTGCTTTTCTTGTTTTTTGTTTGTTTATTTTTTTGGTTTATCATATTTTGTTTATTTTTTGGTTTATTATATTTATTTTGTTCTTATTTTATTTTTATATATACCTTTGTAATAGATTTGTTAATTCTTGTTTTTATAACTTCAAACGATGCTATTTTTTAATTAATTAGACTATATCAACAAGCAATTAAAACAAAATATTTTCTTTCCACATTTTTTAAAACGGCTCTTTTTTGAATCATTTTTTTATTTGAGATTGTCGTTTTTTCTCTTATTCTATCAATATATTCATGCCTAAAGATAATAACAGCAATTCTAATATCATTGTCAAGTTTATTCTTGATCTACTTGCTCCTGGAGCTAACAATGTATCATTGATTATTCTTGATATCACAGTTCTATTGATGTGGTGCTGTGATTTCGTGTGTATGATGGGAGGCTATCATAACATTCACATATATATTTCATTTGTTTTTCTCTATTATCATTTTTATCTTGTTTACTATAGATATATTCTCACATTTCTTACAACTGGATTAGCTATATTTGTCAATTTGTATGTTTTTTTACAAATATCAATAATTTTTATTTGTGATAAATGATTATATTTTATGTTCTAGGATATCTGGGAAGATTAATAACGCAATAGAAATTGCAGAAGAAGAAAAAAAGAATGAGAAAAAGGAAAATTAAGTATTTATTTGTCTTGTTCTGTGAAAAATAAATATATTATTGTTAGATATATATATATATTATTTTTGTTTTTTGTTTTATTCTAATCATCTTCTAATCAATTATCAACTACTATATCAGTTAGCATTATGAAATTCATCCAATTAGATGATCTCTCTTTGTCAATAACTTTGTTTCAAATAGTTAACTTAATTCTTTATTAAAATACAGTGAATAAATGAATAAATAATCACAATTGAATGATATAACTATCATAAAACGAATCACTTTTTGGTTTGTTTTCTTTCAGCTTCATCTGACTCAGTAGACAGTGAATCTGATTCTTTCGAACTTCTTCGAATTAGGAAGAAGTTCTTCTATAAGCCAATAAGAGTTGAAGACTCAAAAACGAACAAATTGTTACACTTCTTTCTTAAAAAAAGAATTCTAAGAAACCTGATAGCAAAAAAAGTGTTTTTTTCTGGGAATTTCGTAGAATTCACTACAAAAAAATGGTCTTGAACTGCCTTTAATCAACACTATATTCTTTCTTTACTATATAATTCAATATGGCTAAAGAAATCGGAAAAAGTATTTTATTAGTTTAATATGATCATAGAAAATCTATTTGTCTAGAAAGTAGATCAAGTTTCGGTAAACAATACTTTCTAATGCTTAAAAAAGCATGGCTTGAGAAGATCCGAAGACCAGTCAGTTTTATTATTGAAGTTGTATGAGTTATCATTTATCTTAACCCTACTATTGTGTTTTTAGTGCTTACCTATTGCTCTCACCTTAATTATTTATTGGATTTATACTGTAGTCGTTGTGCAATATGTTGATGATCAATCGTATATTATAGATTTTATATGCTAATGTTTTCTTAATCATATAAATATTGAGAATTACATAATTATTATTTTTTTCTAGATATCATAATCGTGTATATTCAACATACCCTATGAGTGCTATTGCAAGTCATTTAAATCAAAGTAATAGAGTTATTGCAATTGCTCCTAAAAATAACTTAACCATCGATTTTGCAAATTGGCTCTGTGAAAAGAACCCTGGTATTTTTTTTTTATTTTTTATTTTTTTTTTTTTATTATTTTTTATTATTTTTTATTATTTAATTTTTTAATATTCTTGTTTATCTATATATTTATTTTATTATATGTTTTTTTGATTCTATTCATTTTATTGTGTCTATGTTTATGTATATAGGTTTCGATCCCAAGAAAGCCGTTCCAGGGAAGGCCGATATTTTCGACTTTCTGCGTGTCCCGCCTCTAAAGAATTATATTAAATTCTTTGATAGTTCTGAAGATATGAATTATTACTTACAAAATACAGATAATCTTGGTTATGATGATGGTATTCCTGATATTTATATGGGTATAATATTCAATGAGTATATATAGTCTATATTATACTACATGTATACTTATAATATATATATATATAGACATAAAGGTAGTAATTGGACTTATACACTTCGTTCCTTTATGACGGATGTTCCTTCTATGTATAGCGAGGAATTGTATATATATATACATATATATATATATATATATATATATAGTCTTATGAATGATTTCTCTAAGAAGGCAAGTACAGGGAATATTAATAGCTATATGAAAGGATCTTATCTTGAATACTCTAGTCTCCTAGATACTTTAGCTGGGAATACAGTAGAGAAGATCGGATTTAATGGCATGCCTGGTATATATATATATATATATATATATATATATATAATGTTATGACCCTTCTTCTTCTATAGGCGTATCCTCATTCGTTCAAAGTATCGATCGATATATTATGAAGAAGAAAACTGATGTTTCCCTCTCGAATAATTATATTACGAATGCATTCAAACGAAGCTATTTCCTTAACTCTAAATATACTACCAAGTTGAATGATGCTGTCAATGGTTTAACTAGTGATGAACAAAAAACATTCCTTGTAGAAGCCAAAAATATGCTTCAAGAACAATAGTATCTTCTTTCTCATCTATTTATAATATATCGTATACTTACTCTATATATATATATATAGTTATATGCCTCATAAACAATCATTCCTTCCCTATCCTACAAAAGCTTATGTATATTTATATATATATTTACATAAATATGATTCTATATATATAGCGAACTTCAGAGTTCTTTGATATGATTGGTACACTCTATCCTATCTTCTTCCTTATTACATTCATGTATCCCTGTTTCTGGTTACTTCGTGGTATCGTTGAAGAAAAAGAAAAAGGAATTCGAGAAACACTTAAAACTATGGGTTTGAACGAACTGGCTCTAATTCTTGCATGGATTACGTTATATCTGATCGAGTTCGCAGTAATTGCCATTGGGTCCTCCCTTATTCTCCTAACTGTCTTCGCCTACACCAACCCCTTTATGCTCGCTCTCTACTTCTTCCTCTTCGGATATGTACTCGTCATGCTCTGCTATCTCATCACCTCATTCTTTAACAAGTATTCTATATTCATATTCATATTTATATTTATATTTATGTTTATATTTATATATTTATATATATATTTATATTTATGTTTATATTAATCTATTTATATTTATTTAGAGCAAAGAGTGCAGGTTTATTTGGTATTCTTATTATTTTCCTTACGAATATTCCATCCTTCCTGGGTATATATATATATATATATATATATATATATATATATTATATCTTACATCTTAATATTGATTCTAGTTACCGCCAATGTCATCACTTCTCGTCCCGCCTTTATTGGCATTTCTTTTATCTCTACTGTCGCTTTCTCTATGGGTATCACCAGAATCGCAGATCTTGAAGCAGAAACTACTGGTTTTACTATTGGTAGTAGTAATATAATGGTAGAAGGATATAGTGTCGCGGATGCTATGTTCTTTATGTTTATTGATGGTCTTATCTACTATTTCCTTGGAAGGTACATAGTCTATATATTATATATTATATATATATTATATATATTATATATATAGATACTTCGATCAAGTAATGCCTAAGAATTACGGTTTGTCCCAACCCTGGTATTTCCCCTTTACCGCTTCCTTCTGGAAAGGGGGTATCTATAATCCCAAACATAGTAAGAAGTCCATGAAGATCGGAAATGTAGATATTGAGAAGGATCTTTTGCCTGGAGAGAATAATGATACTAGCGGCCTTATTAAGAAAGATAATTATGAACCCGTCTCTATAGATCTAAATCAAATGGTAATTATGCTTATTATTATGTTTATTATGTTTATTATTATTATTATGTTTATTATTATTATTATTATTATGTTTATTATTATGTTTATTATTATTATTATTATTATGTTTATTATTATGTTTATTATTATTATTATGTATATTATGTATATTATTATTATGTATATTATATAGGAGAAAGAAGATAAGGTGTTGAAGGTGCATGATTTAGTAAAAGTGTTTAGTACTCCTGTGGGACCGAAGACGGCTGTCAATAAACTTGATGTTACTATGTATGTTTCTATACTTATAACTTAGATTAATATATATAGGTATGAAGGTCAGATTTTTGTTATGTTGGGTCATAATGGTATATGTTTCCTCCTTTCTATCCCTCCTTTATCCCTCTTTCCCTCTCTTTAGGTGCCGGTAAAACTACTTCTTTATCTATCCTCTCAGGCATGATCCCTCCTACAGGTATATATATATATATATAATACTATATATATATATATAGATGGAGATGCTAGTATATATGGATATGATATATATACTCAGATGCCTCAAATCCGAAGTGTTCTCAGTCTTTGTCCACAATTCGATATCCTCTGGGATAACCTTACAGTATATGAGCATATGTATATATCGGCCATGTTACAAGGTGTCCCAAAGAGTAAAGTGGATAAAAAGATCAAGGACCTTGTTTATGACGTTGGACTCAATGAGAAACTCCATAAAATGAGCAAAACACTCTCTGGAGGTCAAAAGCGTAAGTTATCTGTTGCTATGTCTCTCGTTGGTGATGCAAAAGTAGTCTTCTTAGATGAACCAACTAGCGGTATGGACCCCTACAGTCGTCGTATTATTTGGAACTTACTCCGAAATTACCGTAAGAATCGTATTATTATATTAACCACTCATTTTATGGATGAAGCCGATCTCCTCGGGGATCGTATTGGTATTATGGCAGATGGTAAAATGTTTACTTGTGGTAGTAGTAATTTCTTAAAGCATAAGTTTGGTGTGGGGTATAATATGACTATAGTTAAGGAAGAAGACTGTGATGAAGACTTATTAAAACAAACGGTGTCTAAAATTATCCCTGAGTCCTCCTTATTAACTAATGTAGGTCTTGAATTAACGTATCAACTTCCCTTCTCTTCCTCCTCCAAGTTCATTACTCTATTCAAAGTATTCGATGATAATCTACAGACTCTTGGCATTGCGACGTATATATTATTATGCTTATTATTATATTTATTATGCTTATCATTATTATTATTATTATATAGATATGGTATCTCTGTTACTACAATGGAGGAAGTCTTCTTAAATAGTGCTAAAGTATATTCCTATTATATATATATATATATATATATAGTATGTTGATGAAGAGCTTACCCGTGAAGAGAATGAATCTCACCCTGCCGAAGTCTCTAATATTCCTGGGAATCCCGGCGATTCCGTGGAGATGTCTCAACAGGATTTGATGAAGGCCCGTGTGAAGCACTTAGAAGGACAGATCAATAAGGAGGACCGAAAGGACTTCCAATCCCTTACTAGCGATATTCATGAAAACCTCTTCTGGAGACACTTCTATGCTAATTTTATTAAGAGATTCACGTATATTATTATATACTATTATATACTATTATGTTATACTATATAGTTACGCTAAGCGTGATTGGAAGATGTTTGTAATGGAGATCTGTGTGCCTCTGATGATTCTTATCTTCGCATTTACTATGACTAAATTAGTGTTTACGATGACTTCGCTCAACCCGCAAACCATGAATACACATATGTATAACACAAAACTATCCGGTATATATATATATATATATATTCGTCATTAATAATACTATTATATGTATAGAAGACTTAAGATATAAATCCCGTGGTTATTATGCTAATAATACCAGTAAATACTCTTACATGGATTCATTAGATAGAAACTCTTTCAATCCTATTCCCGTGAATATTTCACACTATAAGAATCTCCAAGTGTGTGCTTCTCTCGCTAATTATCTCTGGTGTAACGATCCTTTTAATCCCCCAAGTTCCCTCCAAATGGATCTTATTGCTATTTCCCGCGTTATCCTCAATAATGCCTATGATCATTACCGCGATTCTTCTTATCATTCTTTTGTCGAATATTGTACTCAAGACTTCACCAAGTATATAGCTCTTCTCTTTATATATATATATATATATATATATATATATATATATATATATATATATATATATATATATATATATATATATAGTGTATATCACCTGTTAAACAGTACTAGTCGTCATTCCGCCATTATTTCTCAGATCTATTATGATGAAGCTATATATAGAAAGGAAACTCACGACCCCACCGCTACTATTACTATGATTAACCATCCACTACGTATATATATATATATATATATATATATATATATATATATATATATATATATATATATATATATATATATATATCCTATTTATATACTCTACTATTCTTATTATCTATATTTATATCTATATTTTATATTCTTATTATCCTATTTATATACTCTACTATTCTTATTATCTATATTTATATCTATATTTTATATTCTTATTCTGTTATTCTATAGCTCTCAATTCTGCTGCTAGTGAAGTCACTTCCTCTGCCATCTCTATTGGTATATAATATATATATATATATATATATATATATATATATATATATATATATATATATATATATATATAGCTATTTCGCAAGATCTTGTTATTGCTGTTGCCTTTATTCCAGCATATATGATTCTATTCCTTGTTAAAGAAAAAGAAGTGGGTATGAAGCATCAGCAGATTATATCGGGTCTTAATATTCCTGCTTTTTGGTGTTCAACATTCCTCTGGGATTATATCACTTATTTAGTTGTAGCACTTCTCTCTGTCTTCCTTATGTGGGCATTTGGTATGGATACTTTTATTAAGGGAAATAAACTAGGAGCCACACTGGCTCTATTCCTTTTGTACGGATTCTGTACGGCTCCTTTTACTTACTGTCTCTCTTTCCTCTTCAATTCACATACAATCGCTCTTATTGTTGTTCTCTTTATTAATATTTTATGTTGTATTATGGAAATTGCCTCTTATATTATGCTCATGCTTAAAGATACTTGTGAACAAGTCAAGTGGTGGAATTATTTCTTATTCTACTTATTCCCTGGTTTCTCCTTTGGTATTGGTTTTATGCGTTTAAGTATGTTAGAAATGATCCCTGCTCTCGACGCCATGTGTGATTATTATTCTTCAGGAGCATTCAATGTCGATATGTCTGAAGTCGTATATATATATATATTCTTATATTGTTCATTATATTGTTCATTATATTGTATATTCTAAGTATTCTTCCTTATGTTCTCTCCTCTCTATAGAATCCCTTCAGTATGAGGGGAATAGGTACTTCGTATCTCTATTTATTTGGTCTTGGTATTATATACTTCATTATTGCTATTCTATTGGATTATGCCACCAATGATGTCAAATTACTCTATGCTTTTGAGAAGCATAAAGATGTGAATATACAGCGTTCAAAAGATGTGGATGATGATGTTCAAGAAGAAGAAGATCGAATTATGAATGGAGAAAGTAATGATATTCTTCAATTGAAACAACTTCGTAAGGTATACAATGGAGAGAAAATTGCAGTCGATAAAGTCACATATGGTCTACCTAAAGGTGAATGTTTTGGTTTATTGGGTATAAATGGTGCTGGTAAGACGACTACGATGAAGATGTTGAGTGGAGAGATTGCTCCTACGAAGGGGACTGCAGAGCTGTGTGGATATGATATGATGAAGGAACCACTCAAGGTCAGACGATTACTAGGTATATATATATATATATATATTATTATTATTATTATTATTATTATTATTATTATTATTATTATTATTATTATTATTATTATTATTATTATTATTATTATTATTATTATTATTATTATTATTATTATTATTATTATTATAGGTATGTGCCCTCAGACACATGCATTATTAGACCTATTGACCGTTCGAGAACATTTAGAACTCTTTGGAAGAATTAAAGGTGTGAAAGACGAGGATTTAGAGGAAGTTATTCAGTTGCGTATGGAGGATATGGGTATCACTGAATATGAAAATAAGAAGGCTAATTCGTTGAGTGGTGGTAATAAGCGTAAGTTGAATGTGGCTCAAGCGCTTATAGGGAACCCGCCTCTTGTCCTTATGGATGAGCCCTCTACGGGTATGGACCCAGTGAGCAGACGTGCATTATGGGATATTATATCTACTGTAAGTGCTCGTAAGAAGGAATGTACTATTATTATTACTACTCACTCTATGGAAGAAGCAGAAGCTCTTTGTACTAAGGTAGCTATTATGGTAGGGGGTAGATTGCGTTGTATCGGTACTATTCAGCACTTGAAGAATAAGTTCGGTCACGGGTATACACTTACTACACGTCTCATTGAACCTACACCTGAAGATATACAGAAGACCAAAGATAAGGTATATATATATATATTATATATATTATATATATTATATATATTATATATTATATAGATAGGATGTAATAAAGATGATATTACTATGGACGATATTCGTGGTTATTTAGTCAAATTAGATCGTGTTGAATGGTTTGAAGAAATCTCTTCAACAGGTTCTGGATGGGTCATTTTCAGCGATATTCAGAAATTATCAGTTACACAAGCTAAGGTATTCTGTGAATGGTATATCTTAGAGGAGAGATATCGATATTTAGAAAGTAAATTAGATTCCTTCTTCAATGATGTTGAAGTCACTGAAAGACACGGAGGACTTGTCACGTATATATTATATATTATTATATATTGTATTATTATTATCACTATTATTATACTTATTATTATATTTATTATTATATTTATTATTATATTTATTATTATATTTATTATTATATTTATTATTATATTTATTATTATATTTATTATTATATTTATTATTATATTTATTATTATATTTATTATTATATTTATTATTATGCTTATTATATTTATTATTATGTTTATTATTATATTTATTATTCTATTTATTATTCTACTTCTAGTATTCGTATTGATACAAAAGGATTAAGATTGAGTGATATATTCAGTTATTTGGAATCCATTAAGAAGAAGTGTTCTATTGAAGAATATTCTATTGCTCAAATTACATTAGAACAAATTTTCAATTATTTCGCAAGTCAACAAGAAGAAGAAACACGTGCAGTACAAGGCGTGAAGAAAGCCAATAAACATGACGAATAATTGGCTGCTACACATGTATACTATCTTTTTCATTTCTCTCTTTTCCCGTGCTTATTTAATTATTTTTTTTTATATTCTTGTACATATATATAATATTGTTTCTTTATATACATATATCATTTCAACTTTTTTCAGAATTTATTTTTTACATTTTTTTTTTGTTAATTATGGATTAAATACTATATCTTTCAATTTCAATTATATATTCTTCTATTACTTAACACTATTTAATTAACTTTTGTATTCATATTTCTTTGTTTCCAATACAATTTTATCTACATATCTTTTGTATTTTTTATTTTAGTTTCCAAGTTGTTTAATTATTAAAAATTTCATTATTTTAATCCTGTCAATACTATATATTTTATTCAATAGCAAAAAAATAATTTAATTAAAATATTTTAAAACCAATTATACTCAGTAACAAGCATTCCATAGAATTAATCTTGTTATTAGAATAATACAATGAATATTTTATGGCACCTATGATTTCCCCGCTTAAATTAACTTACTATTTTCACTAATTTTTTAATAAAAAGCACATCTTATTGTTCTCATAATGTATTTATATTATTCTTCATAATTAGTATTTCTTTAATATGTATTTTGTAAAAAAAAAAGAAAAACGAAAATTTGAAAAGGAGAAAAAGAGAATAACTTGATAAATGTTATCGAGACACCATTGGAAAGTAAAACTTGTTTTGATTCTATGCGATATGTCAATTCTTCATAATATACATAATATTGTCATAAGTTATTTGTTTATCCCGAATTTTGAATGTATGTTTTTTCTTTTAAATCTTCAACAGATATATCATTGAGTAAATGTCTTTTTTAGTAACCCTCATTTTATTTCTATGATTGAATCTAATTGTGAAACAAACGTGTTAGAGAAAGTAGATGCTAATAAACAATGTATTTTAATCGTCATAAGTGTTCAATACTATTCATTTCATAGTTTTATTTCGTTTTCAACAAGAGAATACTTGTAGAGTTTCAAAAGAATTTCTCGTTGAATTTCCTGAATGCCTCTTAAACAATTTTATTAACTTGAATAATGAAGAAGAAGATGATGATGAGATCTATATAGATTATACTGTTCATTATCCTGAATTATTGATATCTATTATCCAGAATAAGCCTTTTAGTATTCCTTCTGAGAGTGACATTGATGCTTCTTATCTTAGAAGTGACTTTATAACTCTCTTTCCTCATCAAGATTTTAAATATTTATCGCTCGCTCCTCATTTATGTAAACCTATTTTTGATTATTGTTCTAAGTCTAATGATATAATTTGTTGCTGTACAACACCTGAATATTCATGTGTCCCAAGAAAAGACTTTCGTAAAACAATTCCAAATAATAAAATAGTGGATATTATGAATTTTCAAGATAAATATGTATACATTGTTTCAGGTATATTATTTAATATTTATTATTATTATTTATTGTTATTATTTATTATTATTCATTATTATTCTATTTATTATTATTCTATTTATTATATTCTATTTATTATTATTCTATTTATTATATTCTATTTATTATTATTCTATTTATTATTATTCTATTTATTATATTCTATTTATTATTATTCTATTTATTATTATTCTATTTATTATATTCTATTTATTATTCTATTTATTATTATTCTATTTATTATTATTCTATTTATTATTATTCTATTTATTATTATATCTTTAGGACAATTGAATGATTCAAAAATCAATGAATTAAAACAATTAAGTCGATTTTTTGCTTTCTTCAATTTTATTTCTATTTCTATTCAATGTATAATTATATATATATAATTATCTTTATAATAAAAATATACACTATATATATAGCTACCTTTACTGATGATCTAGATATAACTACAGTTGTTAATAATCAATACTTAACTATTTTCCCTAATCTTCCTTCACTTCATATTCAATGTATATATATATATTGTTTTTATTATTTATATATAGTTTTTGATTATAAGAATAATGATATAGACGTTCATGAAGTATCTTTTAATTATAAAAAGAAAGATGATGGTATCATGTTATATATTTATATTTATACTCATATTAACTAATTAATTAATTTTATAGAAAATTACTACATATATAAAATGAAGTATATTATAATCTATTATTCCTATTATAATATATATAGTTTATATATATTATATGATTCGGTATTCACTAAATGGATTTTAAATAATCCGTATAGAAACATTATCGAAGAAGTTGTTTATGGTATTTATTACTATGAAATTAATATTATCTATTATAGTTGACTCAAAGACTAAATTTCCTTATTTACAACTATTTAAAAAGAAGTTCTATCCTTCACTCAAAAACATGCATTTTTCTAATGGTATAATAATCCTTAATATATTATTTATTATCTTTACTAGATTATGCAAAAGGAAATTCTGGCAATTATTTTGAACAGTTACTTACTAAACATTGTTTTCCTAATGTCGAATGTATTTCTATTAGTAGTATGTATAATAAAGATCATGTCATTATGTTTTATTATTGTTTTTCTTTATATCATAAGCAATTATAATATTTATTATAGACTTAAATCCCAATAATAATGTTGCTTCACAAATATGTACTATTATTGCTAGTATAGATAAAATACATTTTCCAAAAATAAAGAAATTATCTTTTCAAGGAAGTATTACATATATTATAAATATTTATTATATATTCTATTTACAGGTGTGTATATATTTAGATATTTTATTTAATATTTAATTTATCTTTTTAATTAGTTAACAAGAATTATATAAATTTATGTGATTTGAAAAACGATAATATCTTTAAAGAAATCAGTTTTAAAAGTATATATCAATTAAAACTGATTTTTTTTATATGTAGTTAATAATTTATATTGATATTTATTTGTTATCACTTTTATAATAGATATCAACATGATATGTATGGAAAGACTTATTAACTCCTTAATTAATGAATTATTCTTCTACTTACAAAAAATTGAACTTGATGGTATATACCTAGTATTCAATAAAATATATATATAGATTTTCAATTTGTTGTTACACTTCGTATTCTCCCTTGTTTACAAACGTTATTAGATAAAGGATTGACTCAACCTATTACGAATCTTTCTATATGCTGTTTGTATCATGCGCGTCATAATTACAATCTTGGTCTTTATTTCAATGAAACACCAAGTATATTATTTTTTCAATTATATCGTATATCATTCTACTTTATTTTTCATAGATATTCGATGAAATTCTCTCTCTTCTCTTTTTAATAAACTCTCCTATTCACTTCAAACACTTGATATTCTTGGTATCTATATTTATATTTATATTTATATTTTTATTTATATAGATTATATACAATCAGATACAATTGACGATGTCATTGAACTTTTTACTCCTTTAGTTTTTATTAAGTTAAACTCACTTTATGTTAATTGTAAGAATACTTATTCATTGTATTTTCATCCATTATATAGATAATAAAACTGAAAATGATCTTCAATATATTCTCCGCTTCCTCTCTTCTTCTTCATATCCTGCTCTTGAATCCCTCAGTATTTGCGAAGATTCTTTCCATAAAGAATCTTCAAAGACAAATAACGAAAACAAATTCAAAGATATTAATGATCAATCTATAGATTTCAAGATGCCAAAACTAAATAAACTTTCTCTAATTAGTATTATGATTATTATTAACATATTTATGCTTTTTATTTATTATTATTTTTCATAGGCATAGATTTTTCACCCGAACTCCTTGAATCATTACTAATGTTATTCATAAACAAATGTCCACTTATTGAACAAATCACATTTCAAAGTATTTCTTAAAGTGAATTATATATATATATATATATATATATATATATATATATATATATATATATATATATATATATATATATATAGAATGTACATTTCAAATGGAATGTAGTGATACTCTTTATAATTTGGCTTCTCAGAGATTATTAGAAAATATTCAATTCTTAGAATTTGATTTCTGTCAAATAAATTCTGAATTACCGAAAACACATATGGATTTCTTCATCCCTTCTCATTTCATAAATCTTACAAAACATCAATTGAAATCTTTGAAGACACTCTATTATTCAGGTATTCATTTCACTCAAGAAGATTTTATCAACTATGTTAATTTCTATGTCAAACATATCATCCCATCTACATCTCTTTCTCTTACAGATCCTACAAATATCAGTGATGCTTGTATTGTCTTTATATATTATTTACTGATGTAACTCTATCACATACTATTATTTCTCTTCTAACATATCAATTGATTCTCTTTAGTTACTTATACCTTATATAGACAATAATTCTATCACTGTAACACCAGCAGCAATCAATTTTCTGTTTGACAGTATTCAGAATATGCAATTAAAACATCTTACTACTATTAGCTTCCTTTGTATTTCTATATTCATATCATATATAGTTCTCATAATCTTATTCACATGAATATAGCATAATCTTCATATTCATTAAAATTATATGTTGTATATAGATGCAAACATACCATTTAATATTTTTGAACATTTTTCAAGTTATTTAACAAAACAGTATCTTCCTAATTTGTGCAAACTTTATATGAAATTAAACTGTAATAAATCGTTTTTTGAAGATGTTAAAATGCTAATGTCTCATTCTGAATTAGTCATAGCAAACCAATTAAAATATAGAATCTCAATTAGAAATGATATCATTGAAAATGATTTTGCATATAATAATGATGAATCCGCCAAAAATGTTAATTTTTATTCTGCTTTTGATGAATATATACCAATAGAAAACAAAAGAAACTTACCTCCTTTTGGAACAAGAACAGAAGGAATCAAACGAAATATCAATAATGATGACGTTGCATCACCTCCTAATGATACTACTCAAGAATACTCAACTAACACACAAAAAAAGAAGAATAAGTCTTCTCAATCAATTAATTATAACTATGGAATAAAAAACATTAATTTAGAATATTAAAAAGATAAAAAAGAAATTTTTATCTTTATCCTCTTTTTTTTTTAATATTATATTATCTTATAGATATTAGTGACTTTTTACTGATCTTTATAATAATTGTTATTATTTCATATCGCATCTAATATTCTATTGTTCATATTAATTTCAAAATATTTTACTGTCTTTCATAATAATAAAGAAATGAAACTTTGTTTATTATTTACTCATTTTGTTCACGTCGTTATATTATTGTATATACTTTTTTATTTCGATATTTACAAGAGTGAAAAAACAATCATGAAAATTAATTTACACAGATCAACATATTTTTATATCAATTGATAAAACTATAATGTTGATCGAATTATTGCTATAATTCATAATCGTGTATATTAATTATGCTTGTAATAAAAGAATCAGCTCAGTTATATAATGTCAAACTCAAGAAAAAAAAGTCTTTATAAATAAGAACAAATAAACATATAAAAATTATTTTAAATTGATTTATTCCATGGTTATAAAAAAAGGTATTATCCACTTCAACAGTTTTAAAACTGCAACAAAAAGTTTTGGAACATTTTAATTAGAGCGGTTCAAAAGTTGCCACAAATTGTGAAAGTTGCAACACTTTTTTTTTTAATTTATATACAAAACAAATTTTTAATAAAGAAAACATAAATAAAGCATATAAAAAAAAAATTATAAATAAGTTAAGAAATAATTTAGTCAAGATTGATCTCTGAAACATTACTAAAAGTAGATAAATTATCAAAAGAAATTGATAAAATATCATCAAGAGAATCAGATAAAACACTATTTGAAATGAAATTAGAATTATAATCGTTATTTTCACTTTCATTTGTTACTAATTCATTATCATCTATAATTGTCATTGAAGAATCATTAATTGTAGTATCTATTTCATCTTCAATAATCATTGAATCATTTTGAATTGAAATAGTATCTATTTGTGGATTCATATAAAAAAAATAAATCTCTAAACAAATTTTCATCAGAATAACAAAATTTATTCTTTGTAAATAAAATATTCATAAAAGAGAAAGATCTTTCTACACTAACAGTAGTAGAAGGTAATTGAAGAATGAAAGGAATTATTTTAGAAATAGAAGGAATTTGTTTAAGAAGAGGAAAATAGAATTTTATCATTTGTTCTTTACTTATCATATTTTGAGGAAAACATTCATTTTATTTCTTCTCATTATCAATAAAATCTTTCATTTTTGAAACACATAATAAATAATCTTTTAGAGCGGTTCAAAAGTTGCGACAAATCGAGTTGCGACAAATTTCACAACTTGTCGCAACTTGTCGCAATTTGTCGCAACTTTTTTAACCACGAATAATGGCGAGAGTACCGTGATTATTTTATTAATTTGGCAACTAAAAAAGACTTGTTTAAAAAATAAATTCAGTGTCGCAATTTGTCACAACTTTGTCACAACTTTTCATTTAAACATATATTTAATTAATATTTTATATAATAGAATATTTCATTATAAGAATTAAGTATCAGCAAATATATATACCAAATTTCATTTTATACAAATGAAAAGATCATATGAAATGAATTAAAGAAAGAATTCAAAATATTTTGAACAATTTTTTTCCAGTCAAAATTTTGATTTATTTACGGGATAAATCCATTTTTGACTCATTTTTGAAATTCATTTTTTTAATGACAATTCAAATTAATTTCAATTTTATTTTCTATTAATTATTTAATTATATTCAATTAAAATTATTATGTTTATCATTCATAGTATTTAATAATGAAAATTGGTTCATGAATATTGATTTTAAGCCATTTTGAACTGAATTTATTTTTATCAGCTCATCTTGTCATCTAATTAAGAATAATATATTTATAATTGACTATTAATTATCATATAGATACATATTTACATCATAATGATTCATTATATGATGTTTAATGAAGAATGTTAAAAATTGAATTTTGATGAAATGAAATTATTTGAATATATATGTTATCAATAGCTCATTATTAGTTCATTATGAAGAAATGAATCATTTTAAAAATATTTTTATACTTAATGAGCTCATTTTGTCTTCAATGAAGCTTTTATGACATTCAATTCTTCACTTTTTATATTTAATAACATTATTTTGATAGTATAAAAATAATATAATACTTTAAAAATCGTTAAAAGAATTAAAAAATGATTAAAATAACGATATTTATCTAATGTATTTCTCTTATGAATTTCAAAAATTTAAATTTTTAGTGTTTTAAACGCTTATTTTAGGTATTAAACTTATTATTAGAGCGGTTCAAAAGTTGCGACAAATCGAGTTGCGACAAATTTCACAACTTGTCGCAACTTGTCGCAATTTGTCGCAACTTTTTTAACCAACAATAATGGCGAGAGTCCCGCGATTATTTTATTAATTTGGCAACTAAAAAAGACTTGTTTAAAAAAAGAATTCAGTGTCGCAATTTGTCACAACTTTGTCACAACTTTTCATTTAAACATATATTTAATTAATATTTTATAGAATATAATATTTCATATAATGAATAAAGTAGTGATAAATATATATACCATATTTCATTTTATAAAAATGAAAAGATCATATGAAATGAATTAAAGAAAAAAATCAAAATATTTTGAACAATTTTTTTCCAGTCAAAAAATTGATTTATTTACGGGATAAAACTATTTTCGACTCATTTTTGAAATTGTATTTTTTAATGACAATTCAAATGAATTTCAATTTTATTTTCTACTAATTATTTATCCATTTTCAATTGAAATCATAGTTTACATTATTTATAGTATTTGATAATGTGAATGATTTCATGAATAGATTGATTTTAGATCTTTTTGAAATGATTTATTTTTTATCAACTCATTTTATCATCTAATTAAGATTATTATAATTACAATTAACTCTTATTTATAATATAGATACATATTTACATCATAATAATTCATTATATGATGTTAATTGAAGACTGTTAAAAATTGAATTTTGATGAAATGAAATTATTTGAATATATATGTATTCAATATCTTATTAAAGACTCATACGAAAGAAATGAATCAATTTTTTAAATATATTATGCTTAATGAGCTCATTTTATCTTCAATGAAGCTTTTATGACATTCAATTTTTCACTTTTTATATTTAATAACATTATTCTTATAATATAAAAATAATATAATACTTTAAAAATCGTTAAAAGAATTAAAAAATGATTAAAATAAGTATATTTATCTAATGAATTTTTCTTATGAATTTCAAAAATTTCATTTTTTTAGTGTTTAAAACGCTTATTTTGTGTATTAAACTTATTATTAATTTATTTAAAAATTATTTATGTAATCATCATGAAAATATCTTTATAATTATATATTTAAATATATTTTATAATAAATATATGACTTACAAATGAGATATAAAAAGTGTCGCAACTGTCTTAACTTGTCGCAACTTTTGTCGCAACTTTTGAACCGCTCTATCTATGACATTCAATTTTTCACTTTTTATATTTAATAACATTATTCTTATAATATAAAAATAATATAATATTTTAAAAATCGTTAAAAGATTGTTAAAATGATTAAAATAACGATATTTATAGAATAAATTTGACTTTAAAAATTCAATTTTTAGTGTTTAAAACGCTTATTAAGAGTATTAAACTTATTTTTAATTCATTTAAAAATTATTTATGTAATCATCATGTAAATCTCTCTATAATCACATATTTAAATTTATTATATAATAAATATATGGCTTACAAATGAGATATAAAAAGTGTCGCAACTTGTCACAACTTGTCGCAACTTTGTCGCAACTTTTGTCGCAACTTGTCGCAACTTTTGTCGCAACTTGTCGCAACTTTTGTCCCAACTTTTGAACCGCTCTAGTTTTAAACACTAAAAAAATGAAATTTTTGAAATTCATAAGAAAAATTCATTAGATAAATATACTTATTTTAATCATTTTTTAATTCTTTTAACGATTTTTAAAGTATTATATTATTTTTATATTATAAGAATAATGTTATTAAATATAAAAAGTGAAAAATTGAATGTCATAAAAGCTTCATTGAAGATAAAATGAGCTCATTAAGCATAATATATTTAAAAAATTGATTCATTTCTTTCGTATGAGTCTTTAATAAGATATTGAATACATATATATTCAAATAATTTCATTTCATCAAAATTCAATTTTTAACAGTCTTCAATTAACATCATATAATGAATTATTATGATGTAAATATGTATCTATATTATAAATAAGAGTTAATTGTAATTATAATAATCTTAATTAGATGATAAAATGAGTTGATAAAAAATAAATCATTTCAAAAAGATCTAAAATCAATCTATTCATGAAATCATTCACATTATCAAATACTATAAATAATGTAAACTATGATTTCAATTGAAAATGGATAAATAATTAGTAGAAAATAAAATTGAAATTCATTTGAATTGTCATTAAAAAATACAATTTCAAAAATGAGTCGAAAATAGTTTTATCCCGTAAATAAATCAATTTTTTGACTGGAAAAAAATTGTTCAAAATATTTTGATTTTTTTCTTTAATTCATTTCATATGATCTTTTCATTTTTATAAAATGAAATATGGTATATATATTTATCACTACTTTATTCATTATATGAAATATTATATTCTATAAAATATTAATTAAATATATGTTTAAATGAAAAGTTGTGACAAAGTTGTGACAAATTGCGACACTGAATTCTTTTTTTAAACAAGTCTTTTTTAGTTGCCAAATTAATAAAATAATCGCGGGACTCTCGCCATTATTGTTGGTTAAAAAAGTTGCGACAAATTGCGACAAGTTGCGACAAGTTGTGAAATTTGTCGCAACTCGATTTGTCGCAACTTTTGAACCGCTCTATTAATTGAAGACTGTTAAAAATTGAATTTTGATGAAATGAAATTATTTGAATATATATGTATTCAATATCTTATTAAAGACTCATACGAAAGAAATGAATCAATTTTTTAAATATATTATGCTTAATGAGCTCATTTTATCTTCAATGAAGCTTTTATGACATTCAATTTTTCACTTTTTATATTTAATAACATTATTCTTATAATATAAAAATAATATAATACTTTAAAAATCGTTAAAAGAATTAAAAAATGATTAAAATAAGTATATTTATCTAATGAATTTTTCTTATGAATTTCAAAAATTTCATTTTTTTAGTGTTTAAAACGCTTATTTTAGGTATTAAACTTATTATTAATTTATTTAAAAATTATTTATGTAATCATCATGAGAATATCTTTATAATTATATATTTAAATATATTATATAATAAATATATGACTTACAAATGAGATATAAAAAGTATCACAACTGTCTTAACTTGTCTTCACTTTTGTCGCAACTTTTGAACCGCTCTATCTATGACATTCAATTTTTCACTTTTTATATTTAATAACATTATTCTTATAATATAAAAATAATATAATATTTTAAAAATCGTTAAAAGATTGTTAAAATGATTAAAATAACGATATTTATAGAATAAATTTGACTTTAAAAATTCAATTTTTAGTGTTTAAAACGCTTATTAAGAGTATTAAACTTATTTTTAATTCATTTAAAAATTATTTATGTAATCATCATGTAAATCTCTCTATAATCACATATTTAAATTTATTATATAATAAATATATGGCTTACAAATGAGATATAAAAAGTGTCGCAACTTGTCACAACTTGTCGCAACTTTGTCGCAACTTTTGTCGCAACTTGTCGCAACTTTTGTCGCAACTTTTGAACCGCTCTAATCTCTTTATAATTATATATATAAATTTATTATATAATAAATATATGGCTTACAAATGAGATATAAAAAGTGTCGCAACTTGTCGCAACTTGTCGCAACTTTGTCGCAACTTGTCGCAACTTTTTCGCAACTTTTGTCGCAACTTGTCGCAACTTTTGTCGCAACTTTTGAACCGCTCTAAATTGAATTGTCTTTAAAAAATGAATTTAAAAAATGAGTCAAAAATAGTTTCATCCCGTAAATAAATCAAACTTTTGACTGTAAAAAAATTGTTCAAAATATTTTGAATTCTTTCTTGAATTCATTTCATATGATCTTTTCATTTTTATAAAATGAATTTTGGTATATATATTTGCCGATACTTAATTCTTATAATGAAATATTCTCTTATATAAAATATTAATTAAATAAATGTTTAAATGAAAAGTTGTGACAAAGTTGTGACAAATTGCGACACTGAATTTATTTTTTAAACAAGTCTTTTTTAATTGCCAAATTAATAAAATAATCACGGTACTCTCGCCATTATTAATGGTAAAAAAAGTTGCGACAAATTGCGACAAGTTGCGACAAGTTGTGAAATTTGTCGCAACTCGATTTGTCGCAACTTTTGAACCGCTCTAACCGCTCTATCTATGACATTCAATTTTTCACTTTTTATATTTAATAACATTATTCTTATAATATAAAAATAATGTAATATTTTAAAAATCGTTAAAAGATTGTTAAAATGATTAAAATAACGATATTTATAGAATAAATTTGACTTTAAAAATTCAATTTTTAGTGTTTAAAACGCTTATTTTAGGTATTAAACTTATTTTTAATTCATTTAAAAATTATTTATGTAATCATCATGTAAATCTCTTTATAATTATATATATAAATTTATTATATAATAAATATATGGCTTACAAATGAGATATAAAAAGTGTCGCAACTTGTCGCAACTTGTCGCAACTTTTTCGCAACTTTTGTCGCAACTTGTCGCAACTTTTGTCGCAACTTTTGAACCGCTCTAATAATAATAATTTTCATTTACATATATAAAATTTAATTTGAAAAAAATAAACACTTTTTCAATATATATAAATAAACTTAACGAATATTCATTTTTTTTTGTTGTTTTTTTTTGTTATTTTCTGTTTTATAATTATTTTGTAATGAAAATTGTGATAATGTATTGTGAAATGCATTAATAGTGACTAAACAAATATAAATCTTCCATAGCTCAGCTGGTTAGAGCATCCGGCTGTTAACCGGGAGGTCGACGGTTCAATCCCGTCTGGGAGAGTATTTTTTGTTTATTTTTATTTTATTATTATTATTTATATTTCATCTTATTTCTTTTATTTTATTGTTATTCTTATTTTTTTAATATTTTTTATATTTTAATATTTTTTTATAATTTCATTTTCTTCTTTCTAATATTTATCTTTTTTTCTTCCAACACTTTACAATGAATACTTAACTCATACATATAGAAGATATATGAAATAGTATACACTATGAAATACAGAATCATTTATAATATAATTTTTCATATATTAAATTATCATTTTTATTATTTCACATTCTATTCTTTATGCATATATATATTATTTTGTTGAAACAATCATATATTATGTTTTTTCATCTTTTTTATTCTTTTATAAAAATATATTTATTGTTTATTTATTATTCTATTTTCTTTTTGTTTATTTAGTTTATTCTAATAAAGATATATTTTTAATACATATTTTTTATTATTCTTCTTTTTATAATTATATATATATATATTCTAATAACAATTTCTTTCATATTCTCTTTTTATCATATTATATATATTAAATATCAATCATTCATATAATTTTATTATTATAAAATTATAATAAAACAAAAACAATGAATAAAGTAACAGTGAGAATTATTTTCAGCATATAGATGATTTATTGATAAAAAATAACATAATAGCATTTAAAGCAATAAAAATAAAAATATATTATTAATAAAAGCAAAATAAAATAATTATAATGTTTACTTTCTTTTCTTGTTGTTTTGCGAATTTGATTGTCTTTGAGGTGTTATATTTTGAGTGGATTGTCTAGTAACCCTTGTTTGTACGTTTGTGGGTTGTAAAGTCTTATTCGTTTTAGTAGTAGTGGTAGTAGTAGTAGTAGTAGTAGTAGTGACAGTTATAAAAGAAGATATAGCTGATATATTCTTAGTATTTTGTCCACTAACACTTCTATTATTCACAGTATTTGAAGAAGGTATATGTTTTGATTGATTCTGATTTGTGTTTCGTGTGGTTCCACTTTGTTTCCCTGGTATAGATTGTGAAGATGTTGATCGAATTGTTTTATCTTGTGTTTTCGTTGTATTCTTATTAGTTGGTGTAGAAGTATTATTTGATCTCTTTATGAATGGAGGGGGTATATTAACTGGAGGAGGAACAGGTGTTGATAAAGAAACTCGAGATGTACGGTTATTATTATTATTATTCTTTGTAGAATTATTATTATTATTCTTTGTAGAATTATTATTATTATTCTTTGTAGAATTATTATTATTATTCTTTGTAGAATTATTATTATTATTCTTTGTAGAATTATTATTATTATTCTTTGTAGAATTATTATTATTATTATTATTATTATTATTATTATTATTATTATTATTATTATTATTATTATTATTATTATTATTATTATTATTCTTATTCTTTGTAGAATTATTATGATTGAGAGTTTTTGAAGAGGAACTATTGCCATTGCCATTATTTGTTGTAGATCTATGAATAGAAGCATTTGAACTATTGTCATTGTTTACTGAAGAAATAGATCTCTTTTCTCTTTGAGAGTTGTCTGATTGATTTAGTTTTACATGATGTGTATGATGATGGTGTTTGGAAGGAACTGATGTCTGTTTACTGGTAATAGCATTAGAATCTGTAGAGGCAACAACTGCCTTAGAATGTTTAGTATGAACTGAAGAAGTAGTAGAAGAATGCTTATTTATACCTGTATTTCCAGTATTATTATCTATTCTTTTATGATGTGAAGTTGATGATGATTCTGATTTATTCTTATTTTCAGTTGAAGAAGGTTTTAATTCTTGTCTAAATTTATGACTTAATTCCGATTTATTCTTATTTTCAGTTGAAGAAGGTTTTAATTCTCTTCTAGATTTATGACTGGATTCCGATTTATTTGTTTCACATTTAGATGGAGAAGAAGAAGTATATTTATTCTTTCGTGTCTGATTTTCTTTAGAAGGTTTATTATCTTTAGTTTTTGAAGATTGATTTTCACTAGAGGAATTCTTCATGGGTTTCTTTTCAAGAGTATTATTTGTATCTGTAGGCTTTCTTGATTTATGTTGAGTTGTATTATCTTTATCTTTACTATGTTGTTTGTTTACTTGAGACAGTTTTGTTAATGATGATTCATTTGTTTTAGGAGATGAATATTTTGTGACATCCTTCGGTTTCCATTTATAACGGCTTGATGAGAATGATGAAATAAATCGTCTTTCTAACTCATTAATCCTTCTATTCTGTTGTCTAATAAGTTCACGATGTTCTAATTCTTTCTGTCGAACAGTAATACTAATAATAGAGTCCACCATTTCTTGGGGGTAGCATACTACGCCATTACGGAGAGGAGGCTTCTGATGGATTATATAACAAGACTCTGGAAACGGAGCGTTTGGAAGCATAATATCATCTTGTAAATTAGAGAGCATAAGTTCTTTAGGGAGTGGAGTAGGGAGTGGTATTGAAGTTGTAGGAGGAGCAGAAGGAGGTGGAACAGGATGAGCTGAAGCAGGTGTTATAACAGATGAAGAAATTGAAGGAAGAGAAGAAGGTGTATGAAATATATTATTAGATGAAGAAATTGAAGGAAGAGAAGAAGGTGTATGAGATATATTATTAGATGAAGAAATTGAAGGAAGAGAAGAAATTGGATGAGGTGTAAAATGAGAATCTAATGGTATTTGAGAAGAAGATGAAGATGATTTAGGAAGCGATATATCTAGACCTGATTTTGGAGGCATAGGAGGTGGAAGTATAAATGAAGCAGGTAACTTAGGAAAAGAAGGGAAATTATTATTGGGATTCTGACTTTGTAATGATGGTGAACATATATTATTATCACGATTCATAATTTCTTCTTCTTCTTCTTCTTCTTCTTCTTCATTTTCTTCACTATCATATTCACTATCATAAACGTCTTCTTCTTCTTCACTTTCCGTATCATAATCACTAGCGGTTTCTGAGTCATAAACATCATCACTTTCTGTCTGTGATGCATTATTATTATCATCTTCTTTATTATTAGTCTCAACATCTTTTATCTCTTGTTTATTATTATTATTATTATCATAAGAAGACGTTGATGCACTTGGAGCAACATCAGGAAGATTTATAACCTTAGTTTCACTTGCATTATTATCATTATTATTATCAATATCATTATCTTCTTCTTCTATATCATTATCTTCTTCATTATTAGCATCTGTAGAATGATTATTCTCACTTTCTGAATTACTCTCACTTTCTGAAGATGTCTGATTCACAGATTCAGACATATTTTCAGCAGGAATATTTTGATCATCGTTTGAACCATCATCATCATCATCATTATCATTATCATCATTATCATCATCATTATCATTATCATCATCATTATCATTATTATTATTATCATTATCATCATCATTATCATTATCATCATTATTATCATCATTATCATCATCATCATTATCATCATCATCATTATCATTATCATCATTATTATCATCATCATCATCATTATTATTATTATCATTATCATCATCATTATCATTATCATCATTATTATCATCATCATCATTATCATCATTATCATCATCATCATTATCATTATCATCATTATCATTATCATTATCATCATCATTATCATCATCATTATCATCATCATTATTATTATTATCATCATCATCATCATCATCATCATCACTTTCTGATGTCTCTTTTCTACTGCGAACGTAACGCAAATACATAGTCATATCTATCCCAAAAGGATCACTCAATACAATCTGACGTCCATTATGTTTCTGGTGTCTATTCTTTCTTTCTTCAGGAGTAGTGACCGCAGGAGGTATATTGTCTGCATTTAAATATCGTTTGAATTGTTTATACCACTCATTAAGTCGAATTGACTTCGGAGGATCTCTAAAAGGATAACAATAATTAATAATAAGAGAATAATAGGATATATATACGAGAAGATAATATCTTGTGTTTTTGACTCTGATGCAAGATACATATATGCTCCTAAACAACAACCCTATATATATCGTAATAAAGACATATATATTATAGTATTATATGTATACTGTTGTATTAGGAGTAATAATACCAAAATACTGAAAGTAACTGACAAAATAATGATATATATACTATAGAATAAAAGAAGATTGATTATACAATACAAATACTATAGAGTATATATATACATACATTAAATGTTTCCCATATTTTTATTTGTTCAGTGTTTGATCGATTTATTTCTATAAATATATATATAATTATAAAAAGAATGAATGTGGTAATGATAAATCTGTCATAGAATTGTATTTACTATATATTTATATACTATAATGTTGATTTCCATGAGAATGATAGCAAAACACTGTTTTTGCTAAATTGAAATACACAGTTGATGGATAATTTGGCGCGTAGCGATAGAACATAAGGAGGGCAATAGGAAGCGGGAGAGGGAACCGGGAATCGTACGAGATATGGCGGTAAATATTATGTTCATGAAGCTGGTGACAGAGCGCGGCAAGACTCTGCGCGATAGGTTGCGATGCATAAGATAGGAATATATCCAGACCACGGAATGTACTATGATTATATATATATATATATATATATATACATATATATACTTTATAGATTCTGCAGGTGTAAGTATATCAGTTACCGTTGTCATATATCGACCAGTCCAAATGGGACGACAGGAACCCTATATATATATATATATAGAAGAATAAGAATAAATAGAGAATATGCATACATATATCAAGTACATCTTCTTCTTTTGAGATACAATATTCAGACAATTCACCTATAACGATAGATATAATATCATTATATATATATATATACTCATATCTTGTTCATTAGATAACCGCGGGACTGGAAAATCAAATGTACCTATTATGAGTCGCAGAGGAAGATTGTTTTTGCAGCCAAGATAATCCGCAAATAATTGGCGGGTAGCTAGGAGTTTAAAAATAATTATATATATGTATTAGAAATAAAGAAATAATTACTTGGAGTCTGAAGATATTCAGTCATTTTCAGCTTGAACTTATCACTACTTTCAGGATATGGATCATATCCCACGGGGATTTCGAATGGATAGTTATATATAGTTGTATAATCAAATGATTTTAAGGCTTCAGACATCTATATATCATAAATATATATAATGAAATTTCATAAATGTATATATATATGAAATAGTATGGATATATTTCATATATTAAAAAATGTAATTATACTTCCTTTATATAATCATCTGTAAAATATGTACTATTACAGACATAATGAACAATCTTTTTGATATCCCCCTCGTTTTTACGAATTATAGTGATAAGTTCTAGCATACTAAGACTCTCTATATATATTCTCTATAAGATGATATTAACAAACATATACTGTCCACCCATTTTATGTTTATTGAAGAGAGCCCAAGTAAAATGGCAAGTATCGGGTGATACTTATTATCTAAGTTTAAAGCAGTCATTAGCATTATCGCATGATATATATATCGATCCAAATATACACCTGCTATATAAATAAATAAATAAATAAATAAATAAATAAATAAATAAATAAATAAATAAATAAATAAATAAATAAATAAATAAATAAATAAATAAATAAATAAATAAATAAATAAATAAATAAATAAATAAATAAATAAATAAATAAATAAATAAATAAATAAATAAATAAATAAATAAATAAATAAATAAATAAATAAATAAATAAATAAATAAATAAATAAATAAATAAATAAATAAATAAATAAATAAATAAATAAATAAATAAATAAATAAATAAATATACGTTTCACGTGGGGGTCCCTAAGAAAGTCGTGAAGATCTTGCATTAAGATTATACCTCGTAAATTAAATAATAAATAATTAGTATTTTCAGTTAATAAATAACACGTTGTTCGATAAACAATACTTGCTAAATATCTAAGAAAAGAATAATATTAAATATATTTTTAAAATTAGAATTTAAATAATTAAATAGAAATATTTATCATAATCACCTATAGTTCGAATAATACCACAGCTTATGTTTTTAAAGTTAATATAATTCTGAATAGCAGATATCAACATATCTTGGATAGAATATGCAGTTTCTATTAAAAAATAATAAATTATTATTCTATTATATACTTTAGAATTATTAATATATATATATACTTGAAAATCTTTTGATTGATGCTATATTTTTATAATCTGCTACTGTTTGAACGATACTTGAATCGATTATTTTTACAACCTCTTCTATATTCTGTATAGAGGATACACCATTGAAAATAAACATTTTAGGAGTCATATCATATTTATCAAAGTCATTAAAAAGATCAACAACCATATTTGAAATGGAATCAAAACAGGAATCATTATCCAAAGTTAAAAAATTAACTACACGAAATAATAGAGAATTACCATCTACGACAATATCAACATTTTCTTTATATTCTCTATATAATAAAATAAGTAATAAAACTAAAAATACTTGTGACAAAAGTCACTATGCATTTGTTCTCTGACATAATCATATAATATCTTTGAATTCATCTGAAACTATTAATTATGTATCAGGACAAAAACAATCCAAGATTCTATATAAAAAAAAAGAAACAACACAATTTGTTGCTTAATGTTTGATCAATAATCGTGATTAATTTATAATAAATAAAAGAAACTCTTTTCATTAGGGTTATTCGTGTTTATTTTTCATTGTTTCTCGTCTCTTGCGAAAGATAAATGAAAACATAATCTATTGTTTTAATGTATATACAGTACTTTATAATAACGAATACAGTTTTTAGATTTTCCTAAAGTTTTTTGAATCAGAAATGATTAACATTTTTTTGATCTCATTATAATCATTATTCTAATGGTCTTTTTATAATCAAATGATGATAATAGTATAAAATATGAAATATTTATTGATTAAAGTTAACTGGAGTATTTAAGCAGAATTATATATTTTATCAATTCTATTAATGAAAATAATATGGTATCAATAGGTTTATTATGTATTTATTGATGGAAAGTGAATTGTTAAGAGTGTTGTGAATTTGATAATAAAACTTATGAATAATAAAAAAAAATTATATATATATATATATAAAGGTGTTGAACATGGGATACATACAATAAATAAAAAACTATAAGAGAAAACAACCGAACATAACAGAGAAGATAATCAAAACATATATAAAAAAAAATGATAAATAAATAAATGAATATATATATGATAATTAAAAATTTATTTTATATGAATAGTTTAAAAGAATTGATTGGCTGTATCTTCATCGACGTCGACATCGTCATCATCTTCATAATCACTGATGATATCGTCGTCATCTTGAATGAATCCACTATAATAATAAAGGTGATCTATAATACTCGGAATGAACCAAATGTTATTCTGAGTTAATAACAAGTATATAAATGAATAGATTTCTTTATTAAAATGAAGATATTTTTCATTACCACCACCCATGTCGAGAGAAGGTCCAAATCCTGATAAATAACTAGAAAAAATAATATAATAAATATATAATATGTAAATAGACAATACATATATATATGGTAATATCGATGAGATATTAAGAAACATATATGAAATAGAATAGAGTATATATATAAATATATATATATATAGGATATACCAGGATCCATATTTCCATATAGCATTATTACCATAGAGAACCGTAAGAGAGGAAGAAGTGAGTGACATAAACACATTACAGTGACATTTGTTCTTAAAGGAATGGAAAGACGTCACAATACAGTTATTAGCATTAATCTTATTATCAATAGAACAATACTATGTAATAATAATAATAATAATAATAATAATAATAATAATAATAATAATAATAATAATAATAATAATAATAATAATAATAATAATAATAATAATAATAATAATGAAGATAATAATAATAATAATAATAATAATAATAATAATAATAATAATAATAACATATATACGACACATCCACAAGATACACATATGCAGGGATATGCAGTCACATTATTACAATTAGTGCATTGAACACACTTATCACAACGACCATTCGATCCATGATAATCATGGGAGAAGGTAGAAGCGAGATTGATAAAATCATTGGGAAGACTAATGAATTCTGGAGCCTTATTGATGAATAACCGCGGTTTTAATATTAATTGAACTTCTTCATTTAAAGAACTAGAAGGAATTCATAATAATAATAATAATAATAATAATAATAATAATAATAATAATAATAATAATAAATATAATAATAAATATGATAAACATAATAATATATATAATAATAAATAATAATATATATAATAATAAATAATATATACTGTTCGTCATTTACAGATAGCCATTTCTTCATAAGAATACTGGTCATATATTCAATATCACTATTCGTATCTAAATAACCACGGATATCTTGAATACAGGGTAAATCAAGTTGACTTCTGAGTGTAGAATATATATAAGAGAGGGATAACGACGCGGGAACAGATGACGCGGGGAATAAACTAGTCTTGAGAAGCACTGAAGATCGAAGGAAAGGAATAGTCATTTGTTCAATAGTATATACAACCTATAAGGAAGAATATATATATATATATATATATATATATATATATATATATATATAAGATAAATAGAAACAATGATAATGACAGATATACAAATATAATAATAAATATAATAATATTAAATATATAAAATATAAAAAATAATAATAATATATACTCCATATTGACTGAGATACTGTTGAATGTCGTTAATATAAGGCACATGATCGGATGTAAGATGTACGGCTGGTGTTATATCCGATAAAACAGTATATATGGATGAAATATAACCAGCTAGAAGAAAGAAGAGACATATTTAAGATATTATATAAAAATATAAAATATATATATATACTTGAATTCTTCATTTCATTCAAGTATTTGTCCTTTAACTCTATATATATAATATATAGTATATATAAGTATATAAAAGAGTCTTACCTTGTTTGAAGGAGAGTATATATAAATAAAGAATGATTATTTGCTGAAGAACATGGAGAATATAGAATAATGGCAAAATAAGTAAGAAGGTAGAACCGATATTCTCAAAGATAGAAGACGAACTGGTATCATAGTTATAATACACAAGGTATTTGATCATTTCTTCAAACATATATTTATTATGTATATAGATATTACCTTCAACTTCTATATATATAAAGTTTAAACCATATAATCATTAAAAAACAAATTTTATATAAATATATTAAAGTAATAAATAAATACGGTTATTCAAGTGGTCTCGAACGAAACTGACAAGAGATCGAAGTGATTCACTTCTTATTAATGGATATAATAATTTCTTCTCAGCTTCAGTATCTCCTTCTACTTGACTTAATTGTGTTTCTGTGTTCTTTAGTAGAGTCTCAAATGATTGGATAGTCTTGGTCATAGATACTAAAGTTTCTTTCTTTATTTGATGTGTGAATTTCTGTTCTTTAATGATCTTTTCTGCCATAGTGACTTTATTTCTTAATAATTGTGTCATTAAGGGCACAGAAAGGTTTCGTGCTTTTTCTTTCTCTTCTTCATCTTCTTCATCAGAATTAGCAAATTCAACTTGAATGGGGAAACTATTTGTGTTACTGGCGGAATTCACTGTATGTTGAGTGGATTGTGTTTCAGGTACATGATCATTAGTATTATTAGTATGATCAGTATTATTATGAATATCATTATTAGTATTATCATTATTATTATGAATATCAGAATGAGAGGTACTCATCACATGATTATGATCATCTTCTGCATTTTCATTGGGTGAGTCTGAAACACTATTTCCATCATCCCCATCATCACTATCCATTTGTCCATCGGAATCCAATTGAAGAGCTAAACGTGTGACGATCTCTGGGTCGCTCTCAACAGACATATAACTACTATCGCTTATACTGACGTCATCATCTATATCTATATCACTAGATATACTAGTATTCTCATCCGATGAATATATATCTAATATATCAGGAATAGTATCTTCACTATATATATATATATTATTATAAGAATTCAAAGCATAGAATATATATTTATAATATATAGTTAATAGTAAATAAGTTAAGTAGTATATATATATATATACAAGAAGAGTCGATAACTTTCATATTCTGGTATATATCCGTGTCGTTTGACATTCTTTTTAAATTGTTGTTTTTGGACCATTTCTCTTGTAATCAGATCCATACACAATAAGAATGGAGTATCTTTATTATTATCTGAAGAAGTCTCTGATGTGTTACTAGACATATTGTCATTATTCATTGGTCTATCTATATCTATACTAAAAGGTCGACTATAATCATCTATATAATCACGGTTATTATGTAAAGCCTTATATTGTCTACTTTGAGATGTACTCTCGAAGTTCTCTTTTGTAAGTAGATAATATACATGATCTTTTAGAACTTCTTCCCATTTATTATCATCCTTATTCTTCATATTCTTCAATTCTTTAAAGGCAACAGCTAATTCCTTAAGGAGATTGTTGGATTGAGATCGGAATTCCCGCGGGACTGAAGATTGGCGTATATCCATAACTTGTGGCATAAGACTTCTGAGAAGAGAGTCAACAGAAGAATTAACAGTATTTTGAGAAGGAGATGGAGATGGAATAGGAGATGGAGATGTAGTAGGAGAAGGAATAATATGTGGATCATGAGAATCATCCTTCTTATTGTCTTTTTCTTCTTTAGTATCTTTTGTATCCTTTGAGTCAATTGTTTCAGAAGTAGATATATTATCTGATTCTGTCTTATGATCCTCATTTAACTTCATTTGAGCTATTTGTAAGAGAACCTTTTCAAAGGGACGCATGAAATCATCGACAACCTTATCTTTCTCAGCTTCAGAGAGATAACTAGAATCAACAGCCATTAAAGAAGATAATGAAGGAAGAGAAGTAATATCGACATTATTATTATTATTATTATTATTATTATTATTATTATTATTATCTAATATTTTATTATTATTATTATTATTATTATTATTATTATTATTATTATTATTATTATTATTATTATTATTATTATTATTATTATTATTATTATTATTAAGTGTATGATCAATAGAATCACTTGTTTTTCGTTTCTTCGGTGTATCTAAAGATGCATTACTATCATTTGAGTCTTTCTCTAGAACTCGTCTCTTCGATCCACTAGCCTGTCTTGATAGATTCTCAGGAGTACTAATAGCAGGGGATATACTATTCTTTGATTCCTCTTCAGAATGGACATCCACAGGATCTATGACTACAAAGGCCTCATCGTCACTACCTGCGTCATTCGTAGATGCATGTGTTGACAGAGCACTCGTAATACCTTCAACAAGCTTTGCCACATCTGGGTCATCCATTGAAATAGCAGTACCATCATCATCGGATGCGTCACTACCATCGTCATCGGATGCGTCACTATCATCGTCACTACTACTAGAACTCTCTACAGAAATATCTTCTTCTAATCTCCCACGATTCTTCTTGATTGATGCTCGTTTCGTTATCCATTTAGTATTTACAATACAAGTAATATTCGATATATCTTTCTGAATAGCGTCTGAAACTGACTGAATAAGGAGATGATTCTCTAGTTCGCAGAGTCGACTAACGACTTCTTCCAGTGTATAAAGATATCCTTCCTGTTTGGCGGGCTGTTTGGCGGGATCAAGAGTGTCTAAGGTGATAGAAGTGATTTTATTATAATGAAGTATATATAATAGAGAGAAGGCAGTATATAAGAGATTATAACTAGTTTCAATTGTAGTAACTACAGCGGAACACAAATGATGGGGGATCTCATTAGTATAGAGAGATGATTCTTCTATAGAACAGATAGGAGTGAGGGATAATAAACGGCTGAGGGATTCACTGATTTGATTGGAATATAGAAGAGTCTGCATCTTACTAAGTGATGATTGTATTCCATTACTATTTTCTTCTTCTAATAAATTAATGTGACTATTTAAAGGATTGCAAAAGTGTATATCTCGAAGATGTGTTAGAATGAATATATAAAGTCCGTAACGGCGCACGTGCTTCATGATATCTAGGAAGATCAAGGGGAATCTCGAGAGCATATTTGTAGTATCGACATGTCCCTTGTAATATATATAATCACCAAGGAGGTCATAAAGACGTTGAAGGGATGGCTGATATGTTCGGAAAGTGAGGGAGTAATCCGTAATATCTGTAAAGATATAATCATCTTCATAAGAAATACAATCGGTTATATATTGAGAGAGAGACAAATATTCATTGATGTCTGTTTTATCATTAATCTCTATATTGACTTTTCCCGCGGGGAAACTGAATAAAGAAGTACTTTCGATACATCCATAGGTAGCATGAGAATAAGTGAATAAATCATGGAAATAATCAGGGGAATAAAGAGGAGACAATTGACGAGAAATCTATATAATATATATATATATAATGAATATATATATTATATATACATTGAAATTATAAGTATAATGAACATTGATCATAACTCGAAGGAGATTGGTTAACGCTAATAATTCTGTTCCTCGAATGAGAGCTCCAATTGGTTGTTTAGATTGTGTTCCTTCGTTATCATAGATATAATTGGATATAATAGGTGACAACTCAAATACTTTCTCATTTATATGTGGATTGGATCTAGAGACAATTTCTGTATCGACAAATGGAGTCCATAAGGTAGAGAGCATAAAGTTATCCTATAGAATAAATAGGTATATATAATAATAATAATAATAATAATAATAATAATAATAATAATAATAATAATAATAATAATAATAATATATATCCTATACATATATATAGAGTAGAAGATAATAACATAGAAAGAACAATAATCATATATGTATATATACAATAGAATAGAGAGAATTGCTAGTAGACCCATAAGAGTTGATAAATCGAAGTGTATCTGCGAAAATGGCAGGATTGATGGTTGTGAGACTCTAAAAGGGAGGGGAAATAGATTTAAGAATAGGGGATATATACATTGAGTAGAGAAGACATTTCAGGAGAACCAATGGTCTATATATAGGTATATATATAATACTATAGTTATTTAATAATAATATATATATATATATATACATTCATAATTGTATTTTTACGAAGAAGTTGATTAACTTCGAGAGATCTGCCGTTAAATACGTTAAGAGCCGTACAAGAGGGACTTGGGGTCAAAAGAGGGATATAAATATTGATTCGCCGACGGCACATGGGACAAGGAATAGGAGACATCTATATATATATATATATATATATATATATATATACTTTATCTTCCATTTGTTTCATCTTTTGAAGGTACGTGTCACGATATTTATTGAAACAGGAAACATGAACGATGTGATTACATGTCTATATATATATATATATATATATATATATATATATATATATATACCTGAATATCATAATTATCATAAATGCCTCCTTCACTAGAGAGTTGCCGTAACTTTTGGAAAATCCCCGCGGTTAATGAATTCTGATGGCAATCATGGTAATATTCACTTACTATTATATATATATATATATATATATATATATATATATATATATACCATTAGTAATATCTTGTTCTGTATTAAATGAACAGTAGTAATCACGATCTATATATATATATATATATATATATATATATATATATATATATATATATATATATATATATATATATATATATATATATATATATATATATATATATATATATATATATATATATATATATAAATATATATATATATATATATATATATATATATATATATATATATATATATATATATATATATATATATATATATATATATATATATATATATATATATACGGTTAGCATCTAGTTCGTCCTCCCCGAGAGAGTCTTCCTCCATATATTGATCAAGGAAGGAGGACATTTGAGAGGTCAACGAGGACATGAGAGACTGTATAGATAGGGTTATATATATATATATATATATATATATATATATATATATATATATACATTAGCTTTTTGGCTGAGTTTGGTTTCAAGAATTGGTTTAGGACTATATAAAACAGCATAATAATCATGTTTAAAAATGAAAATAATAAGAAGGTTATTAATATATATATATATATATATACTTAAGAATAGGATCTAGTTTATTTGTCTCTGAGGGGATGGTGACGAGAGAACAGAAGTGTTTAATAAGGTATTTGACTTCCTCAGGGAGAGAATAAGAATATAATGTTACCAAGAACTAATATATATATATATATATATATATATATATATATATATATATATATATATATATGTATATATATATACATCAATAATATTGAGTTTTCCTTTATCAGTTGTAATATATGTATATATATTAATAGACGATAAGCTATGCACAAAAGATTCATCTAATAATTGTGTTCCTGTATATTCCTCTTTAGGCTCCTCTATATATATATATATATATATATATATATACCTTGAGGAATGAGTTGTATCATACAAAGTAATGTATAGAGAATATATTCCAATATATATATATATTTGTTATTATACACCATATTATATATATATAAATATATATTTTGGAATAACAACGGAGAACGTAAATAAGAAGATCGATCTAAGTCTCTATATAATATAATATAATATAATAGTATATAATATAATATAATTACGTTTTCGCGGGAAGTGATGGCGGGACATAAAACTTGTCTTTAGATGCAGTAGTATAGCCCTATATAAATATATTATATAATCTGTGTATTATATATATATATATATACATGTTTAAATTGTCCGAATTCGACAAGAAGGAGAGAGGGGATAAAAGGAATAGTATTCCTGACGAGTTCAGGGAAGATAACGTATACATATGTATTATTAAAAACATCTAAAGTACGTGTAGACTCCTATTTATAATAATAATAATAATAATAATAATAATAATAATAATAATAATAATAAACATAATAATAATAATAATAATAATAATAATAATAATAATAATAATAATAATAATAATAATAATAATAATAATAATAATAATAATAATAATAAACATAATAATAATAATAATAATAATAATAATAATAATAATAATAATAATAATAATAAACATAATAATAATAATAATAATAATAATAATATATACCTTATCGAGAAGGTCGGATAGATCTTTGTCTTTCAAATCCAGTTCATCCATTTCCCCGCGAACCAATTCAAATGTAGATGAATTGGCGGTATCTCTGAATGCATAGAGGGAAGAAGAGGAAGAAGGATAGAAGGTAAGAAGGATAGTCTGTAAATGACGTAAAAGCAATGTCTATATATATATATATATATATAGAATAAAATATAATAATATATAATATATATATATATATACTTCTTTAGGAATGTTAATAGTATTGTTATAGAGAAGAATGAGAAGGAAGAGATATACATATATATTAAGAGGTTTACTATATTCATGTTCATCTATATATATACATATATAGCATACTTTAATGTATATAATATATACCTTCGTCAATATTGTTGAATTGTAGTTTTGGAATAAAGTTATAAACAAATTTATATATATAATCAAATACATTGCATTTTGTGAAAAATGTGCAAATCTAAGTAATAAATATAATAATAATAATTTCAGATAATAATAATAATAATATTTATATATACTTGAATAGCATTCATAAAGTATGCAACGTTACTGCAGGCATGTACAGAAGTGTAACTGAATTTAACGTATATAGAAGCAAATGTATTAAATCGATCAATGTTATTGCTGTTAAAATAGCACGTGCAAATGTACTGATTGATATTTATAAACAGAAGTATATCAAATAATGCATTTGCTGTTAATAGTTCTTCTTTATTCATATATTTAAAAACACTGTTAGGAACACTTTTAAATGTAACAATATCATTGGGTATACCAACACGATCATCAAGATCATCCAATGAATCAACAGATGCAGTAACAAAAACAATAGTGTTTTCAAACACGTGATTTTGTATAAATTGACGTATCACAGGATACTCAAGGATATATTCGGATCTATATATATAATATAATATAATAGTATATAATATAATATAATATAATATAATATAATATAATATAATATAATATAATATAATATAATATAATATAACATAAAATAATATAATATATACAGAAGAGAGACGAGGAAGAATGAGAATTGATTAATAAAATAGTAATTATCGGTGAAAAAAGGTTCATTGAAATTGTAGAGAGCAGGGTAGATAGAGTGACATATATATATATATTTATCAAGGGTAGTAGAGATAATAGGATATAGACTATCCATACCATTCTATATAGTAAGAATAATGAGTATAATAATAAACATAATAATACTAATATACCTTAGTAATATAGTCCCGAATGCGTATCATTAAACGGTTCGTAACGTCTCGTAACGCCGTGAACACAGTTATCAGGTTCTCCAATTCGATGGTTTCCACAAATCGGGAATTACGATTCACTAAATTGATTTTAAATGTACACTATATATATAATATTTAATATATTATATACATATATAATATATATATACTTCAAATTTAGAGAATAATTCCAGAAAGAGGTCAAAAAGGGAGGGATTTCCCTCGAAAAGTTGTCCGCCAATAATTTCATCATATTCCAAGATTTCCGCGATATTTTCAAGTGATGTTGCTAATAATCTCAAATATACACTATTAGGTTCTACAGTTTCTATATATATATATAATAATATAAGTATAGTCTAAATAAAGCATAAACATAGTCTATATATATATATATATATATATATATATATATATATATATATATATATATATATATATACGTCTTAAGTCTTCTTGATTAGCTAGATATATGCACGTGAGTAAAAGTGTACGAAAGAGGGTCTTTAAATGATCGTATCTGTGTTCCAAATCGAGTACTTCATTCAACTGACAGCAGAGAGTATTATGATAAGATATTACATTCTCTAAAATAAACAGAGACTCTATATATATATTTGAATTAATATTCGTAAATAAATAAATATAAACATAAATAAATAAATAAATATATATATAAATAAATATATATATAAATAAATATATATATAAATAAATATATATATAAATAAATATATATATAAATAAATAAATAAAATAAATAATAAATAAATAATAAATATATAAATAAATAAATAAAATAAATAATAAATAAATAATAAATATATAAATAAATAAATAAAATAAATAATAAATAAATAATAAATATATACTAGTATTAGAGATTGTTTTATACGCAAGTACATAGGAACGAAAGTAGACGCACGTGTATATGGGGATAAAGCACGTTTTGAAGGAGGTGTCACAGAGAAGTGTCAATAATAATGCTAACCAACTTTCCTATATAAATAGATATTCAACAAACATTCTAATATTAAAAATAGATATAAAATTCGAGTATGAAAAATACATAAAAATAAATATATACAGTGAGTTGAGGGGCGAATGTGAAACACAATTTACAAAGATATTTAGCCATAGAATAGTGTTCCTTGTCGTTAACGTACTCTTGTACGAAGGGATAATATTTACCACCCTTTAAAATACCCCATTTATCTTCATGTGAAATAACCGTGGTTTTATTGAGAAATAGATCTCCGATAATTCTACGTGTCGATTGATCTAAAGCGGCCTGACTCTTCAGGAATAGTAATAAATCATATAGAAGCTATATATATATATATATATATATATATATATATATATATAATGGTGTTTTTATGATAATAATAACTTAGATAATAATAATAAATAAATAATAATAATAATATATTTACAGTTTTAACATTTTTATGAATAAAGATTCCTATTAAGCAGATACAGAGGGTATATACATTTATATATCGAATACGGATACTATAGATACAATAAATATATATTATTAATTAAGAATACTATAGTATAAAGAAAAATAGAGACATCACTAATGAATAATGAATAGAATAATACTAGAATAAAAGAGATACTCAATAGTATATATACAGAATATTAGAAAATAGTATATAGAGTATGATGAATATAGTATTATATATATATATATATATACTCTTCAGGAAGACATAATTCTGGATGATCGAGTTGTTTCACTTGCGAATGCTTCTTACACCAACCACAAGACTTGAAGGCACTAATATTACCACAATCACAACAACCACCGCCTGAACTCTTACAGGATGTATATTCATGATCCTATAAGGTATTTAATAACATTCATTCATTAAAACAAAAAATAATAATAATAATAATTATTATTATTATAAAAACAATAAAAAAATACTTTATGTTGTTCTAAATCAAAACATTCCTTGCAAAGACAACTTGAATCACTGAGACCACAATCCTTACATCGATACATCGTATCATTTTCTGCAAAATTATAAGAACAACTGAAATTACCAGGGAAAACTGGTTTAAGCTGTTCAATAAAACTGTCGTAGTCTTCACCTTCTGATAAAATCATCTTTAGAGCCTATAAATGAAGAATATACTATAAATTAAAACAGTAAAACATACTTTGACAATTACATTCGTGTCTTTAGGAAATTTAGATCTATTCTTGCGAATATAATCTAAAGTATCTGCAACTTTATCTTGAGAAGACGTATATTTGTTGTAGATAATTTGTGAATAATCCATTTTTAGTTTGTCCTATCGAAAAAGAATATGTTATTATAAATAAAGACATTATCCATAAATACAATATACGTTATTAACAAAAAATTAGAAAGTCAATATAACAAAAAAATGAATTAAAATAAAAAAGGTCACAAATTAAAACGAACAGTTCTTTCTGGAATTTTTTTTGAAATCAACTTTTTTCGTTAACAAATAAATTTTATTTATATTAACTTTTTACTTTGGAATGATGTCTAATATTCATAAAATATTTTTGTTAAATATATTTTTTATATCATTTATAGTCCCTGTAGTTTATATATATATGCGTCTTTCATCAAGTAATCTTTTCTTTTAATTGTAAAATATTTTCCATTAATAATGGTTTTTATTCTTCACAGATAATAATAATTATAAATAAAATGTGAATAACATGAAACTCGTTATTTCTCAAAACAAATATATGATGACTTATCAATAACATCTATTTTAATCCTTTATGGATCTTGACTGAGCTCGTATGTTATGAAAGAGATGAACATTCAAGAGATTAAGGATATCAATTGATGTCGTCATGACATTTTTTTCTTGGTTATAAATGTATATTTTTTTCGAGAAGAGAAAGCTTTTTATATTTGTTTAATTAATCAAAATTCTTGTTTTGGAAAGATTAAAGGTAAATATAGAATAATAAAGAATGCCATCGATAAACAATTGAGATTTTTTTGATGATTTCTCAGCATTTAAGAAAATTCTCATGATTATCCGGAAAACAATAGAGAATTACTTAGCTAATTGAGTAATAACCAATGTTATGTTTTTTAAAACTATATTTTCCTTTCATTCCTATAAAATGAAGACTGTTGCATTGGTAGGTTTCTTCTTTTTGATTGTTCAATCACTCTCTATTCATCCTGGTGGCAAACCAAATTTATATTATGCTGGAGATAAGATTAATGTAAAAGTCAATAGTATGACTTCTACGAAAGCTCATATTCCTTTGGAATACTACAGAGCTCCTTTCCCTAAGCCAAAAGAATATGATCATGAAAAACAAACTCTCTTTGACATGATTTCTCAAAATCATATAGAATCTTCTGTTTATGATTTCGAAGTTATGCAAAATAAGAAATGTGTTGTCGTTGGCGATTTATATTATAACAAAGACGATTTAAATCAATTATCTAAACTTGTTGAAGGTGAATATTTAGGTCATTTCATTATTGATGATCTTCCTGTGTCTATGAAAGTTGAAACTGCTAATAATGGATTATATTATGAACATGGTTATCCTATTGGTTGTCCAGTTGTCTCTCCTACTACTAAAAAAGTTGAAAGTCAAGCTTTAAATAATCATCTTAACTTTGTTGTCTATTATAACCAGGAACAAGAGAATTCTACTGTTTCTATTGTAGGTTTTGAAGTTAGTCCTAAGAGGTATATTTATATTATTGTTTTTATTATATATATTATTATTATTGTATTTTTTTTGTATATTATTGTGTTTATTATTATGTTTATTATTATGTTTATTATAATGTTTATTATATTCACTTGATGATAGTATACGTTTCTTATTCTTTAGAGAACATACGAATAATTATTATTTTATTAATTTTATTTAAATGATTACAATAGTTCTATTTATGATGATTATATATATAGTATGTACCACCAGTCTTCTTCTCTCTTCAATGAGAATAATGTGAAGACCGGTATTCTTCAGGAATGTAATCCCGATAACCTCCCTCTCTCTCTTATTAAGACCATGGATGAAACCACGAAAGATGATACAGCTGTAAGCTATTTATTATTATTTATTATTATATATTTTTATTATTATATATTATTCTGATACCTTACTCTATATACTATATCTTCTGCTTCTAGAATGTTCGTACTATCTTCACTTACAGTGTAGAGTGGGTCCAGACTGATAAGCCTTGGGCTGCTCGTTTCGACGTCCTTCTTCAACATGACCCTATGAGAGCTAATACCAATGTTCACTGGTATACACTTGCTAATAGTGCCCTTATTGTACTCCTTCTCACGGTATATATATTTTTACATGCTATTATTATTATTATAATTATGATTATAATATAATCATGATTAATAAACAGTATTTATCAATATATATATATATATATATATATATATAGGGCCTTGTTGTTCTTATTTTACTTCGTTCCCTTTATCAAGATTTCAGTCACTATAATAGAGTATATATTATTTTTATATTATTTTTATATTATTTTTATAATTAAAACTATATTATTCTTATAATTCTTATACTCTTTGATATATATATCTCTATATATATAGTTAGCTATAGATGAAGAAGCTCCAGGTGAGATTGAAGAAGCCGGTTGGAAGGCGTTACATGCCGATGTGTTTAGACCCCCGGAACACATGAAACCTCTTTTCGCTGCTACTATCGTATATATATATATATATACTAATTATTATTACTCTATGTTTATATTTACAATTGATTTATATATTCTATATACAATCAGTTAGTATAAATATTATATATATATAGGGTTGTGGTTTCCAAATGACTTTAGCTATGACAGTATACCTCCTTATATCTACTCTTGGTTATTATACTCTTAATGAACAACGATCTCTATTCTTTATCACGCTCTGTGTCTATATTCTCGCGGGATTCTTTGGCGGTAAGATCGCAGGACGTTTATATGTTTTCTTTGAAGGAAAATCATTTAAATTCACCTTCCTTCTTATGAGTGTATTCTATCCTTGTATATATATTATATATCATTATTATTATATGTTTATGTATTTTTTTTATATTCACATTTTTTAAAATTTAATATTTAATTATTATATATTAATATATTTTTATATAAATATATTTTTCTATTAATATATTTTTATATAAATATATTTTTATATAAATATATTTTTCTATTAATATATTTATAGGTATTATTTTCGCAACTATTCTTGGTATGAATTCATTCTCTTCTTTTGTCGGATCTGCAGGCTCTGTCTCTTTCTATACATTCATCTTCTACTTCGTATATATATATAATTATTATCTATTAACATTTGTATAATAATATATATCTATTATTATCTATTAACATTTTTATAATAATAATAATAATACTAATAATAATATATAATATTAGTCTATATTTATTGTATGTAATATGCCTCTTTCCTTCTTGGGTCTCTATAAAGGATTCACTACTCCTACTATTACTGCTCCTCTTCCTACTTCTGGTATTCCCAGAGAAATACCCAGAAGACCTTGGTATATATATATATATATTTAAACACATATTATTCATTCTATATTATCCATCTACTTATACTATAAATTCCATTCTTTTCTTTAGGTATTTTAATAGTGTATTATTATATTTAATTGGAGGTCTTATTCCCTTTGGTGTTATCTTTATTGAGTGCTATTTCTATTTATCTTCTGTTTGGATGAATCATATATATTCCTTGTATCTCTATCTCTTCCTCTCCTTCCTTCTTCTTCTTGTTGTCTCCTGTGAACTCTCTATTATTGTTATCTATTCCTTACTTTGCTCAGAAGAATATAGATGGTGGTGGAATAGTATTCTTATCCCTGGTTTCTCTGCTGTCTATTTCTTCATTCTCTCCTCCTATTTCTTCCTCAATAGCTTCCAAGTCAATAATCTTATTGCTATCGTAGACTGTATTGGGTATATATATATTATATTATATATTATATATTATATATATTATATCTATGATTATTTTTAAAACATAAATAGTCTATACTTCTTTATATTCTATATTTTATGAATCATAAATAGTGAATAATAATAATATATGAATTACTTCTTTTCTTCATTATGTATAAATATATATTCTATATAGTTCTACATTCATCATTTCTGTGATATTTTTCCTTGTTACTGGTTTTGTAGGATTTACCGGATGTTTCTATTTCATATTCGCTATTTACAGTAATGCTAAAGTCCAATAAATGTATTCGTATTGTATAATATATATATACATATACATATTGAATAATTTACTTTTTATACTGTTCTATTTCCTTATTATTATATTCGAATATTTCTATATATATATTATATATATGTATGATTTGTTTTTGATGAATTCTATTCTATTCAATTTATATATATGTCTCTATATATATGTATATTGTTTGGTTTATACTTGACAATTGATTTATATGGATTATTTTATATGATATCAAGGATATATCATTCTTTTATACTATCTACGAATGGATTTTGTATAGAAGTATGATATTTTATTCTTGAATACTCGACAAACCATTCTATTTTATGATAAAATTATTTGGTGACATATGTATATATATCTTAAAATTATATTGATTAATGTAATATTAAAAATTTTTGAGTTAAAGAAATTTGATGGAAATCTCATTCGAAATTTGTCAGATAATTACAATTTAAAAAGAATCAAATCATCACACTCTATTATTCTTTATATACAAGCCTAGAGAATTTTATTCATTATACGTTTCATCTTAATAACTAGATTCATTTTTAAAAATTTTATTTTATGTTATAAAAAGTGAATTCAACATACTCAACAATAGCAGATCTATTCATTTCTAAATGATTATATCAGAATTATGGACTCTTTCTCCATTCATGTGAATAAACACTTTTTTTTTTAGATTCAATCCCACCTTCTTCAAAATCACCTCTAAAGCAATAAAAAATAATATATTCTAAAAAACTATTTGTTTCTGAGACTTTATGAGTGAGTCATTTTTTACATTTTTTTTACAATATTTATTTGTTTTCGTCAATTTAATAAATGTCTGAACAAAAAGAAATTGACCATAAAACAATCACAACATTCTACGGTGATAAGAACATACCTTGTAGTGTTCCTAGTAGTACAATGTAATTGTTATTTACTTCTTCATCTCTATTTCTTGCTCTAGATATGATAAACATCTTCCACCATTCTCTCTACCACTTGGAATTCCCAAGAGTGTAGATATATCTGAAGAACATCTTGATGATGTATGAATTATTTTAATATAAATATATTCTATATATATCTAGGGACTACTTGATGCTGAATCAATATTAGATAAGTTCATAGATGATCTAAATGTGAATATTGATGTACCTGAACCAGATCTTACCCCTCTTCCACAATTGGAATTGACTACATGTATAGAACAAATTCCATTGGATATTGGAAGTAAATCCAAACACATTATAGGTAAATTATTGAAATATTATATTATTCTTATTTTTATTTATTATTATTTTTAGGAGGTGAAACAGATGGATTTCCTTTGTCTTCTACAATTCAGGAATATACGCTTTCTTCAGCTAGCGAAACTAATAATATGTCATTTACAAGACAACTGAATAATGAAGAAAATGTATATATATATATAATGTAAAATTCTTTGTTTTTCAATATATGTTGTTCCCTATATATTCTTTGATATATTTATAGGTAATGGGTAATATTAATAGTGTTCCTTTCCTTCCTGGTGGTTTATCTGTAGAACTGAAACCGGAGAACCATAAGCGAATCAGTAAAGAGGAATTAGGAACAGTATTACAGTCTACTATTTCTCAAGGAGAGTTACAAAGTATATTAGTATAGTTATTATTTTATATATTGTTATTATTATTATATATATATGAATATCATTATTTTGTAAATTATTCTTTCTGATTCACTATTAGTATAGTCAATATTACTATTATATATATATATAGATTTATTGTTGAATGTTCCAACTACTGAGACTCCTTTCTGTGATATACAACAACAGTCAGAAGATACTCTTCATCTTCATTGTATGCTATATATATATTATATATTACATATTATGTATTATGTATTATTTATATATAATATATAAACAATCTTTAGTTAAAGATGATAATTATTCGGATTCCTCTTTCTTTAAATCCCTCCAAAATGGAAATCAAACTACAACTATTCCCGCCAATACATATGCATCATATGCTGATATCTATTCTTCTATTAAACAAAATGTATATAATAATAATATATAATATATATAATAGTTATAATATAATAGTATATAATATAATATAATATAATATAATATATAATATAATTTATAATATAATTTATAATATAATATAACAATAAATAGGTAAAAACGACATCTATATATGACTTTGCTTCCGATTTCTTTGATGACACTCCTTCTACTTATATATATAATAAGAAGGATACAACTTCTTCTATTGATTCTATTTTTGACAATTCTCCTGAGAATAACCACGGGGAAGAGAGTGATTTATCTAGTGTTCATGGTAATTCTCAAGAAACAGAAGATAAAGAAGATGTAAGTATGCTTGATTCCTTTATTTCTCCTTCTATACCTATTCCTTCACACTCTATTCATGAAAACTCTATTCAATCCTCTAATAATAATAATAATAATAATAATAGTGATAGTGATACTGACAGTGATAGTGATAATGATAATGATGTTTTAACTCCTGAGAATAAACAGAATATTATAAATGAAAGTAGACAATTAATAAAAGAAGCAGATAAACATATACTTCCTCTATCTGATTCTAAACTTTCTATTTCAAATACACTCACATGGTGTATTACAGATACTCAGAATGTGAATAATATGAATCTACTGATCCCTCACATGGCGTTAACATTCCCCTTCGAACTGGATACTTTTCAGAAACGTGCTATTTATCGAGTAGAAAGAGGAGAAAGTGTTTATGTTTGTGCTCATACTTCCGCGGGGAAAACTGTCGTTGCTGAATATGCTATTGCTCTTTGTAAGAAACATATGACAAAATGTATTTATACAAGTCCTATAAAAGCTTTAAGTAATCAGAAATATCGTGATTTTAAAGAGAAATTTGGTGATGTGGGTATAATGACAGGAGATGTGAGTATAAATCCTAAAGCCAGTTGTCTTATTATGACTACAGAGATCTTAAGAAGCATGCTTTACCGCGGGGCGGATATTATTCGTGATATTGAAGTTATTGTATTTGATGAAGCTCATTATATTAATAATGATGATAGAGGTGTTGTTTGGGAGGAAACTATTATTATGTTACCCAATACGGTTAATACTGTATTCCTTAGTGCTACTACTCCTAATGCTAAAGATATATGTGATTGGATAGGTAGAGTAAAGAAGAGAAAAGTCTATGTAGAAGAAACGAGTCAACGACCTGTACCTTTAGAACATCACGTATTCTTTAATAATAAAGATGTTGTGGTATATATATATATATATATATATTGGTATTCATTAATATACTATTCTATTATATATATATATATGTTTTTATTTATTATATTTTATTTATGCTATGTGTTATACATTTATATTTATTATATTCATTAACTTATATTATGTGCTTTATTTATATTGTGAATGTAATAATAATAATAATATATATATATATATAGATGTTGACTCCAGAAGGGAATTTCTTGGAGAATAATTATAAACAGTTATTTAAATCAGCCGATGATAAGGCAAAAATGATCGTTGATAACCCTCAACAAAGTATATATATACATATGTGATTTGATACTATATAATAATATATATATTTATTTTATTTGAAATATTTATATTTTGTGGTATTATATATATATATATATATATAAATATATATATATAGTGCGTGTGGCTATTTCAAAAGAAGAATTAAATTCATTTATTAATCGACTTCTTAAATCTGATAATATTCCTGCAGTTTTCTTTATTTTTAGTCGTAAATCCTGTAATGAGCTTGCTCAAAAAGCAGGTGGAAATTCATTAATAACCGCGGAAGAGTCGGGTAAAATCAGGGTATTTATAGATTCATGTTTAAAGCGATTAAAGAAAGAAGATCAAGAATTACCACAAGTATATATATATATATGCTATTATTATGATTATTATATATTTTATTATTATTATTATTATTATTATTATTAATTGCGATACTATTATTATTATTATATATAGATTAAGACTGTGTCTCAATTGCTGTTAAATGGTGTGGGGGTTCATCACGCGGGTCTCCTTCCTATTCTCAAAGAAATGGTCGAATTATTATTTGCTAATAATTATCTTAAAGTATTATTTGCTACTGAAACTTTTGCTATGGGTGTAAACATGCCTGCGAAATGTGTAGTATACCCACAAATCATTAAATTTGATGGAATGGACTTCAGATATCTTAAAGCTGATGAGTATATATATATATAATAGTTCATTATATATATATATATAATACTATTATTACAATCTTTATTTATACCTCCCCATCTATGCTTATTTCCCCTTCTTTTAGATACACACAGATGTCCGGTCGTGCCGGTAGAAGAGGCCTCGATGTCAAGGGAACCGTTATTCAGGCGTATTTCAAGAAAATACCAACAGTTCAGGTATATTTATATATAATTATTTTCTTCTGTATATAACATTCTTATGTATATATATATATATATATAGAAGATTAAAGGTGTAATGGTAGGAATTCCCACGAAAATAGAATCGAAATTTCGTCTTACATATAGTATGCTTCTGAACTTACTTCGTTTTCAGGATATTTCAGTCGAAGAAATGATTGAACGATCATTCAGTGAAGTGAAAACACTTCGGGAACGAGAAAAATATGATTTCCCCACGGTAATTCTACATTATATATATATATATATACTCTTTTAAGTTTTTAGTTATGATCATATATATAATAATATTATTATATTCGAGTTATTTATATTTTGAAAGTTATTTGAAATATAAATAGTGTTATATAAATATTATTTATATTTTTAGTTGTTGAATCAACTTAAAACAAAACGTCGTGACCTCACGTGCTATTTAGATGATTGTGTTTATGGTGGTAACAATGATATTGAAGACTTTTACAAAGATTATCGCAGTAAACGTGACTTATTAAATAACGTTATTACTACAATTATTCGCGGGGAAAATGGATCTACTTTTGTGAAGAAAGGTCGTATCCTCTATATTCTATATACATTCAATGATGTATATATATATATATATAATATAATATAATATAATATAATATAATATAATAGTATATAATAGTATATAATATAATTTAATAGTATATAATAGTATATAATATAATATAATATATATGCTTAAAAACATCTTATTTCCCTCGTTTATTTAGCGCCAATTCTTTGTTCCCTGTTGTGTTAAATCACCATTTGATGAGAGTCATAAAACTGAAGTTATTATCTATATTCCCGCGGTAATTATATAATTTGATTAAGATTTTATATTTATTACTTTGTTTTTATGATAAAAATAATTCTAAATCTATATATATATATATATATATTATAGGACTTCATTACTAGTAATATTTCTGTTGACGTTATTAATGATGGATTCTATAGTTTAAAGAATGTTCGATCGAAGACCGTTACAAATATTAATGGATTAAATTTCATTGTTGATATTATACCAGATTCTTCAATTTTATTTGTATCAACTCTTGTATCGTCAATAAATGTGTCGAATTTATCATCTATCAATAGTATGCTATCCACGTGCAAATCCCTCTATGACGATCTCTCTAATTATAATGAAGAAGATATTGTTGATATAGATAAAAATAAATATATATATAATTATTTTGAAAATGTCAGATCTTATGATCCAAGCTTATATTCAGAGTATATATATATATATATATATATATATATATATATATATATATATATATATATATATATATATTATGTATATATTATGTATATATAGATGGCAGAGATATATAGATGTTAATTCGATGATGCGTGACTCAAAGTGCGTCAATTGTGTTCGTCATCATGAACGAATGAATCTTATGTCTGTAATATATGATATTGATTGTACTATTAATTCTATTAATACAATTCTCTCTACTAAAGGAATTGAAAATTTCCCTGAATTAGATAATAGATTACGTGTTCTTCGACGATTGGGTTACGTTGACGCGTCGGGTGTCATCACACTCAAAGGACGAACAGGGTGCTATTTACAAGATGATAATATATTATTAGTGGAAATGATATTTAATAATGTATTTGATGGTCTGACTCCCGCGGAACTGGCCGCCTGTGTCTCGGCATTTTGCCTTGATAAGGATAGTGATGATATTACCACAGACCAACGATTATTACAACTACAAAAAGTCATGATTGTATTTATATATATAATATATATAATATGTATAATCTATAATATATATATATATATATATATATAGGAGAATGGAAGTGAATTTGCCCGCGTAGAGATTGATGAGGGAATGAATATTGATATAACCGAATTCTTAGCTTCAAATCTCCATTGTACTATGATGCAGGTATATATATAACATATATATATATATATATATATATATATATATATATATATATATATATATATATATATATATATATATATATATATATATATATAGGCAACCTATGAATGGTGTCGTGGCCGTTCATTTGCGGATATTACGCGCCTTGTGTCATTTGATGAGGGAATCATCGTCAGATGTATGTTAGAACTGGATCAAGCTCTTAAGAAAGTATATATATATTATATATCTTTTATATGTTTTTTCATTTATAAATATTATATATGTATCTATTTCATCTATATATAATTATATATATAGTTATGTGATGTTGCTAAGACTATTGGTAATTCTCAATTATATGATACCGCCAATAATGCCGCCATTCTTCTTAAGAGAGATATTGTATTCTCACCCTCTCTCTATGTTGTCTAAATAATAACTATTTTTTATATTTTATATATATTTATGTTCTCTTTTTTTAAAGAATTCTTTCCTTGTATTTTTTATTCTATATATTCCTTTTATACTAATAGTAATATATGTTTGCTTATTATGAATTTTTACACAAATTGTTGAAATAAAGAGTATATAATATATATATTAACTAAAGAAAAACTTGATAAAACAATATAATATAGATTAATAATAATAAAAAGATTGGCTAACGCACTAAGCACATATGACTTTATATTTATGAAGATACCATTAGATGTCGATCACATACTATCATACTCTTCATGTTTATATATAATATATAATTAAATTAAAACTAATAAGATTTATGTTCACGTTGTGTATGTTTATATTAAATTCTCACTTTAAGAGTTCTTTACAGATTACACAAACAATGTCATTAACAGTAATGATATATAAAAAAGTAATTATAGATCATTTTTTATATAAAAGTATCATTTTTTAATATTATAATATACATATAAAGTTAGATAAGAATTCTTTATAAAACCATTAATATATTATAGATATATTCTTGTAGATTATTTTTTAAAAATAGTTTATATAAAAAAAATGAAAATTAAAAGTTGACTACAAAACAGAGTTGATTATTAGATTTACATATAAACAAATAAGGATAACTACACTGAAAACACTTAATTAAAATAGACTTTATTTACATTTCTATTACATATATAATTGAATATATATATTAATATTCTACACAGAATTTACCATCACGAATAAAATTAACTGTTTCATTTGTGATTCTATAGAAATAGCTTCTATATCCAATATTAGTATAATAATTATATATTTGATCATAATTCATTTTATAAAGTATATTATTAAAATCAGGAAGAGTTATATTTTTATAACTAATATAATTAAATATCTCATCTTTTTGATTATGTGTTTGAAATTCATCGTTTGTATGGTCATGATAACGAAACCATTTTCTATAACTTAATGTATTGCATTCTAAATAATTAATAGCACCTAAACCTATATCTTCACCTGTATAGTAAGTAGGTTGCTGATATCTCATCACTATTTTGGACATTCTTGGTCTAAAAAATACAATATATGCTGCATGATCAATAATATTATTCTCTATTAATGTTTTCATATATCTTTGTCCATTCTTTCTTTTCATATTCATTCCTCCATCAATACCATATATAGATTCTTTTTTTGATACATTATATATCATATTTTCTATTGTATTTTTATCATCAATATAATAATCATCATCAGTTGTCATTGCAAATGTAGTAGTAAATGTAGAAGCTAAAAATATTTTCATATGAAATTTACTATTCCAATTACTACACCATATATAATAAGTAGGTATTGTGATGTTTAGAAAAGTATCTATAGGTAACTCTATATAATGAAGATTCTGTAAAATAATAATAATATCAGGAACTTTTGTTTGCTTTTTAATAAAATCTAAAACAGTATAAGATTTACTTCGTTTATATACTGGAAGTAATAATGTAAGTGAATGATCATTTTTATTTTCATTATTATACTTACATGTAAACAGTTGAGGAAGAAGAGGAGGAGGAGTAATAAGCATTTCTTTCCTATATATAACAAATGAATCATAAATCATTTTTTTATTTTCAATATGAAAGAAATAGGGAATAAAGTACATAATACTCATGAGTTTCTGATTAATAGATGTATAACTAAGTATTTTTCGGATCAATCTTTGTCTTGTTAATAAGCATGTACTTATTTGAATACTTTCTATATTTGTATCATTATATACTAAAGAAGAACAAGAAAATAAGGTGATTTTATTCTTTTGAATAGAATTTATAGTATTAGACAACCAAATAGATGTTAATTTACTTTTTATTTCATCTTGTAATTGATCTTCATCAATATATAAAACATAATCGGATGGATAAAAAATAGATAAAAAGAAAGAGAAATTGTCTGTTTGGTCATGATTAGTATATATACAATAAGGAAAGGATATGTCTGAACAAATAGAAGATTTATAGGGAATAGAATATGACTCTTGTGGAGAATTTGTTTGAATGAGAAATATTTGTTGACGACTGATATTGTGAGAATTCAATGTAGACAATTCAACTGTTCTCTCGGTTATCCTTTTTGTTTTAATAACAACTATTAGTGTAGGAAGGGCTGAAGAACTGACGTTCACTTGTTTATTCACATAACGATGATAATAATAGTTTAATTCTCTATTTTTGATTTCTATTCTATTTAGAGTATTGAGTTTTGAATAAAGTGAGAAATAAGAAATAAATAAACCATTTAAAAATGTATTAATTGGTGACTTCTTTATGATTACTGGGATTATTAATATGATGATGTAGAATACAAACAGTGTACTATAGAATAATATTTGTATATATATGATTAAACACATGTTTAGTACGAATTATTGAAAATTTTGAATAAACATACTTTTTTTGTATATAATTCATTGCTCAAGATCCTCTGTATGAACTAAAAATATTATAGGTGGAATAAAATAATAACTTGAATTAAAAAAAATATATATATATAAAAGCTTGTGTTTAACTGTATACTTTTTATGGAAATGTTTCTTATTTGTGGATAACGAGTTTAGGTGACTCACATCTCTGAAAAAATACAATTATGATTAACCACCCATTTAAAGGGAAACCATGCACAAAAAACATGGTTATTCATGTTTCTCTTTCATTTATGTATTATATCATAATCCTTTGTTTTGATCTGATTTTTATTATAGAATGCATCATTCAAGAATTTGATGGTTAGTATATTATTCAAAATTTGTTTGTTAAAATGAAGACGGCTATTTTAAAAGAAGTTTACTGTTTTTCGTAATATCATTGACATTATGGTCATTTCTTTCCATTCCTATGCTTGATAAATCAATTCAGAGTATGAATGTAGTTATAAAAATATGTTTAAGTTTTCTATTTCTCACTTTTCTGCACATAAACGATCTAATTAATGTTTTTTTTTACTAATCATCATATAGAGAGTTCACATATCTTATAAGTATCTCTATCTGAGTGAGACAACTAAGACAGCCTCGTTTGAGCAATTCACAAAATTATTGATTTCCACATTTGCAGATAATAGTTAAAGAAAGAGAGAGTTGTGAATTCTATTATAAAGAATAAACTATTTATTTGTATAACTAAGAGAATATAAATTCATAGTTTATGCTAACACCTAATAATAATCACAAACTTATTGAAATGTATACTATAAAAAATATAATAACTCATATTAATTATTAAGTAAATTTATTTATTTATTGGAGATAACAAAGAAATAATAAAATGAAATAAAAAAAACTAGGTAAATTTGGTTATTCATTAAAATCATTTTATATATATCTATGGAAAACAAATATGGAATCACCTATTGTATATATTTTATTTAAACAAAGTTATTATACCTATATATTCTATGGTTTTTAAAATATATTAGTATCATTAATAGTATATCAAATAAAGTTATTCTTATATTTTTCTCATTATAGATGTTCTTATTACATATAGGAAAGATAAGTAAGACTAATAGAATAACTTTATTTTTGAGTCTTTTTAGTATCTAAATTCTATATATATAATTGTGGATCTCTTTTCTTTTCTTTTATTCTGCTTTGATTCGTTATTAGACTCAATATTCAATTACTCTAATTGATGAATTAAAAGGAGAATTGTATTATTAAAGTGAATAACAATGTGTTATTTATAAATATTTATTGAAGTATACCTAGAGAGAATGAATACATTGTTATATATATAGTTATTCTTCTGTTGATTTGATGTATTTATACAATTTTTCAATTATTGATTTCATCTTTATTGATACTGAATTCTCTTTATATGAGAATAAAGATAACTGCATATATATAGAATAAGAGGATTATCCAGAAAAAATTTCCTTTTAGATATTAAGTAGAAGAAAATATATATAGAAATCTATACATAATAATACTTTATTATTTATTAACAAGTAAAAGAGAAGAAGAAATGATATCTTTCATTTCCATATATATAGATCATCCATGGTTGATATTAGATAATAAGGAAAAATAGAAGGATAAATAGAATATTCTATTTCTCTTTCTATATAAAACAACATATTATTAAAAAATAGGTATACTAGTATTATATACAAGTAATATATACAAACAAATAATATTTGTACAAATTATTCAGCAATCAATAATATCTGCGTCACTTATTGACATATTAACTTGAAATTCTTGTGTTATTAATTTGGTTCTAATTATTTGTTATAAAACATAACCTATCGATAAATCTCAAATAATTTTCTTCTTTTTATCATTATTCTTGTGTTGATCTTTTCTTACATGTAGCTTGATTTAATCATTTCAGTTTTCTCCAAAAGAAGGAAACACTTTCTACTAATTATAATACAATTAAATAAATAATATAACAATAAAATATACTATTACTAAGAGAACTTCTAGTTCGATCGTCTTAACATGTCTACATGACTTTTCAAACATATGATGAACAATTATGACCGAATTGAATTGGCATCCAATAAGAACAGGACCAATATTTGTATTAACTTGTTTACCACACTTAATTTATCTTGTTACGGTGTATGGCCGTCCAAATATTTCACTCAATTCGAAAATCCTTATTAATTATCTTCATAAATGTTAGTCTCTTTTACAAAATCATCATCTATATCTATATACATAAGATAAAATAGATCTCTGAATATCAAAAACAATTACAAAAGCTGTCTTTCCTATTAATTAGACAAAGAAAAACATTTCCTTTGATTATAAAACACTTCGTCAACATTTTTCTCAATAATTCACGAATATCGATATTTTTAAAAATCTGAATGATTGTGTTCTCGATGAGAACACAATCATGCATAGCAGCCAATAAAATAATTATATTTCAATGATTAGAAATATTATTTTTTCCCATGATTTTATCATCATATTTTTGTCTGAAAAATTTTCAGCTTTTTCTGTATAAGACATATCGGTCTGAAATTATCTGAAAAAATAATTCAAATAAATATATATATGTATATATTTATATCTTTTTTGGACATATAAAGTATACATAAATACATATCACACATGATATTCCTTGTTGAAGCATTCAGTAGGCAAAACGAATAATAAGGATACTATATAGAAAATGTGTATTAAGGAATAACAGTTTGTTATTCCTACTCCTCCTACTCCTCCTCCTGCTCTTCCTATATCTTTTCCCATAAGAATTTCTGGTTTTAAAAATGACTCTAGATTCCCTTAGTCATGACGATGTGTCTTGGTGCGTCATCTATATTTTCAAAAACATCAAATTCCCGTGGAATTTTTAGTCAAAAATTTATATTTATATATAACTTTGTTAAACTATTAATGTAATGATATACCTCTAAGACTATAATAACTTTTAAATAATGGTTAAGACTTTATTGTAGTGGCGAAACAAAAAAAATATTTTCAACTTGTAAAAATGGCGGGAAAGTTTAGATATACTTTATAGAACATTCTAGAACATTCTACGTACTGTATATATTTACCACTCTTTTAATTAGGGTATATATATATAATTCTGTCCCGAACAAAGAAATCAAAACTAAACAAATCTATTTTTGGGCTTTAAGAAACTAGAATTTAACGGTTATTTGCGGCAAATATTGCCGCCAAATAATATAAATAAAGATATACCAATAAATCATATACTAAAAAAGGTGTGGCATCTGTGGAGTAATAAATGAAAAAAGACTTTTCTCATTTTTATTTTATATTTTGAATAAATAAAATATTATTAAAAAAATGAAAAATGGAAATTTATATGATTTACATGTTGGAAAATGTGTTTTTGAATTTGATTCAGAGACATTAATGTTTTCAACTAAAGTTATGTGCGATGAAAAGAAAGTAGTTGATGATTTCACTAAATATAGAAGAACCAATGCAAATAAGATATTCCTCAGACAATGGATAAAGGATTATAAAGAAAGAAATCCTGATTATGATGCAAAGAATAGCGGAGGCGTACAGCTGATTGATGGTGAAAAAATATGTTTCCCAGCTTGCTTTATTCAGAGAATAAACAACCACTATTTTCTGAGTTATGAATTCTTGCTTCATGTAGTTTCTTTTTTTGATCCTTATGTTGGTGCTATTATACAAGATAATAGAGTCTTATTTGAAGAAAATAATTTAAAGCGAATTATTGAAGCAGAAAAACAGAATATTAATTCCTCATCAATAAAGTGTGAAGAGCCTGAGTCCAAAAATGTTATCACTAATTATATGAAACCCATAAAAAAAGAAAAGAATTAGATAAAACAGTATATATTTCAAGATTATCATTTTTTTGCAGTATTTACTTTTTTGTCAAAACTTAATGTACATAGTCTTTTTTTATGTTTCAGAATATGATTAATTCATTCATATTATATATCAGAATGGCTTTTTATAAATAAAATTTTGTATTTAATCTTCATTTCATATAAATTGTTAAGAATTTTAAAGAATTGTTATGTTTTACATCACAGAATGTTAAGTAATCATTGACTAACTTGATATTAACATTTCTAATGATTATTTTGATTTTTACTAATTGAAATACTTTAGAATTCAATAGAATTCATTTCAATTTAAAAGAAAGAGAATATTATGTATTTTAAAAATATATATATAATATTAAGAATAATTAGTGTTCATAGATTAAATATATAAGAAAATAATAACTCTATTTATTTGATATAACAATTCTTTTTACTAATAGAAATATTTTTAATAAGGATTAGTCTTTGTTTGTAGTATTGTTTTTTTATTATATATATATATATTTATCTTAATTTTATGTATTTTTACTAAATCATCAATATATAGAAATAGTTTCTTATTGTTTTTATTATGTGATTTGTTTAAAATAGTATATACATATAGGATTCTATTAATAAAAAAATGTATATTTTATTATTATTGGTAATAATGAAAGTATAGATTTGTTATTATTCTCGTCTTATTGTTTAGTTGAAACTATTTTATTATATTAAAAAATATGAACAACAAATAATTTAAAAACAAGAAAATTATTGTTTTAGGTTAATGCAAAAAATATATAGTTTAATTATATATTCATATTTTATGAAATACACTTATGAACTATTTTCAGCCTATTCTATAATTATCTTTGAACTAATTTTGATTATTTAGAATAAGTTACTGATTTGATTGCACAAAAAGAAGTTTGAATAGATATGAATGAATGAAATAGTTGGACATCATTGTAATATGATCAAGAAACTCTTATTCACCTGTAATTACAATAATATATGATAATCTTCAATATGAATAAAAAAATTAAACTTCTAGATTGTTCAATACAAGTATTGAATAGATAGACTACGAGAATCACAATAATAACCATAAGGCATGAGATAATGACTAATAAAATGAAAACATCATAATTATAATTTTTTCGAAAATGTTGTCTCAAAAACGTATTTGTGTCATGAAAAAAATAATTTGTTATTTCTTCAATTATTCAATAATGGTGAAGGAGAGAATTCTATTTAGTGAAGATCCATTTATGGAGATGGGTGAGTATATCAATGTATGCAAAGAAATGATGAAAGATGTTCATACTATTATATCATCTGTGCTAGATTTTAGTAATCATTCAGGAAGTTTGATAAATGGTATTATAAGATGTATACAAAAATATAACGATGAATTGAAGCAAGATACTAACAATTGTTTTTCGATTTCTTGTGATAATTCCAAAAAAAGGTTTCAAAATGATTATAGATATAAACGGAAATATGAAGATAATGAAACAGAAGATGAGAATATTGATTTGATTCGTTTTACAAGTAGGGGTCCTGTTTTTTCGTTGTCGAAAAATATAATCAATTCCATTCCTTATTCATATATATATGAACAATCATCCGACGAACTACGAACTTCTGATGGCACTGTATATCTTGATTACAGAGGGAATGAAGCTTGTGTTTATTATTTATTAGATTATTTGAATGGAAAACATCTTGATTTTTCTCAGTTTACATATGAAGAACAAATTGATATAATAGAGTTATTTGAATTTTGTGGATTGCCACTTCCTGAGGAATTGATCTTTATACGTGAAAGAAGGGATACTAAGAAAGTGAAATATAGAGAAGATAATATAGTAGATTTGATAATTAATGGAAATAAAGATACAATAATAAAAGAATATTTAGTAAAGAATGGATTATGGAATACTTATATTATGAATTATAATAATGGATTTGTTGATTTTAATCATATAGACGAGAGTTTATTTATAAATAAGAAATTCGACTATTTAAAATATCTGATACAATATATAGAAAAGGAGTATATAGTAATAGATGAAGATGAAGTCGTGAATATAAATAAAGATCGATTAGAGAATGAATTATATGAACTATTTGGTACTAAAGGAAAAGAAGCGACTGATAATGTGATTACTACAAAACCGACTGTATTTAAGAATTCAAAGATAATTGAAAAGAAATGCTATGAAACACCATTAGTGAAATGGTTAGGGAAAGAAAAACGATGGGTATTATTATTTAGGTATATAAATAGAATATATATATATATGCTTATATAAAATATAATTTTTTGTAAAACAATAATGTTTTATTGAAATCTTATTAATTATTTATTATTATAATTATTATATGTATAGAGCAAGTGAGCATAATTTTTCAAGTAAAGAATTCCATAATTATTGTGATAATCTATTTGAAACAGTTACTTTAATTAAACATAAAAGTTATAATAATGATGGAATGAATATATTTGGAGGATATACAGATCAACAATGGACTTATTATGGTGGTATATATATATGTTTATTATTATAATAAGTTATATTAAGGTTATTCAATTATTCTTATTATATATTTTATTTTATTATTATAATATAGTATCAATTAATATACTTTTTTTAGTATATTATTTTTTTACTATAATAAATATTATAAATATTATAAATATTATAATAAATATTATAAATATTATAAATATTATTATAAATATTAAAAATATTATAAATATTATATATACTAATAATAGAATTATAATTTTTATTCTATCTAGCTTATAAACCTTATTCAAATGAGTTTCTATTTACTTTAAAGAATGAACATAATATTCCTCCCACTAAATATGACTATATTAATATTGATAGTTCCTTTGGTATATTATGTTCTTCGCAATGGGGACCTACTTTTGGTAATGGTTATGATATATGTATATCTGATGATTGTCATGAAAATGCAACTTCTTATTGTAATTCATGCTCTTATTCAACTGTAAATACTCCTCAAAAGAATTCTTTGTTTGTTAATACAGGTAAAGAAAACTCACAAAATCATTTTTTGGTGGAAGATTATGAAGTCTGGGGAAGAGATCTATAAAGATTCTATAATAATAGTATATCAGTTATTACATATTTATTGTTTTTTTATATGTAATGTGATTCTTTTTTGTGTGTATGTATTTTTTTGATTCTTTTAACATTTTTTTTTATCTCATTTGATAGTATGTATATTGAAATATTTACTGTATATATTTCAACAGAATCTTATGATTCCAAAAAAATGTTATTTGTTTGCTTTTAGTTTAAATTATTGAATAATAATGAATCTTGTTTTCTTTGCATACAAAGCTATAATTATAAAGAATATCAATTGCTCATATTATATATATAATGCCCTAAATGACCAATATTTTTGTAAATCAATATACTCATAAGATCTGGCATTTCAGTGAATACTAAATCTCTATAGAAGTTGAACAATTAACACTTATTGAAATGAAATGACTCATAATTCTAACTAAAAGAGTAAATAAATGATAGAAACAAACAAAAAATGACTTGATATTCAAATAAAGCACAGTAAATATTTATTTAGACAACTTTCACAATTAACTTATGAAAGCTCTATTTTACGTCCAGAAGATGAATCAATATGATGATTCCACTCTCAGGATCATCAACCATTATTCATTTTAATTCTTGTTATTCAATTGAATATCAAGATGATTGAATTAATTTTATTTTCGTACATAGATTTGTATAACATATCTCAGATGCTATGAAAACCCTTAATTATGATGAATACTATTGATTCAATAAAATTTGAGAGTTGTAGATCGAGAATACAGAAATAAATCTGGATATTTGTTCCGTGGAAAAATATTGTGAACGTTTAATGTATAACAAAATAATCACGGGAGACAGAAGAATGGTCAATTCTTTTTTTCGTTAGACTTTTTTAATTCTAAATGTCTATATTATTACATTATTGGGATCGCGAAATGAGATCAAAGAATATATTGTTGATCACTACGATGATAGGTCTTATTCTTTATGTAATAATGATAAGACAAATATCTATGTTTGAAGATGATGTGACTTTACCTGTGTCTGTTGATCCAAAAATAAGTGACAATAAGCGTTATCATAATAACTTCCATAATAGTCAGACTGTAAGTAATATTAGAGGATCTGATACTGTTTCTAAGACTGTTTCTGTTTCTCAGCAAAGATATGATGATGTACCTATGTCTCAAGAAGAAATTGAAGCTGAATTATTAAGAAAACAAGCCATTGAAGAAGAACAAGATAATATTGACAAGTTACACAAAAGTATATTTTTGTTTTCTTTAATATATAAAAAAAATTATTATTATTTTGATATTTTATTTCAGTTATTTTAATAGTAGTGATAATAAAAAGTGTTTTATGTTATTATTTTTAGTATTCTATTATATATATATATATATTAATAGTTGTGATAATAAAGTTTTTTTATATTATTATTTTGGTTATTATTATTATTATTTTATATATAGTAACTGCTGAAGAAACAGATGATTCTGAGCAAGCTTCTGTTCGTTTTGATACTACTAAAAAAGTTGATTCTGATGTTGGTGAAAAAGAAGAAAAAGAGATTGATGCTACTGAAGTTAATGATAATGAAAATAATAATGTCAGTAATAATAGTAATAATAATAGTAATGAAGAAGAAGAAGAAGAAGAAAAGAAAGAAGATATAAAGAAAGTTGATAAAGAAGAAAAGAAAGAAGAGGAAGAAGAAAAAGAAGAGAAGAAAGAAGAAAAGAAAGAAGATGAAAATAAAGAAGATGAAAAAGAAAATAAAGATGAAGAAGAAAATAAAGAGGAAGAAGAAGAAAGAGAAAAGAAAGAAGATGAAAATAAAGAGGAAGAAGAAGAAAAAGAAAAGAAAGAAGATGAAAATAAAGAGGAAGAAGAAGAAAAAGAAAAGAAAGAAGATGAAAAGAAAGAAGATGAAAAGAAAGAAGAAGATGAAAAGAAAGAAGAAGAAGAAAATAAAGAATCTATTTCTTCTACATCTACAGAGACTTCTATTCCAGTTGTATCTCAACCACTTTCAATTATTCCTAGTAAAAAAGTAGTGAATGTTGAAGAAGAGGAAGAAAATGATGACAAGAAACCTATAGGTCATTCTACTGGCTCTATTCCTTCTGTTATTAATGATATACCTGTTACTACTACTACTACTACTACTACTAATGATGATAATAAAGATATAGATACTTCAATGGCTGCTATTGCGAGTGGAAATACAAATGAATCTTTAACTGACACTAAAGAAACACCAGCACTGAAAGAATCTGAAATTGACTTAAATAAGGAATCTTCTAAGATTTCTAAGGATATATCTACTAGTACTACTACTGATTCTAATGATATTATTATTCCTGGTATTACTATGGATTCTATACATGATAGTACTACTATTAATAATAATAATAATAATAATAAAGAAATAATTGATAATAATAAAGAAATAACTGATGATAATAAAGAAATAATTGATAATAATTCTGTTTCTTCAACAACCAATCATCTTCGTACTCCTACTGAATCTAAAGTAACTCCTTCTGAATCTAAAGTAACTCCTGATATTATAACTACTATCGACAATACGCTTGCTTCTCCCATTATTATTTCTGTTGCTGCTAATAGTACATTGTCTAGTACTTCTACTACTTCAGAAATACCTATAGAAGGAGAAGATCAAGTAGAAAATATAATTAAAACTGATATAAATACAATTAGTAAGGATGATGTTGCTAATAGTCCGTCGTTACATACTCATATTGAAGAAAGAACCATCGAATTTGATAAACCAGATTGGTATATATATTTATATTATCATTATATTTATTATATATTATATTAATTATTATTATTATATTTATTATGTTTATTATTATATTCATTATTATTATTATATTTATTATGTTTATTTTATATTATTATGTTTATTATTATATTTATATATTATTATATAGGGAAGAATCATATACACGACAACTGAAAGAAATTTATTATAATTATGATCCAAAGTATATATATATATATATATTATTATAATATATAGAGCTCCTAATAAATGGACAGATATGTGGAAAGAGTATGTTTATTATATTCATTATTATTATCTCTATTCTTATATATATATATATATTTTTATATAGTGATCGTATATCTCATATTTATTTTGATAAATTCTTTGCGTACGTAACAAATGTTTGCTATGATAATCGTCAAAGACGTATATTAATGTTTGAAGAACAAAAAGGAGATATTGAAAAAGCTATGGCGAAACATAAAATCAGAGATTTCTATTGTATATATATATATAGATTTATTATAATTATTGTTAATATCTATCATTTATTATTAATTTGATTTTTTTAAAAGTTTATATATATATATACATATTTATTTATTATAAATCTTTATATATAAATATAGTTAATCAATTTATTGCTACTGTTGGTCCTATGCCTGAAAGATATATAATGGAAGATGACATGGGTTGGTATCTTGCTCATCCTCGTCAACCCCGCCAAACATATCATTTCTTAGAAGGGGTCACTTATTATTTAGATATTGCTTTATCACCTAAATCACATCCTCCGGTATATACACTATACTAAAATATAATATACTATAATATAATATAATATAATATAATATAATTAATATAATATACTATATATAGATCTCCAAGATGTTTATTGTTGATTTTAATCCAGATCGTGATTTCGCGTGGAGTAAATTAGTAGGTCGTTTTATTCATAATATATTCCCTGATGAATATAGACCTGAATATCTTGATAATAGTAATATTGGTGTATATTTACATGAAAAGAGAGTCTGTGCTAAAGGAATGGTATATATATATAATTATAATAATAATTATAAATATTTATTATATATACATTATATATCTATCATTATAAAATAAATTTATGTGTATATTATATATTTAAGATTATACAATTTATTATAAAATAAATATAATATTATATATATATATAGACCTTTATTCGTAATTGGGATGTAGGTCGTGGTGGTTATTTAATATCTTATCCTTTTGCTGTCGATGCCTTAAGAGTTCAAACTTATAAACATATACATGTCACTTTTAACAGACATAACCCTGACCAATTGACTTTATTAATATTATTACGTCGTAATAAACGAAGAATTATTAATGAACCTCAATTCTTAATAGATATTACCAATAATACTCATAATCAAGTATCTATATATATATAATTATTATTATTATACTTATATTTTTAAAACAATTTTATAATATTTTTTCTTCCTAATACTATAGATTATATACAATTAATATATATATATAGTATATAATAACACAAATAGTATTTGATAAAAAGACTGCTGAAGAGCAGATGAGAGCGATGTCGAACAGTGATATAGTTTTAACACCACATGGTGCAGGTCTTGCTAATATATATTTCTTATTACCTTATTCTGCTGTTATTGAATTGATGCCTCCAATGTGGAAATTTGGTTGTTATTTAAGACAAGCTAATTCTGCACAAGTATATCATCAGTTTGTATTTGCTAAAGGGAATAAAGTGGGTAAAGAATGTGAATTATATGGTATGAAAGATAGACGTTGTCAATTTGCGGGTATTCGTGATCAAGATTTTATTGCTTATTCACCTGATTCTTTAGCTGCTTTAAATAAAGCTAGAGATTATGTCTATTCACATAAATATCATATGTCTTCTCCTGCATCGAAATAATTCCTTTATTATATATATATATATATAGGAGTATTAATCATATTATCTATTTTTATAATACTTTTCTTATTAGTGTAACTTTTCATTTTATATTTATTATATATATAATACTTTAATATTCTTATTATTATCTTTTATATCTTTATTTTTATTACAAACAAATACATTATCATTTCGAATTGTTATACTACATACATTTATTATTTGTTTTTATTATCTTTTTTTTCTATGTTTAATGAATTGTTTTGCTTCCTCTATTTTCAATAGAAAGATACAAAGAAATCTTAAACAAAATGAAATTAATATAAAATAGAATATAGTACTATAATATAGAAATTATAATTTTTAAGTGACTAAAAATATAGAAAAAAACTCTTACAACAATGATTTGCTTTAACATTCCATTTTTTCGTGATTATTCTGAATCACTCATTCCTAAATTTCTATAAAAACCACGGGAAATCATTTTTTGAATAATTTCCAAGATTTTTCTGTCTATTTTTAGCTTGAAATTAAAAAACTAGATTTTTGCAATCTTTAGATTATCCGCGGTTATTTAAAAACATTAACTGCGAAATGTCAAAAGAGTTATTTCAATGAAATATATATCTTTAGTATATATTGTGTCTATATAGATATCTTGATTTTGAAATATACCTGAAAAGTTGCCATTCATGAGTGCAGATGAAAACAGTTCTTCTCTAGGTTCAGATACAAAAGTCAAATCGTATCAGATAACAAAGAACGTAATAATAAATCATGACATCTTGCGAGATGGCTATATCCCTGAATTCGGAAAAGAAGCTGCGAGAACCAGACCATTAATATTATATATTTTTGATAATCTTTTTCCAAATTTCGAATATAAAGAAATTAAATCAGGTAGCAAAGAACATACGACACCGAAAATTAGAAATGTATGATAAAAAATAATATATAAGATTAAATTTGTTTTTGTTGTACTTATTAGCATTTTCGATTTATATATATATTATATTTAGGATAAAGCGAAATATTTAATTGCTTTAGTACAAGAAAAAATAATAAACAATGGATTTATCGAAGGAAGCTGGAAAACAACAAAGGAATGGCTAACAATAGAATATGCAAAATATAAACATGCTGAAAAACAAGTTTGTCAGACTAATTTTATGTCTATTAAGTATATATTATTTATATATATATTAAATATATATATATATTTTAAAAATTTTATATAGTAATGTACATTTTACTGAAAAAGAGATAAAAATTTGGCTATTTATATATATGTCTGGATATGAAATCACTGATATAGCACGAGTATATATATAATAATAATAATTATTATTATTATTATTATTATTAATAATTTATTATATATAGATTCTAGGTATGGGAAAAGATTATTCTGGAAATTATGGTAAAAAAATAACAAAAATATATGTATATATATTTTTTTAGTTTTTTAAAATTTTCTTTTAATATTTTTTATTTATTTTAACTTTATTTATTAAACAAAACATAATTTATAATTATAAATAATAATATAATATAGCCTGAATATACAAACAGAAGACTTGAAGCTATACCAGTGCCAGAAGATAAAAAAAAGAAAAAAACATGGGTGTTTAATAAAATTCTTAATGCAGAAATTGAAAGCCTCAACTTAGAGTTACCTGATATTCAATTACCTGAAGAAGACATTCCTTCTTTTGATAAAGGATGTGATAATATTTTTGAATATTATTATAATCATTATGCACATCTATATAATCCAATATATGAAAAGTATGGAATAATATCTAATACAAATGGTACTATAAATAGTACTCAACAACAAAATGACTCTAAAAGTGTGTCTTCAAACGATTCTATAATTCCAGAGAGTTCTTCTTTTAGTCAAGATAATCTCAATAGCCAAAATCAATCTAATACTTCATCTACTATAAATCATGTCGATCCGAATAATCATTCCAATCCTTTAAGTTTTCAAAATCAATTCAATTCTCCTAATACTTCCAATTCTCAGAATCAATCAAATACCATAAATTCCCAAAATTGGCCTAATATTTCTACTACATCTACTTATTCTAGTACAGTTAATACTCCATATACCTCCAATTTCACCAATCCTTCTACTATCTCCAATGCTATTGATACTTCTCATACATATAATACCATTAGTCCCCAAGGTAATACTGTTTTATCACCTTATTTACCTGAGCAACAAGGAATACCTGATATATCAAATATACAAAATATACCAATGAATATAAATACACAATTTAAATCGAAAGCAAGAGATGAATTTGCTATACCCTATCAAATGAATGTAAATAATCAATATCCTTCTATAGCTCTCCCACAACAACAGTCTCAACAATATTCTTTCCAATATTCTCAACAGAATACCCAACATACAAATCAATTAAATAATATAACAAATTCAACTATTTATTCTTTATCTAATTCTTGTATTCCTCAAAATAATGGAAATAATGGTATATCTTCATTTCCTCCTTCTTATTCTCAAGGTGTCATTTATAATAGTGATGAGCCTAATTCAACTTCAATGTATATGAATAATGAGACTGAAATACAGAATACATTAGTTAGTCCTACTATAGTTAATAGTGATATGGACTCACAAATAGCACAGGATTGTTTGCCATCAGGAGTTAATGGAAATATCTTTAATGAATTTACAGATAATTATCCTGGTAATAATGAAACAAATAATACTATTTATCCTATTACTACTATTAATAATAATAATAATATTATTATAGATCAAAAATTATCAAGTATAAATCATAGTCCACAGAATGATCAAGGTACTTTATATTCAATTTTTAATACCCATGAAACTGGTTCTAATAATCCAACAGATACTTGGACTGATGAAAATGAATTTGAATTCTATAGTGTAGGTATGAGTAGTAATCCATCACAAAGAATATATACTATGAGTAATGATCCAGACTCTGAACCATATCCTTGTAGTGCACAAGATTTAACAAAAAATAATAAATCACAGAACAATAATGAACAGAGTCAATATGATCCAAATTCGATTTCTGCTAGGATTCTATCTGGTCCTATTCAAAGTTCAGATGTCACTGCAGGCAATGAAGCTATTTCACAAAGATCATATTTGCACGAATATGATAGTACTGACATGAATAATCGTAATTATAAACCTACGTTTTCGTGGACTAGTGATACATATAATGAAAATAGTATGAGCCATTCTAATGCTTTATCTTCTATGTCAAATATATTCCCTCCTATGTATATTAATCTTTCTTCTCCCTCTAGTGATCAACCTGTAAATGGTAATAATAATAATAATGCTTTAATTGATAATAATAATATTAATAATGGTTTCTCTAGTATTAATAATAATAATAATAATATGAATATTACGAATAATCTGAATATAATGACTACAATGAGTAATAATAATAATGGTAATAATAATTTTCGTGCTCTTCAATTATTGCCTCAAGTGAGAAATACTACTGATTCATATCCGTCCGCATATTCAAATAATTCTCCGTCTACCAATTTAATGTCTGTTGAGCAACTGCAGACACATGATTTTTTAAATACAAATATTAATGCTAATAACACTTATACTCCTGACTGTTTCTACAATACATTCAACTTTGAAGAACAAGATTCTCATAGATATCAGGTATAATATAAAAACTCAATTAACTAATAACAATATATATGTATTTATCTATAATTTGTAGTTTTTCTCATTTTATTTTTAATCTTGTCATTATTTTATCTTAGATATATTTTTTTTTGTATTTTCTTATTTTTGATTATGATTTATTATATTGTTATTATTCTTCTTTTAGCTAACTCTTGTTTTATTTTCTGTATAATGAATTTAAATTGTATTTACATATATTCTATATTTATGTTTAATTAACCGTAAAAATTCTCTTCTTTCTCTCTCTCTCTATATATATATTTTCTTGTTTTTATAATAATTGTAAAGAATAATAATTTAAAGATACGTATTCATTCCTTAATATTATGGTTTTCCTATATGAATTATTTCTATATAGCTTTGTTTTGTTATATATCATTTAAATATTTTTATTATATATAATATCGCATACTCTAAATAAACAATTTATGTAATTATGAATCATTATATTTTCACTACAATATGAAGATAATATAGAATTAATCTATAAATAAATGAAAATTACATAGCATTTTGTATTATTAGTTTCAATAATAAAACGCAGTATCTATTCTATTGAACTATATATATCGAATAGATAATATAATTTGCTAAAAGAAGAATTGCTATATATACATGGATAAAAAAATCTATATTCTTCATGATAACTTTGATTCTATTCTTTTCATTAAAAAATATATATATCCTTTTGTTGCTTCTTAGAAAAACGAATAATATTTAATATTTTTATTTGAATTATTTACAAGTCATTTTTTAATATTTATTTAATTTATACACAAAAATATAAATAATCAGTCTTTTCTTAAAAACCTGTTATTGTTTAACAAGATATATTATTATCTATATATATTTTCTGTTTGGTTTATACTAAGTTGCTTATACTTTTTTATAAATAAATATTATTTAAAACTATTCAAAGTGATATTAATATATATTAAACATTTGGTAAAAATAAAAAGTATTAAATAATAGAAAACATTTCTAAGAATTATTTGATTATATATATATCATGATTTAATTATTATGCTAAAAATATATCTATTTTGTTTCTATTCCAAAAAATATGGTCTATCATATTTAATGAATCTTATATTCCTAAAAAGAAAAAACACACATTTCTTATGATTGATCACCAAAAAGAAAGTCTAAGTTACATAAATTCATTAATAAGTTATGTAAATAAATATTCAATGTAAAACGTGAATAATTAATGAAATATAACTTGTAAATCTAAGAAAAAAACACATTTATGACTTTTCTTATTCTATACACAATTATTTTTGTTTATAAATTATTGGTCAAGTACATGAAGCATAATTATGTATGAGATACTGAACTCTATATGATTTCAACAAAATAATATATATTGTTTTTATATCACCACTTGATAACACATATTCATGCCTCTTGATTATACCTACTGAATCAAGCATACAAATTAGGATAGATAAAGAAACATTAGACACCGAAAAAAACAGTATAATAATCAATTGCTATATATTATTAATATTATTTTCGATACATTAGAAGAAACTTGATCGTTAATTTATAAACACAAACCTTTAAACAACTATAGTTTTTTATTAAAGAGAACAGATGAATCAAAGTAAATGAAATAGTATTCATGAATTTATTGAAATTTCTGCACATTTAAATATATTATTTATGGGAATAATTTGAAGAGATAGTGGTTGGTTGTTTTTCATAATTACTTTTTATATATATTTCCTCTCAATTTACAAAGTAAATAAGTTCAGACATGTAAAAATTATAATGTATAGATGCCTTATAGTAGAAGAAACTTAAAAAACAAAAAGCCTATGATCATTAAGAAGAAGCAGAAGAGTGGCTTGAAGCTGAAAACTAAAGTTGGTGGTGGTAAACAAATAAAAAAAATTTGGAATCAAAAGAAAAGTGCTAGACAAAACTATGCCAAACTTGGTCTTATTTTAGATGCTAATCATCCTGAAACATCAAAGAAAGTTAGTGTTCCATTATATGGTATATATATGTAATCTTTTTATTCATTGTTTTTTTTAAATATTAAATACTTTTAATTATTCTATATATATATATATATAATAGAGATTCCTAGTCTTGAAGAAGCTGGTCCTAAAAGAGGAAAGAATTGGATGACTCGTGATGATAGAAAATATATAAAAGCTCTTATCGATAAATATGATACTGATTATACTAAAATGTTTAGAGATATCAAATTGAATTATAAACAATTAACAGCTACAAAACTAGAAAATATGCATAATAAATATAATTTATGTATAGTTGAAGAAAAAGAATATTGGGATAGAATACATACTAAAGTTGCTGAAGATCGTGCGAATCGTTTAGCTAAGAAACAGATGAAACTTTCTGAATCATCTGAAAATAAAAAAGAAGAAGATGATGATGTAGATGATGATGATGATGATGAAATGGATTTAGGTTCTATGGATGATATGGATGATGATATAGATGATGATGATGATGAAGAATTACTTGATGATGAATAAATGTTATGTATTACTGAATTATTTCATTTTCCTGTTTATTATATGCTATATTTTTCATTTTTCTATTGTTAACAGAATTATTTTATATATATGTATATGATTTTTGTTTGTTTGTTCATTTTTCTTATTTGTTTGATATGTATATTAATATTAATTAAATATATATATTTTTTGTTTTGTATATAATGTATTGGTTCAATTATAGAATTTAAAAAATGATAAAATACTTTTTATAAACAAAATACAACATATAGATATGAACAAGAACAAGAAATAATTACATATTATTATTATATAAATTGATTAGTATATATAATATATATATTAAAAGTTTTTATGAATAATAATATGTAAATAAAACACTTTCAAATAAAGAGAGAATAAAAATATTTATTTTTAATAAATAGAAGAAAATTAATAAATAATAAACATTATATGTATATACGATATAAAAAGAAGAAAAAGTATTAAGTCTCACAAACAATTATATATAATTTTAATGAGACCTAAATATAAAAAATGAAAAATATAGTTATAAATTAAAAATAAAAAGTAGAAAAAACAAAAATAATAAAAATTGAAACAAAAAAAAAATGAAAAACAAAAAAAGAGACTTGAATATAAAATGAAAAATAAAAAAAGAAGAATAAAAATATAAATATATATATATATTATAACGGTGTTGAATCTAGAATATGAAAATTGCTAGAATTATGATAATAACTACTATTATTATTAAAATGAAAACTAGATGACGAACTACTTATATCTCCATCTCCATCACTTTCTGTATAACTCTCCATATTCCCGTGGTTATTTTCAATATCTAATGGAGAATAAAATGATATATCACCTTTAGGAGCAGGAAAATGCTATATAGTATTATGTGATATATATATTATTTTGTTATATATAGTATTATATGATAAAAATATATTTATGTTATATATATTATTATTATGTTATGAATATTAAAAATATAATAATATTAATATGATTTTAATAAACATAAAAATATCTATATAGAATAAATTAACTATATATATATACTTTATCCAGTACATTTTTAATAAATCGATCTCTGTACAGAATGGGGGATACGCACGAAACGCCAACTTTATCTTTATGTAATAAACGAGTCTTTGCAAAATATTCACATTTCTTTTTTAAATTATATTCTTGGAAAATATCAATAATCCCAATAAAATAACGAGATTCCCGTGATTTTGATAAGAAGGACTAGAATGAGATAGATTATAATAAACGATATCAATAAGAATAGGAATGGTTAGAGTATTATATATATGTAAATACAGTTTCATTTTTACAAAAAATATGTTTATCTTCTTCCTCTGAAAGTATTGAATTCCCGCGGTTATTTGACGAAATTGGAAGAGCTGTAAAAGAATCGAGTTCAATTGATACAGCATCGGATCCTTCTTTTGCATTTGACGGATTCCCGCGGTTATTCTCATCTTCAGAAAGAAGAGATGTATATAAATCATTTTTCTTCTTCTTTCTATAAATAATAATATTTATTTGCAATATATAAATATATACATTGGTTGCTTGGAAAAGAATTTTGGTAAGGAACTATATATACATATATATTAATAATAATAATACATAGATTATATACAATTGAAAAAATGGTTTATGACTTATTGCAGCGCTATCCCCGCGGTTATTTGCTTGCGAGGTTTGATAAGTCATCCATACTTTTCGAAGAAAATCATCTTTATGAGAATATGAATATATACCTATATATTATTATTATTATTATTATTATTAGTGTTATTATTATTATTATTATATATATATATACCAACAAGGAGTGAATAATCCATAATCTCATGTGACATTAAAAAGATGGTCTATATATTAATAATAATAATAATAATAATAATAATAATAATAATAATAATAATAATAATAATAATAATATTATACATCTTGTTCAATTTGTTTATACATATATAAAACATCTTCTTCATCGATATCTATATATTGATCCATATCTTGATCCTATATATATATATATATATATATATATATATATATATATATATATACTTTATAAGTAACATCAGGAACATGCTTATTTAAAGGAGAAAAAGAACAATCTAATGGCTGATCATACTATATATATATATATATATATATATATATATATATATATATATATACATTAAATTCTTGATCACAATAAATACATAAATATGAAGTGGATTTCAACGATGCTTTTCTATCTACATAACTACCCTCTATATATATATATATATATATATATATATATATATATATATATATATATATATATATATATATATATATACTTTTAAATCATATTTCTCTGGAACTAACGTTATGCCAACTATATATATATATATATATATATATATATATATATACTCTGATTTTGAAAGCATAGAAAATTATTCATTACAATAACATCAATTTCTTCTCCATATCTATATATATATATAATAATAATAATAATAATAAGAAAACATAAAAATCATAATTATATACAAATTAATTGAATAGAGACCAAATATTCTTGTTATATATGTATATTTATTTTGAGATATATAAATTAAATAATATTCTAATAATGACCTATATATATATATATAAACTAATTATATAAATACAAAAACTTTCGTTTATCTGATTTTTTTATAGTTTTCACAACATAGCGATGATCACGGGAATAATAGATAAAAGCACCACTTTCTTGCATTTTTTCATTGGAATAATGAGTAATAGCTTCTTTATATTCTTTAGCATTTATTTCATAATAAGAACGTATATATGCAAATATCTATATATAAGGGTATACTTATATATATAGGTTAATATACTTTTGGCGCGTAATCATAAAATATAATTCTTGTGTCTGAACCTATATATATAAATATATATATATATATATATATATATATATACCTTCTTTTGTAATCTCTATTTTTTTAACTTCAGTATAATCCATATTTGAATATAAAATTCCCGCAGGAATAATTGATAAGCATGCCTTTATAATAAATAATATATAATACTAAATTAATTTATATATATATATATATATATACATCAATTCCTTTAGCTATATAAAAAAGTAATTCATCTCGTAAAAATGACATATAATCACGGGAATCATTTGTTTCTGAAGGCTAATAAATATAATATATAAATAATATAAATAATATAAATAATATAAATAATAACAAATATAATAACTAAAATAAATAAATAAATAAATAATAATAAATCTATACATACCTTAAAAATCCATATAGTTAAGAAATAGGTTAAAAACGTCAGAAATCCTTTTAAGCCAAGAGCCACAGATAATAGTGTTCCAAAAGAAGCCAGTTTCTGGTAGTAATAGGGGGATAAAGGGATATTTTGAAGTTGATAAGTAGAGAATATAAATAGAAATGCTATGTATATATTATTATTATTATGAATACATGTATTATATTGATTATTATGAAGATATATTATTATATATATACATATAACAACCCAATAGAAAGTGAATGAACAAATATATAACATTGTTGTATATATTGATTTAGACCAAGCCTATATATATATATATAATAATAATATATTTATATATATAATAAAAAAATATTTATATATTTAATAAATATAATTCTATTAATATATATTTAAAAAATATAAATCTATTAATATATACTTTAATAAAATCATTACTTGTGCCTCCTTGTAAATATATAGTTCTGAAATTACATACAAACATAATTATATATAAAATAAGAAATGGAGCAAAAAAATACCAAACCATTTCTCTATATATAAAGTAGATAGAGTATATATAATAATTCTCATTATTATAAATATAATATATCTAGTATATATAATAATATTCATTATTATAAGTATATAATATATAGAGTATATATAATAATATTTATTATTATATATATACGTAGAGAATATATCTGTTCCTGTATTAAACCAACATATGCCCATGGGTGATAAATGAGTATCGTGCGATGACCATAGTACGGAAGATCCGATGACGCAGCTTCCGAGCACGAGGAGGGGGATCTCACTGAGGGATATATGAGGGATTTAATAGAATAATAATGATAATATATATAGAATAATAATAATAACATATTAAATAGAATAAAATATATATAATATAATATAATAGAATAAAATATATATAATAATATATTATATAATCTAATATATATAATATAATAGAATAGAATAAAAAATATATAATATAATATATAAAATCTCTATATACACTTTGAGTACATGTTTTGAGTTAATAAATGGATTTCGAAGTGTTAAAACTAGATCTATACTTAGACATAAAAATGCGAATTCAGACCCAAATAATGACGTATGTGCAAAGAAGGAATACCATTGAACTATAAAGAATATAATAATTATAATAATTATAATAATATGTTTTAAAAAATAAATTTTTTTATTATATAATATATATTAATATAAATAAAAAAAATAATATAATAATAATATAAATATTAAAAAATATATAATAAATATAATAATAATATAAATATTAAAAAATAAGCAATATACATGATCCTGAACATCCACTTTCTAAACATCCTGGTGTAAATATAGAAGCAAGAGACATTAAAGACCAAAGTAAATCATATATTCTATAAATAATAAAGGTAATACGAATATAGAGAATAAAAAAAAAAGAAAAATAATTAAAAATAAAATAGAAATACGATCGACAAAAAACGAGTGAATCGTTATATGAGTACACTGAAGGTTTCATCCAAACCCTGAACAGAACTACAATAGCAGAGACGACACTTACAATGCTAGAAAACGTAAAATAAAATAAGAAAAACAAAATGAACTATAGATACTTTGTAGCCATTATCAGTGAATACTGAAAGTCTGAAACACTATAAATATCTGTACTCATATTGCTATTTTCTGTTCCTATTTATTATATATATCGATAAAACAAATGAATCATCTAAACACGTACACTTTTTTTTATAAGTTTATTTTCATAAGCAAACAGAAGCAACAAGGAATGTATCAATTAATATAAATAGTTTTTTAAATTCAAGCAATTACAACGAAACACAATAGACGATGAAATGTTTAAAGAAAAATTGACCGTTGAAATAATTATGGGACTTCTCCTTTTTAAAGGCATGAAATGATTTTTCTAGTTAGATAAAAATTCAAAAAATTGTATTCTTTTTTATTTTTGAATTGATGCCAGTTTGTTTTGAAATCACATTTTATCTATGATGTATACTATATTATAGATTCACTCTAACCAAATCAAATGCAAATAAACTCTAATACTAAGATTTCAATTTAATTAGTTGCTAAAGTTGTAGTTGTGACTGTTTGATTGAACTGACGATTTCATAAAAAATGTTTTATTTTGCTATAGATATATAAATTTTTCTAAATATATATATATTTTTTTAAAATTTATCGTTTTCTTTTGCTTAAATTGAATTTATAAGGAATTCCAAAAGACTTTGTTATCATTCACATAACCATTTATATCTATACATTATTTATAAAACACCTATTCATTTCTTGGCGGCAAATTCCTATTTTTTTTTAATACTATGTTTTTTCATCTTTCAATGAATCATAAACGATTATTTAATGATTTGAAACATAATGTAAGTATTTTTAATCCATATCATAACACATTATTGGTATTTTTGTTATTTTATTCGATAGTCTTAAATTTCTAAGTATTAATTTATGAATTATCAATCTTTATAGCTAATTATTCTTCAATATTAAATCAAAACTACATAAATTTTTTAAACAACACATTTCATTTTTTGAATTATTCTCCTCTAAAACACTCTAATGAACATTTCCAATAATATTTGAGAAAACTAAAGTTACTAATCAATAAACCATTCAGATATAAACAAATAAATAAATAAATCCAGTCAATTTCAGTGAAAACTGATTTCATATTAATTCAAAAAAATTCCTCAATCCGTTTCGTTTTTCCTATAACCGTGGTTATTCCTTACTTCCAGTTGCATTTTATTCAATACTTTTTGTTTCTATATTAATTTGTTGTGTTTCTACAGTAAGTAATAAGAAATTTCGTTATTTATCTGTTATTTGAGTGAATCATGATTATATTTATATCTAGGAAATGTCTTCAAACAAAAATAATAAGGAAACTAAAGAACAACAAGAATCTATCTTGACTCCTATTTCTTTTGCTGTCAGTGAACAAGGAGATTACTTGGATAAATCTGATAACCCATTAACTTCTATCAACGAATATATAATTCTTGGAGGAATCTGCATTTTTTCTTTCCTTATTCGTTTATTTGCTATCGTCAGATTTGAGAGTGTATTTATATTATCCTATACTATTTATATTTAAATAATTATGTATTATACACTTTATTCTTAGAATTGTTATCTTTTTCTTTGTATATCTTTTTTTTAGTAATTTTATTTTATTATAGGTCATTCATGAATATGATCCATGGTTTAATTACAGAGCTTCCAAGTACTTTTCTTGGGCTGGTCCTTATGACTTTTTAAATTGGTTTGATGATCGTTCTTGGTATCCCCTTGGTCGTATTGTAGGAGGTACTGTTTATCCTGGAATGATGGTTACTTCTGCTATTATTCATTATGTCTTAAATCTTTTATCATTTACTATTCAAGTTCGTAATGTATGTGTTTTCTTAGCTCCTATTTTTGCTTGTGCTACTTGTATTGCTACATTCTTACTAACCAGAGAAGTATATATAATTTATATATATTTATATTTAATTGTAATTTTTTTTTATTAAATTCTATTTATTATCATAATATTCATATAGACTTCTCGTAGAACTTCTACTGCTTTATTAGCAGCTGCTTTTGTTGGTTTAGTTCCTTCTTATATTTCTCGTTCTGTTGGTGGTTCTTATGATTATGAAGCTGTTGCTATTTTTGCTATGTTATTCACTTTCTATTTATGGGTTAAAGTAAATCTATTTATTATTATTATTTATTATTATTATTAATTTTTTTTATTTTGATATATATAATAATAATTATTATTATTATATATATAGTCTGTGAATACTGGTTCTTTATTAGTATCTGCTTGTTGTGCTCTTTCCTATTTCTATATGGTTTCCTCTTGGGGTGGTTATGTATTTATTATTAATATTATTCCTATCTATGTAGCTCTTATGGTCCTTATACGTATATATTTATATTTATTATATATTATTATATATTATATTATTATATATTATTATATTATTATATATTATTATATTTATTATATTTATTATATTTATTATATTTATTATATATTATTATATATTATTATATTATATAATATAGGTCGTTATAGTCAAAGATTATATATTGCTTATACTACTTTTTATATTCTCGGATCTATTCTTGCCATGCAAGTTCCTTTTGTTGGTTTTAACGTAGTGAAACAGGCTGAATGTATTTTAAGTCATGGTGTATTTATTGGTCTTCAATGTATATATTATTATTATTATCATATTTATTATATTATATTATATTTATTATATTTATATTATATTCATTATATATAATATATACTATATATATATACTCTATAGTCTATGCTATATTAACTTTTGCATATGATCGTCTTCCTCTTAAATATTATAAGCGTCTTCTTATAATTATATTCTCTATCTTAGTCTTCCTTATTATTTCTCTTGTTCTTATTCAAATATTTGGGTATTCATTCATATATATATATATATAATAATTATTACTATTATTATCATTGATATATTCTAAATATTTATTATTATTCTTTATATTCAATAAATAAATAATTATATATATATATATAGTATTACTCGTTGGACAGGTCGTTCATTAACTTTATTAGATCCTACATATGCTACTAAATATATACCTATTATTGCTTCTGTCTCCGAACATCAACCTACTACGTGGACATCATTCTTCTTTGATTTACAAGTTTTAGTTCCTCTTGCACCTGTTGGATTATTCTTATTATTTAAAGATTTATCAGATGGAAGAATATTTATTATTATTTATGGTACTTTCTCATGGTATTTTGCAGGTATATATTCTTTATATTTTACTGTTATACTTATTATTATTATTAATATATATTATATATATATTTTATATATTATATTGAGTATACTTATTATACTTATTATACTTATTATATAGGTGTTATGGTTCGTTTGATGTTACCATTAGCTCCAGTTGTGTGTATTCTTGCTGCTGAAGGTTTTTCAGCTCTTTTAAGACGTTATATCGCTGTATTAAAACATAGTGGAAAGAAAGTAAATGAAAATGATAATAATAATGAAACTGTTCCTACTTATTCTGCTTCTCTTCCTATTGGAGTTATTGCTTTATGCTTTGGTTTACTGGTATTCTTCTTATTCCATAGTGTATTTGCTGCTTCTGAAGCTTATTCTTCTCCTTCTATCGTTATTGGTATGGATTAGCTTATTTTTTTTTATATATTATATATTATTTTTATATATTATTATTATTTATTATTATTAAATTATTATATTATTATTATTATATTATTATTATTATTTATATTCATATATATTGCTAGTCGTAGAAGAGATGGTAGTCGTGCTATTATGGATGATTATAGAGAAGCTTATAGTTGGATGAGAATGAATACACCAGAACATAGCAAGTTTTTATCCTGGTATGCTTATTTATTTATTATTTATTTATTTATTTATTTATTATGTATTTATTTATTATTTATTTATTATGTATTTATTTATTATGTATTTATTTATTTATTATTTATTATTTATTATTTATTATTTATTATTTATTTATTTATTTTTTATTATTTATTATTTATTATTATTCTTATTATACATATATATAGGTGGGATTATGGTTATCAAATGGCTGGTATGGGTAATAGAACTGTTATTGTAGATAATAATACTTGGAATAATACACATATTGCTACTGTGGGTAGAGTATATTATTATTTTTATGATTATTATGATTATTATGATTATTATTATGTTTATTATTATTTTTATTATGATTATTATTATGATTATTATTATGATTATTATGATTATTATTCATATAACTATATATATATATATATACTAGGCTTTAGCAAGTGATGAAGATCGTGCATATCCTATATTACAATCCCTAGATGTAGATTATGTATTAGTTGTATTTGGAGGATATATAGGATATAGTGGAGATGATATTAATAAATTCTTATGGATGGTCCGAATTGCTGCTGGAGTTTATCCCGATGAAATTCAAGAAAGTAATTATTATGCTGGAGGTGCTGTATATATATATATATATATATATATTATTTATTTATTTATGATATTTTTTTTTGATAAAAATAATAATAATTATTATTTTTTTTTTAATTTATATATTAATATATATCTTTATTAACATTTTATTTTTACTGTGTATATTATAGTATTATTATTCTTCTTATTATTATTATATATATAATAGTATCGTATTGATTCAGAAGGTGCTCCTACTTTATTGAATAGTGTTATGTATAAATTATCATATTATCGTTTTGGTGAAGTTCATATTGACCCTTCTAAGCCTGCTGGTTATGATGTACTCAGAGAACAAGTTGCTGGGGTATATATTTATATATATTTATATATATAATATTCTAATTGTTTTTAAAGTAATAAAAATAATATATATATATATATATATTAAATAATTTCAAATTTTCTTTTATTGCCTACTATAATTATATATATATATATATATAGTATCAAAATTATAAATTAAAACATTTTGAAGAAGCATTTACTTCTGAACATTGGATTATACGTATATTTAAAGTAAAGAAAGATAATGCTATTGATCCTTCTCCTGAAAGAGCCAGAGCTATTGAATTAGAACAAAGAAAAATTGGTATATATATTTTATTATTAGTATTATATTTATTATATATATTATATATATTATATTTATTATATTATTTATTATATTATTTATTATATTATTTATTATATTATTTATTATATTTATTATTATATTTATTATTATTAATATACATATTATATATAGAATCTGGTGTATCTTCTCTTCCTGAATATAAATATATTGGCTGTACTGCATCTGAGAATGTATTTAGTTCTGATAAAGTATATGAAGGTGGTACTACAGGTAGTAGTTATAATTTAGCTATAAATCATGCTGCTAAGAATAAGAAGAAGTATGTCGCTATAGCTAGATATGGACAAGATGGTCATGTTTTTGCTTTTAATACATTACAAGCTATATTAGAAAAAGATGTAGATAAAGAAGGATGTGAAAGAGTATGCTTAGATGAAAGAGATAAGAAATGTGGTTGTAGCGATAGTGCTTGTACTGGTAGTATATATATATATATATATATATATATATATATATATTATTTATTCATTATTTTTTTTATTTATTTATTAAATATTTTCATATTGTATTTTTCTTCTTATATAATTAAAAAGTTATTATTATTATATTATTTCTATATATATATATATATACTATTATAGGTAGAGTTAAGGGTGAAAAGAATGTTCGTCGTTGGGCTGTATATGAACGTGTTAAGAAATCAAGTTCTAAACGTTCTTCTAGAACTCAAAGAAAACATTAATATTTATAATAATGTGATTTTTGTATAATCTTATTATTTCTTATTTTCCTAGTCAATTTTACTATAATAATAATATATATAGTTCTCGTTTTTTGAAACATTTTTTATAAATATTTGTTTGTTTCAATTTTGAAAGATTTTTTATTCACAATTCTAAAATATAGACGCATTCCGTCAATTCAGTAATAAATAAAAAAAAAATTGATTTATATATTCATTAATATTATTTTAAACAAAACAAATTGTATATGAGAGAATTGAACATAAAAATAAATAACAAATGAACACAAAAAAGAAACAACAACAACAATAATTTTATATATGTTATAAATATAATTATTCCATATTAAAAACACTATTTGCTTTGGTAGTTTGTGAATTAGAAACAATTTTCTTTTCTTCTTCTTTAAATTTATTCTTTAATTCTTTCTTTTGTTGTCTCTTTATACGTTGTGCTTCTTTAGCAGCAGCTTTTCTTGCTTTCTTTTCTTCTTTTGTTTCTGATTTATCACGTTTAGTTATTACATCAGGTAAAACTACTTCATTTTCTTCTTCTTCTTCTTCTTCTTTCATATCATCTTCAGATATTTCTTCTTCTTTTTCTCTTATAGGTAAACCAGTTTTTTTACTCAATTTAATAATCTTAGGCTTTCGTTTTATTCTATAATAATAATAGAAAATAGAACTATTATATTAACATATAATATTTAAATATATAATAATAATAAAAACAATAATAATAATACTATATACTTAATAATATGAGGATGGTTTTCTGTATTACTATATGTACTACAAATACTTTCAGCATCAAAATCATCATTTTCTTTTGGTTCATCCATATCCATCTGCTTAAATTGTTCGTCATCCGAATCTGAATCGATCTGAATATCAGCTTGAATAGCATCAGGATTTGAAATACTTAATGTTTTCATTTTATCAGCAAAAGAAATTGAAGTATCATTATCATTAGTAGTATTATTAGTATTAGATAATTCCGATTCTTCTTTTCTATTATTAAATTCATCGACTTTACCTTGATCTAAATCTTTAAAGAAATTCTTATTTTGTTTTTCAGTTATAAACTCATCTAAAATTTCATTAAATATTCCATCATTATTAAGTATATGACCTTGTTGTTCTTCTCCTTCATATAACTCATCATCCTTATAATCTTTTATTACCTATATAAAATAAATATTTAGATTAAATAATATAATAAATATAATCATATATAACAATAATAAAAATAATAATAAACAATAAATATAATATATATATACAACATCAAAATAATTATCAATATCTCGTTTTTCTCTTTGATCATTATCATCACTATATTCATAATCACTACTATATATTATAATAATAATAATAATAATAATATAGTATAGAGTATAGTATCATACTATATTTCATCTTCATCATAATCATCATAATCATCATAATCACCTTCATTATTATTATTATCATGATCTATAGTATCATCTATAATATCATCTTCATCATAATCTATATCATCTTCATCATAATCTAAATCATCTATATCTTCCATTTCTACTCCATATTTCTTATCTTTCTCTTCTTGTTCTGCTAATAATTTACGTATATGCGCTTGAAAATCATAAGTAATTTCATCACTTTCTTTATTAGCATCCTTAATAAATTGATCCATAATGGTCTCTTCATCTAAATTTAAATCATTCTTATCAACATCTTCATCATCATCACTAAAATCTATATAAGTATCACTATTCTCGGCTTTCTCTATTACATCTAATAATTCTTGATCTACTTCATCTATAGATATATTATTATAATTATATTATTATAATTATAATATTACATTATTATGATTATTATGATTATATATATACATTCTTTAAGATCAACAGCTTCCATTAATTTATGTGTTTTTAAATATTCAGGACGAAGTTCTTCAGGTAATTCGGTTTTTCCTTTATAAACAAATCCATCATCAACAATAGCACCACCGGCAGCAACGAAAACACCACTTTCATCTATATATAGAATAACAATATATATAGAATAAACAATATATATAGAATAAACAATATATATAGAATAAACAATATATATAGAATAAACAATATATATATATTATAAACAATATATATAGAATAAACATAATAATATATAGAATAAACAATATATATATATATATAATAAACATAATAATACAAATACATACCAATGGGTCTTAAATGTTTTGAATAATCATATCCATCAAGAGGGAAACCATCAATATCTGTATTTTGACCAGCCATAATGATTTTATTTTCCTTAGGAATATCATTTTCTTCAATATCTTTCTTTGTTTCCTCCTTTGGAGTTTCAGAAATAGTCTCATTAGCATTTTCATCTGGATTCTGGAATTCTCCAAATATAGAACCACCACCAATACCGCCACTAGCAATATAAGGTGCAAACTCTTTCATTTTAGAAGCTTTCTTTTGATCCTTATAACTTTTAGGGACTAAGACTAGCTTACTGAATCCTTGATTATACAAAGGATCTTCTATATTTCTATGCATCAACTCAAAAGTGACACCCTTGTCCTTCTTTTTACCACCATTTTTACCCTATATATAAAAATAAGCATCATATAGATCTAGAAAGAGAATCAATCAATTAGTATACCATTTTAACGAGTATTCGTTCGTAAACACAACAAAATAAATTATTATATATTTTTATGGTTATTTATTATTCTTAAGAAACAATGATTCCCGTAAGAATACAAATTTTTCTAAGCAGAGTTTTTGTAATGAAAAGTGATATTCTTCCTACCCGAAATGAACAAAACACATGACAACAAGGAATATTCTTCATTCTGTAAAAATTTACTTAAAAAGAAATATCCGTGGTTCTATGTTTAAGAGTAGCTCTTTTTAACAATTATTCATGATTTCCGTATCCATTCGACATATTTTCAATAAATAAAAATTCCTGTGATTATTTTGTTATTTTTGCTAGTTTTATGCTTATTCCCGCAACTTGAGTGTTTTTGCTTCTGGAAATGAAAAAGATGTTATGAAAGAAATACTCAATTTTATATTGTAAATTCAAGGTTTATAATATGAGTGATCCTGCTGGATTTAATAATTTGATAGCATTTATATCAAGTATGTCTCATAAATATATTTAAAAATGAAAACAAACTATGTTTTTTAAAAATCATTCTCTATATAGATGCTATTCAAATCGTTATTGAAGGAATGTCCTCTACGGAGGTCATTAGTGCATTGAATCACGATTCAATTCGTCCTTCTGTCGTTTCGTTTTGCTCCGAAAATGAATCATCGCTTTTATTAAGAAAGAAAACTGAACAAGAAATTGAAAGTATATAAATATAACTTTTTTTTAAAATTAATATATGATGATTAATATAGATCTTGGTGCTGTACCTGCTCTTGTTGTTAGTAAAACAGTAGAATTTGTGAATCACGAATGTGCTGGTGTTATTTTCTTTAAAACTCAACCTGGTCAACTTGATCTTAATCATTCTCTTGCTGCTCAATTACAAATAATCTATTTAGATGAAGAATATAGTGAAGAAGATAAAAAAGAAGATGGTGTAGTGTATGTTTATGTTGTTATGTTATTTATATTATTTATATTATTATTTATATTATTATTATTTATTTTATTATTTATAGTATTATTTATATTTATTTATATTATTATTTATATATATATAGTGAAGAAAAGAGTTCAACTGGTATTAATCCAGTAACTATTTTTCAATCTTATTTATCAAATGCATTAACACCTTTATTAAGTAGTTTTATTACTGTAGATAAAAAAGATGATACTGATTCAAGTATGCTTTTAAAGAAAATTAATGAATTAGAAGTGGCTTTAAATCAATATCAACAAAATATGGAAATTCCTGAAGTATATATAATATTATTTATTTATTATTATATATTATTTTTTATTATTTATTATTATTTAAAAGAATATAAATAAATATATATAATCATAATAATCATAATAATACCTATTATATATAGATTCATCTTCAATATCATGCTTTAATAAAGAATGCTGCTCAATTATGTTATGAGAAGAAGACCTTATTAACCTTAAAAGAAGTAGGATTAGAAGAAGCTATACAAGATAATACATTTATTAATAAATTACAAGAAGGTGTGAATAGATGGGTTAAAGAAATACAAAAAGTAACAAAACTGAAAAGAGAAGTTATTGGTGGATCTACTTTACAAGAAGTTAATTTTTGGAATTCGATGGAACGTGCTTTATTAGATATTCAAGAAAAACAACAATCTTATGAAGTCCAATTAACATTAAATTGTTTAAAAGCTGCTCGTAGAACTTTAGCTGTTATGACATTTGAAAATGATACTGGTTTAATTACTACACAAAATAAAGTTAAAGATATTATGGAATTAATGCGTAATTTCCCAATTGATGCTATTCTTGCTGCACCTACATTAGAAGACTTAGATAGTGCCATTGTTAATGTTTTTATTCATCTTAAAAAAGTATATATATATTTTTTGTATTATTTATTTTTATTTTATATTATTTATTTATTATTATTATTTATTTATTTATAATATTTTAAATATAATTATATATATAAATATAGTTCCGTAATATATCCTCTTATCCTATTGCAAGTGCTGGTGAATTAGTGAACAGTATTAGTCGTGATATAACAGATCGTTTATATAAATTATTACCTTCTAAAAATATAATGTCTATTCCTATTACTGATTTTGATCATTTAAGTTTACAAATGAAGAAGATTATTAATAATATAGAAAGTGGTATTATTAGTACACGTGATGAAATATTAAGAGATTATCAAAAAAGAACAAATCAAAGTGGTGTTGTTAAATATAATTTCACATATCCATTATTAAATAATCGTTTTATTGAAATATATCAATTCCGTAAAAATCATGAACAATTTCGTTCTATTTTAATTAAAGTCATGGATGGCGGTGCTGATAGTATTCAAATACAACAAGTATATATATATATTTTTGTTTTATTATTATTATTATTATTTTATTTTTTTTATTATTATTTTTTTTTATTTTATATTTTTTATATTATTTATATCTATTTATTATTTTATTATTATTTAATATTTCAAGTATAATTATAATTAAATAAATAAATAAATAAAAATTCATATATTTATAGTTAGATTCTGCTTATCGTCCATTTTTAGGTATAAATGCATTAGATACAAGTAGTGATGGTACTTCAATGTGGAAATTATTACAACAAGAATATGATCAACAAATAGATGAAGTAGAAAAACAAATTATTATTAATTTAAAAGAAAAATTATCAAATACAAAAACATCTGATGAAATGTTTAGAGTATTTAAACGATTTAATGCATTATTTGTACGTCCAAGAATTCAAGGTGCTATACAACAATTTCAATCTCAATTAATTAAACAAGTACGTGAAGATATGGAACAATTACAACATAAATTTAAAGATCCTTATAAGAATAGTGAAGCTGCTTTAATGAGTAAAGTACATGATATACCTCCTGTATCTGGTAATGTTATATGGAATAGACAAATAGAAGCACAATTATATAAATATAGACAAAGATTAGCTACTATTTTAGGAGATAGTTGGACTACACATCCTGAAGGTAGATTATTACAAGAACAAAGTGAAAATTTTATAAGACGTTTATCAACAAAATCTATGGTAGAAAAATGGTTTTCACAAATGGAGTCTATACAATTTAATTTTAATGTACCTTTATTTACTATACAAGAACAAGGATTATCAGGATTAGTATTAACTGTTAATTTTGATCCTGCTGCTATTACTTTATTTAAAGAAATACGTAATTTAAAATGGTTAGGATTTCGTTTACCTATTACAACAAGAATGATTGCTGATAATGCACGTACATTATATCCACTTGCTATGTCCTTACAAGATAGTTTAAATACTTATCAAATGACTATTAAACAATTAATTGATGATACACCATTATTAGTTTCACAAAATCATAGTCAAATACATGAATTTTTTAATGAATTATTAAATAAAAATATTACTTGGTCTACACCTAATGTAGAATCTCGTGTACAAAAATTTGCTAGTTTAACAGATTCATTTAATGATAAAGTAAATGAAGTTATTAATAATGTAAAATTAATAAAAGATTTAACAAAAGAATTAAAAACATGTCCATTTGAAAAAGGTGCTTTTGCTAATAAAATTGATGATTTACAAAATATTATAACAAAAATGGATTTATTAGCATGTTCTAATTTAACTATATATTGTTCAAAATTAGATAAAGAAATTGAGTCTATTTTATTAGAACGTTTAAATAAAGCTATTAAAACATGGATTGATGTATTTACTATAATTTGTTCACCTGATGCTAATGAACAATTTGCTCAAAAGAAAGAAGATGAATTTGGTGAACCATTTTTAGTATCTCAAATGAAAGCATTTGAAGGTTATCATAGTATAGAAATGAAAGGAACTCAATTAACTGTAGAACCTCCTGTTTCAGATACTAGAACTACTTGGTTAAATCATTTAATGTCTACTATAGATATTATTATTAATTTACCTAGATTAAGAGGTATTGTTAGTATGAATGAAATAGAAAATTTACCTAGAAATAAACGTACTTATTGTGATTTAATTTCTCAAGTAAATCCTGAATTTTTTAATACTGCAATATTAAATATAGAAAATTTAGTAAATCAAGTACAATCATATGTACAAACATGGTTAAAATTTCAAGTATTATGGGATGTTAATCCATCAGAAATTGCTGATAAATTAGAAGATAATTTTGATACATGGCAAGAAGTATTAGTAGAAGTTACTTTAGCTAGAAAGAATTTTGATAGTCCTGAGACAGAAAAATTAATAGGACCTGTAGTCATTGATTTTCAACAAGTACAAGCAAAAATGCAATTAAGATATGATGCATTACATAAAGAATTATTATCAAGATTTAGTCATATATTAAAAGATTCTATGAATACTTATATAAATGATTTAACTACTACTCGTGCTTTATTAGAAAGTCGTACATTTGATGCACCTGTTAGTGAAGCTGTTGAATTAGTATTTTATACAAATGAAATACAAAAGAAAATACCTATTTGGGAATCACAATTAACTACATATCAAAAAGTCAATAGTTTATTACATAAACAACGTTTTCAATTTCCTAATAATTGGTTATCTATTTCACAAGTAGAAGGTGAATGGTCTGCATTATCACAAATTAATTCACGTAAATATGAAGCATTACAACATGCATTCCCTGAATTAAAATTAAAAATTAATGAAGAAGATCATAATATACAATTAAAATTATCTACTTTAATATCTGATTGGAATGAACAAAAACCATTAGATGGTTCAATACCTTGTATGACAGCTGTATCATTATTATCTAATTTTGATACACGTATAAATACATTATCAGAATCATGGACTAAATGTAATAAAGGTAAAGAAGCTTTAGGTTTAGATGTAGAATTAGAAAATCCTTTAGAATCTATACATGTAGAATTAAAAGGATTACAAGAAATGTGGACACTTATTGCTCCTTATTGGGATATTATTAATAGATTAATGGAATCTACATGGGCATCTGTTATTCCTAAACAAATAAAAACTCAATTAGATAATATATCTCAACAGATGGAAGATTGTCCTAATCGTATTATGCAATATGAAGCATTTATTTATTTAAAAGATTTTGTTACTCGTTATGCACGTAGTTATAAATTTTTATTAGCTATAAAAGAATCACCCTTAAAAGATAGACATTGGAATGATATATTTAAAATTATTAATTATAAAAATACTATTAATAATTTAACTTTAGGTGATTTTTGGAAATATGATTTAAAGAAAATAGAAAAACCAATAAATGAAGTATTAGCTGTTGCTCAAGGTGAAATGGCGTTAGAAAATTTCTTAAATGATATTAAGACAACATGGAATAATTGGATATTAGAATTAGCTGTATATCATAATAAAACAAAATTAATTAAAGGTTGGGATTTCTTCCAAAAGATGGATGAACATATATCTTCATTACAAGGTATGAAACAATCACGTTTTTATAAAATATTCCAAGATGAAGCAGAAACATGGGATAATAAATTAAATCAAATGCATGTTATATTTGATATGTGGATAGATGTACAAAGACGTTGGATATATTTAGAAGGTATTTTTATGGGTAGTGCTGATATTAAACAACAATTACCTAATGAATATACTAGATTTAAAACAATTGATGCTGATTTTATAGGATTAATGAAAAAAGTAGCTCAAAATCCTAATATTATAGAAGTATATAATATAAAAGATTTAAATAGAATATTAGAAAGATTAGGTGATTTATTAACTAAAGTAGAAAAAGCATTAGGTGAATATTTAGATAAACAAAGATTAGCATTTAGTCGTTTTTATTTTGTTGGTGATGAAGATTTATTAGAAATTATAGGTAATAGTGCTAATCCAGCTAAAGTACAAAGACATTTAAATAAAATGTTTATGGGTATAAATCATTTAATATTAGAAACAAGAGAAAATAAATTACCTTTAATTAAAGGTATGACAAGTAAAGAAGGTGAAACAGTAATGTTTATTAATCCTGTTGATATAGAAGAAGATCCTAAAGTAGTATCCTGGTTAAGTAAAGTAGAACAAAGTATGCAAAATACTGTAGCTTCTTTATTAGATAATGCTATTAATGAAATTAATGAAATGACTACATTTAGAACAGAAACATATTTAAGATGGGCTAGAAAATATCCTGCACAAATTATTATTTTATGTACACAAATATTATGGTCTAATATGATAGAAAAAGCATATACAAGTAATAATCCTACAATAGAAACACAACATGTATTAGATTATATAGATTTAGTATTAAATACATTAGCTGATCAAGTTATGAAACCATTACCTATAGATGAAAGAAAGAAATATGAACAATTAATTAATGAACATGTCTATCAACGTAATAGTACTGTTACTTTAATTCGTGAAAAAGTATTTAATGTTAATGATTTTAAATGGCAATATCATTTAAGATATTATTATAATAGTAATGAAGCTGTATTATTAAGAAAATTACAATTAAAAGTAGCAGATGCATGTTTTTATTATGGTTTTGAATATTTAGGTGTATGTGAACGTTTAGTACAAACACCCTTAACAGATAAATGTTATTTAACATTAACACAAGCATTAAATATGGGTATGGGTGGTAATCCATTTGGTCCTGCTGGTACAGGTAAAACAGAATCTGTTAAAATGTTAGCTGCACAATTAGGTCGTTTTTGTTTAGTATTTAATTGTGATGAGAATTTTGATTTCCAAGCAATGGGTCGTATATTTAGAGGTTTATGTCAAGTTGGTGCTTGGGGTTGTTTTGATGAATTTAATCGTTTACCTGAAAATATATTATCAGCTGTATCACAACAAATTTTAACAATACAAACTGGTTTAATGGAAAAATCAAAAGAAATTGTATTAATAGATAAAACTATTACATTACATCCTAATGTAGGTATATTTGTAACAATGAATCCTGGTTACGCTGGTAGATCTAATTTACCTGATAATCTTAAACAATTATTTAGAGCTATTGCTATGATTAAACCAGATTGGGAACAAATTGCTCAAGTTATGTTATATTCACAAGGATTTAGAACATCATCTACATTAGCTGGTAAAGTAGTGTTATTATTTAATTTATGTACAGATCAATTATCTAGTCAATCTCATTATGATTTTGGTTTAAGAGCATTAAAATCTGTATTAGTTGCTGCTGGTAATATGAAAAGAGAACGTATGAAGAAGAAGGAAGAAGAAAATAAAGGTAAAAATTTACCACCATTAACAGATGAACAACAAGAAAATGAAGAAAAAGATGTTTTAATTAGTGCTATTAGTGATAATACTGTACCTAAATTAGTTGCTGAAGATATACCATTATTAAAATCATTAGTTGCTGGTGTATTCCCTGGTTATAATATACGTGATATTGATAGTATAGCATTAAAGAATCAAATAAAAGAAGAATGTAAAAAGAATTTATTAGAACCAACAAATTCATTTGTAGAAAAAGTATTACAATTATATCAAGTTCAAGATATTCGTCATGGTATTATGAATGTTGGTCCTACAGGTAGTGGTAAAACTTCTGCTATACGTATATTAGCTGCTGCTATGGATAAATTAGATGGTATTAAAACTGAAATATATGTTATTGATCCTAAAGCTTTAAGAAAAGAAGAATTATTTGGTACATTAGATAATACTACATTAGAATGGACAGATGGTATATTTACATATATTATTCGTCAAATATTAAATAATAATCGTGGTGAAAGTAATAAAAGACATTGGGTTGTATTTGATGGTGATGTTGATCCAGAATGGGCTGAAAATTTAAATTCTGTATTAGATGATAATAAATTATTAACATTACCTTCTGGTGATCGTCTTGCTTTAACACCAAATATACGTATTATGTTTGAAGTAGAAACATTAAAATATGCTACTCCTGCTTCTGTTTCACGTTGTGGTGTTATTTGGTATTCTGAAGATTGTGTTAAAGAAGAAGATATATTCCATAATTGTTTAAATAAAATACGTAATATACCTTTAATAGAAGATGCACCTCGTGATGTATTATTAATATTACAAAATAAATGTGTTGATATATTATCACCTTTCTTTGAACCTGATGGTTTAGTAAGTAGAGCATTAGCATGGTCATTATCTAAAGCACATGTTATGGATACTCCAAGAATGCAATTAATTAATTGTTTAATATGTTTATTACAACAAACAATAAAAGGTATATGGGAATATAATGAAAATAATGAAGATTTCCCATTATCAGATGCACTTATGAATGAATATTTACCAAAGAAATTAATAGAAGCTATTATATGGGGATTTACGGGTTCTTCTAATTTTAAAATACGTACAGAATTATGTGATTTATTACGTGTAATAACAACAATAAAATTACCTCCTGAAGGTACATATGCTATAGATTATTGTGTAGATATGTCTGATGGTGAATGGCATCCTTGGAAAGAACAAGTACCTATATTAGATATAGAACCACAAAAGATATTAGATGCTTCGTTAATTATACCTACTGTAGATACATTAAGACATGTTAGTATTGCTCATGCTTGTTTAAGTGCTCATTTACCTGTTATTTTCTGTGGTCCTCCTGGTTCTGGTAAATCTATGACTTTAACTGATACACTTAAGGTATTTATAGGGTTTTTTATTTTTTTTGTTGTTTTGTTTTTTTTTTTTATATATTATTTATTATTTTATTTTTATTATTTGTATTTATTATTTGTATTTATTATGTTATATTATTTTTTTATTTATTATGTTATATTATTTTTTATTATTTTTTATTTATTATTTTTTTATATATATTTATTATTTTTTTATATATATTTATTATATTTATTAATATTCTATTAATATAATTATGACTATTAATTACTAACAATACATAATATTTAGGCTATGCCAAATTTAGAATTAGTAAGTGTAAACTTTTCTTCTTCAACAACACCTGAATTATTATTAAAGATATTTGATCAATATTGTGAATATAAGAAAACACCTAATGGTTTAATATTACGTCCATTAAATCCTGATAAATGGATAGTTATATTCTGTGATGAATGTAATTTACCAGAAGAAGATAAATATGGTACTCAACGTGTTATAACCTTCTTAAGAGAATTATTAGAACATGGTTGTTTCTGGAGACCCAAAGATCATCAATTAGTTACTATTGAACGTATTCAATTTGTGGGTGCATGTAATCCTCCTACTGATGCTGGTCGTGTACCTTTATCTCATCGTTTCTTAGTACATGCTCCTGTTATGTTAGTTGATTATCCTGCTCCATTCTCATTAGAACAAATTTATGGTACATTCTGTAGAGGTTTATTAAAAATAATACCTTCCTTAAGAAGTTATGCTGATAAATTAACTGCTGCTATGGTTCGTTTTTATACAATAAATCAAACACATTTTACTGCTGATCAACATCCTCATTATATTTATAGTCCTCGTGAATTATCTAGATGGATACGTGCTTTATATGGTTTTATTAGTGCACGTGCTTCGATGACACCTGAAGAATTAGTACGTATATATGCACATGAAGCATTACGTTTATTCCATGATCGTTTAGTTACTGAAGAAGAACGTACTTGGTGTGAACATCAATTAGATATGATATGTCAAGATTGTTTTACTGGTGTTGATATGAAATGTATTGAAAGACCTATATTATATACACATTGGTTATCATCATTATATGATAGTTGTGATCGTGATAGTTTAAGAACTTATTTACAAAAAAGATTAAAAACATTTTGTGAAGATGAATTAGAAGTAGAATTAGTTTTATTTGATGATGTTTTAGAACATGTATTAAGAATTGATCGTGTATTAAGACAACCTATAGGACATTTATTAATGGTAGGTGAGTCGGGTGCTGGTAAAACTGTTTTATCTAAATTTGTTGCTTGGATGAATGGAATGAGTATATTCCAAATTAAAATTAGTAAAAAATATACTATTGATAATTTTGATGATGATTTAAGAATGGTTATGAAAAAAGCTGGTGTTGATGGTGAACAAATATGTTTTATTTTTGATGAATCTAATATTTTATCTAGTGCTTTCTTAGAAAGAATGAATGCATTATTAGCATCTGGTGAAGTACCTGGTTTATTTGAAGATGATGAAATGAGTCAATTATTAAATCAAATGAGAGATTCTATGAGTAAAGAAGGTATAAATGCTGAAACATCTGATGAATTATTTAAAATATTTACTCGTCGTGTACAAATGAATTTACATGTAGTATTTACAATGAATCCTGCAAGTGGTGATTTTAAAGGACGTGCTGCTACTTCTCCTGCTTTATTTAATCGTTGTGTAGTTGATTGGTTTGGTACATGGAATAGAGATGCTTTATATCAAGTAGCTCAATATTTTACTTCTTCATTACAAGTAGATGATAGTAATTATCATCCTACTACCTTAACACGTAATTTAATAGGTGAAGCATTAGGTCAAGAATTAGAAATGGATGGTAATGTTACTTTACATGATTCTATTGCTTCTTGTATATATCATATACATCAAGGTATACGTAAACATGATCAAATAATGTCTAAAGGTATTGGTACTCATACATTCCCTTCTCCACGTGATTATCTTGATTTTATTAGACATTATTTAGAATTAACTCGTATTAAACGTGAAGAATTAGAAGAACAACAAAAACATCTTGATAATGGTTTAGATAAATTAAATAGTACAGAAGCTGAAGTATTAAAATTAAAAGATGAATTATCAGTAAAAAAAGTAGAATTAACTGAATCTATTGCTAAAGCTAATAAAAAATTAGATGAAATTATTCAAAGTCAAAAAGTAGCTGAAGTTGAACAAGAAAAAGCTACAAAATTATCAGAAGAATTAAATGAACAAAAAGGTCAAGTTGAACAAAGACAAACATATATTAGTGATAAATTAGCACATGTTGAACCTATGGTACAAGAAGCTAAACAAGCTGTACAAGGTATTAATGCTAAAGATATTAAATGGTTAATTAGTTTAACTTCACCACCTGATATTTTAAGATTATGTTTAGAAGCTGTTTGTATTTTATTAGGTCAAAATGTTAAGAATTGGAGTGATATACAAAAAGTATTAAGAAGTGCTGGTTTTGTTAAATCTGTAGTTGAATTAGATGCTAAACGTATTAATCCTAAAGCTAGTGATGCTATTAAATCTAAATATTTACCTAATCCTGATTTTACTTATGAAAAAATTAATCGTGGTTCTGTTGCTTGTGGTCCTTTATATAAATGGATTGTAAGTATTATAGAATATGCTGAGATTATACAACAAATAAAACCATGGAATGATGAATTAATTCAATTAAAGAATAAATTAGTTGTTTTAGAAGATGATCATCAAAAATGTATGAATAAATTAGATGAATTAGATAAGATGTTAACTCAATTTAAGAATGAATATGCTGAATTAACACGTAATGTTGATCATTTAAAGAATGAAATTGATAGTGTTACAGTAAAAGTTGATAGAGCAACAAAATTATTAGAATCTTTAAAATCAGAACAATCTCGTTGGAAAATATCATCAGAAAATTTCAAAACACAAATACAATCTATTTGTGGTGATTGTTTATTAAGTGGTGCTTTCTTAACATATTCTGGTTTTTGGGAACATCATTCTCGTCAACGTATGATAGATCAATGGAAAGGATTATTAAAAGATTTAGAAATACCAATTGATCCTAGTTTTGAATTACAAAATTATTTAAGTGATACAAAACAACGTCAAGAATGGCAAGTTAATCATTTACCTGTAGATGATTATTGTATTGAAAATGCTATTATATTAAAACATTTTATGAGATATCCATTAATTATTGATCCTTCTGGACAAGGTACTGATTTTATTATGACTCATTATAGTAATCCAAAAATAACAAAAACATCATTTTTAGAACCTAATTTTATGAAACAATTAGAACAAGCGTTACGTTTTGGTACACAATTATTAATTCAAGATGTAGAAAATGCTGATCCAGTAATGAATCCATTATTAAATAAAGAATTCCGTAAAGCTGGTGGTAGAACATTAATTCGTTTAGGAGAACAAGAAATTGATTTTTCACCTACTTTTAGATTATTTATGACTACACGTGATAATAGTTATCAATTCCCTCCTGATCTTTGTTCTCGTGTTACTTTTGTTAATTTTACTGTAACACCTTCTTCATTACAAGAACAATGTTTATCTTTAGTATTACAAAGAGAAGCACCTGAAGTATTTGAACAACGTGCTGAACAAATTAAATTACAAGGTGAATTTGTAGCTAGATTAAGAGAATTAGAAGATAAATTATTAGATGCATTAAATAATTTGAAAGGTAATATTTTAGAAAATGATGTAGTTATGAATACATTAGAGAATTTAAAGAAAGAATCCGGTGAAATTGCTGAAAAGATGAAACAAGCAGATAGTATTATGGAAGCCTTAAAATCTACTTCTGATATATATAATCCATTAGCTAAAATATGTTCAAGAATTTATTTTGCTATGGAAGAATTAGAAAATATTAATATATTATATAGATATAGTTTATCATTTTATATGGATGTTGTATATAATGTATTAAATCATGAAACAGCTGATATTACTAGTGCTAAAAAACGTATGGAAAAATTAATGAAAGATTTATTTATAGAATCTTATGCACGTGTTGCACGTGGTTTAAAGCATATTGATGCACGTGTATTTGCTTTACGTTTAGCACAATTATATTTAGAAAATGAAGGTGATGAACCTGATTTTGATGAATTTAGTTTATTAATACATGGTGTAACAACAACTGTTAATGATAAATCTATATTATTAGTAAAACAAATATTTGGTGATCAATTAAATGAAGAACAAAGTTTATTATTAGCAAGTCATTTATCTTTAAAGAATACTCAAACATTACAGAATCATATGATGGAACATAATGATTGGTGGATTAATACATTCTTAACTAGTAATGATGGTAAAGTATTTAATGATATACCTGATAAAATAGGTGAAATGAATTGGTCTGTTAATAAAACTTATTGGAGATATATGTTATTAATTAAAGAATTAAGACCTGAATGTGTTATTAGTGTTATTGAAGATTTTGTTTGTCGTATTTTTGGTGATAATTTCTTAGAAGGTGAAGTATTAAAATTAAAAGATTTATTATTAACAGAAACAAAAGCTGAATCACCTTTATTATTATGTTCAATGCCTGGTTATGATCCTTCTGCTCAAATAGATACATTAGCAAAAGAATTAAAGAAACATTTAAATTCTGTATCTATGGGTAATCAAGAATCTTTTGATGAAGCTAATAAACAAATTACACAATGTGCTACTCAAGGTGGATTTGTATTATTAAGAAATGTACATTTATGTCCTGAATGGTTATCAGGATTAGAAAAGAAAATATATAATTTAAAATTAAATCCTAATTTTAGATTATTCTTAACAAGTGAAATTCATCCTAAATTACCTCCTGCTTTAATTCGTTTATCTTATACATTAATGTTTGAAACACCATCCGGTGTTCGTGCTTCTTTAACTAGATCCTTACGTAATATACCAGAAGAAAGAATGTGTGCTGCTCCTATAGAAAGATCGAAATTATATTTCTTATTAGCATGGTTACATGCACTAATAGAAGAAAGATTACGTTATGTACCAGCTGGTTGGACAAAAGCATATGAATTTAGTGAAACTGATCAACGTTGTTCTATGAATGTAATAGATTATTGGGTAAATCATGAAGCTAAAGGTGCTAGTCATGTTGATCCTGATAAATTATCATGGACAGCTATACGTACATTATTAGTAGAAGCTTTATATGGTGGTAGAATTGATAATACATTTGATAATAAATTATTAGATAGTTTATTAAGACAAACTTTTGTACCTGAAGCATTTTCACCTCATTTTGCTCTTGTGAAGACATTTAATGATAAAGGTATTCCTGAAGTTCTATTAGAAGCTCCTGAAGGAAACACAAAAGAACAATTTTTATCTTGGGCAAATACTTTACCTTCTCGTAATAGTCCATTATGGTTAGGTTTACCTGCTACTGCTGAAGAACGATTATTAAGTACTCAAGGTTCTTATGCTATTAATGAATTATTAAAAGTACAAGGTAGTGCTTTAGAAAATAATGAAGATCAAGAAAATAATTCATCTCGTGATAAATTAATGAATACAGTAGAAATGTATTTAAAGGAAACAGATATTAAATTAGAAGGATTAGTTCGTGATGCTCAATTATTAAATAATCCATTATTTAGATTTTTAGATAGAGAAATAAAGATTGGTATAGAATTATTAACAATGATACGTTCTGAATTAACTGCTGTTTTAGGTAGTTTGAATGGTAGTTCTAAAGCTACACAACAAACACGTAGTTTAATTGTTGAATTATCTGCTGATCGTATACCTAAATTCTGGTGTAATAAATATTTCTGCCCACCTGGTCAAAGTATGTTTTATTATTATTATTTTTTTTTTTTTTATTTATTTATTTTTTTATTTATTTAATTTATTTTATTTATTTTATTTATTTTATTTATTTTATTTATTTTATTTATTATTATTATTATTATTATTTATTTATTATTATTTATTTATTATTATAATAAAATATATTTCTATATTTTCCTATATAGTTTGTTCTCAATGGATAAAAGATTTTGTATTACGTATAAAGCAATTATCAGTATTAAGTAAGACACCCTTCGATCAAATCGGTTCTAAAGGTGTTTGGTTAGGTGGTTTTTTCCAACCTGAAGCATTTATTACTGCCAGTAGACAATATGTTTCTCAAAATCATGGCTGGGCCTTAGGTCAATTAAATATGAGAGTCATTCCTGGAGGTGTTAGTACAGAAAAGAAAGATAGAGAATTTATTTTCCATAATTTATTCTTAGAAGGCGCTGAATGGCAAGATGAAAAACTTGTTCCTTCTGATGAAATTAGGTATATAGTTTTTATTATTTATTATATTTATTATATTTATTTTATTTATTTTTATTTTTGTTTTTTTTTATTTAATTTTATTATTATTTTAATTTATCATATCATTTTATAATTATTATTTAATTATTATTATTTTTGACTTTTAATATGAATTCCTTATATATATATAAATATACTAATATATTTATAATTAGAACTGCAATGCCTTCTGTATTAATTCGTTGGGAACACGATGATGAATTTGATCGTTCTTTAGATATTAATCGTGTTGATATTCCTCTTTATTTATCAGAACATCGTTCTGTATTATTATGTATTATGAGAATGGATAGATTAATTACTGTACCTACAGAATTATGGTCTCAACGTGGTACTACACTTCTTGCTTGGAGACAAACACTTTAAATAGTATAAAGAATTATTATTTTTTTATATTCACCTATATATTTATGTTTTCTTATTTATACTTTTTATTCTCATTCTTTTTTATAAATTATCTATAATATATATATATTTATTTTTTAAATTTTTTCTTATTACAAAAAATTAAAATGATTGTTTATTTATTCTTATTTAGTTTATTTTATATTATTTAAATACTATATATTTATTCTTCTTTGAGAAACAGTTAATTTAAATGAATTGATAACAAAAGAAATGAAAATATTGAACAATTAAGAATCTTTAAAGACTTCATTTTTTCTATAAAATAGATTTTTGGTTTCTGAATCCCATTTCTGCATAGATTCTAAAACACGTAGTGCATCGTAACCTTGTTTCTGTAATTTTTGAATTTGAACTGAATCATTTTCACCTCTAGTTATTTGAAACATATCTCTTATATTATATTGAAGCTATAAAATATGAAATAATAATATAAATAATGATTTGACCAACAAACTTTTTCTGATAATGGTGCCGGTTGAAAGTTACGAGCGCATTTTAATAACTTTTTATATATAATTAATGATTCCTTTGATAAGTTATTCATTTAGATTGTTTATATAAGATTAAAAAAAGAAATATCATTTTTATCTATTTTTATTTTATTTTTTCTGGATTATATGTTTATATTGTGGGTATTATTACGTTATATTATTTATCTCTTTCATATTTTATATGCAGTGATTTGAGATTTATGATATAAAAATAAAGATTGTCAAAATAAGAAGAGATTTGATCAACCAAATTACAAGATATTTTGTGTAGAAATGTTTCACATAAGTTAATTTACAATATATTTATCATTTGATTGGATATAAATCATGACAATGATTTGAATTAGTTAATGAAGTGATCAAAGCCTTTTCTTTCTTATACTAATTGATAATATAATGTGTTTCTGATATTATATTAATTTTGAAAAATAGATATATAAACAGTAAAAGAATAAATCAAGTCAATTTTGTGTTATACTAATAAATATATGACTTGAATAAATGATAAAAGGGATGAATATGATAATTTTTTTTATAAATTCAACAATAAATTGAATAAATAGTTTAAAATCTTATGAAATTTTTAAAAAATAATATATATGTATAACTATAATAAACAAATAGTTCTCCAATACACATTTTTTTAATTTATAGATTACAAATTCTTTAAAATATATAAATAAAATATATAAAAATTTATATAGAAAGAAATAATGTAATAGAAGAAAGATAAGAATTAATATATAAGAACTATTTTAAAAACTAAAGAAAAAGTGAAATAATATAAGAAAAAGTGAAAATGTATATATGTTTTCTTAGTAAAAAAATATATATATATATTTGTTATGATATATATATAATCATAGAATACTTAATATATATTAAATAAATAAAAAATAGATATATATATATATATATTTCATTTACTTTGAATAATAAATAACAAGATCTCTTACCGATGAATAAGTACAAATAACCATGATTATTGTGAAGATAACAATTAATATATAATCTCCAATAAGTTCAATTTTAGAAAGAGGATTCTTTGTTTTATAAGACCAAATAACATTTAATAATATAGGGAATATTAATGAACAAAATGAAATCGTAAATGCACCAAGTAAAAGAGTATGTTAAGAAATATATAAAGATATATATAATAATTGCTATAATAATAATAATTGTTATAATAATAATTGTTATAATAATAATAATTGTTATAATAATAATAATTGTTATTAATAAAATATATAAAGGATATTTAGACTAAAAACAGTATCAAACGAGGGGACAAAGAATGAAATGATAGAAACAATAATAGCTTGGCATACACGTGATAAAATACGTTTATAATCAGTAATAAATACTTTATTACAAGTAGGGTTAGAAATATTAGCTTCAGTAATTTCTAGAATACCCAAGAATTGAAGAGGATAATTACCCAAACAACTAATAATCATAGCAATACAAATCTATATAATAATAATAATAATAATAATAATAATAATATATATATATATATATATATATATACAATAACACTCATAATAGAATTAGGATCTAAATTCTTTGCAATATTACCTTGAATACCATCTATATATATAATATATATAACACTAACATAATAATAAGATTAATTAGAAGAAGAAGAATATTAATATAATAATAGATATAATAATAATAATAGATATAATAACAATAATAGATATATATATATATATTTGGGTCATTTTGGAAGATGAGGAAGAGTGGAATACCAGTAACAAGATAAATGACGCAGAGTGACGTCATGGATACAGCAATTCCCGTGTTTACTTTAGAACGAACTCTCATTCGCATATCATTATATATAAATATAATAAGTATAATAATTAGTATAATAATAATAATAATATATAATAATAATAATAAGTATAATAATAATAATAATAATAATAATAATAATAATAAGTATAATAATAATAATAATAATAATAAGTATAAGTATAATAATGAATAATAATATATAATCATAAGTATAACGTACATATAAGGGGAATAGCATAAAAGTGAATGAAGTGGAGGAGATGAAGATACCAAGATTGCTGACTACACTCTCAAAACTAACGGGCCAAAGATTAGAAGCATTAACAGAAATACCATAGGACATACCTCCACTTATGAATAAAATGATAAAGGAGAGAATAAGAGCAAATAAACCAAATCCAGAAATACATACTAATTGACTATATATAATAATAAGTATAATAATAATAATAATAATAATAATAATAATAATAATAATAATAATAATAATAATAACATACGTTGTATCTTTTAATAATAAGAACATAATTCCTAATATAGTCATAAGAATACATGCATATAAACGGATGTCACTTTCAGGAAGAGTAACACCTATTTGAGACCAAGGTAATTGAGTAGTAAAATCAGTTAAAATAATCTATATATATATATAATAATAATAATAATAATAATAATAATAATAATAAAAATAACTTAGATAATAATAATAATAATAATATATATACCATAGTACCCACATTACATCCCCAAAGAGTAATAAGTAAGCATATAGTAATAGCATAATAACCAAAATCACCTAATAAAGCATAAGAAAATAAAGCATATTCACTTTTTGTTTTTTTGGCATTATAATTATGTGTTGGTTTGGCAACATAATAATTTTTTATTTTAAGTAAAATAACAGAACAATAATAATAGGCCCAGCAAACGAATAAATAAAATAGTAAACCAATAACGATACCCACTTTCGACATTGCAATTGGAACTGCAAAAGCACTTAAACCTAGAGCTGATTTTGTGATATTTATAGTGAATTGAGGAAGAGTTAAACCATATTCTTTAGGACGTTTTTTATGTTCTTCAGGAATATCAGTCGCAGCCAGTTCAGAAGCAGCTTCTTTATCAAATGTAAGTGCAGTTTCATTATTTAAACCATCCTTTATATCCTTCATTTCTTTGGACTCATCGACAACATTATCAGGAACTGTGACTGTAACTTGACTATCGAGAGTCTTAGGGCTTGCTACAACCTCAGCAGGAACCTCAGGGTTGACAACAGACATATTTATCAATATTTATTTAAAAAAAGAAAGAATTCTTTTTTCTTTTATATGATTTTTCTTTTTTCTAAAAATAAAAAAATAAAACAACAAAAACCAGAGAATTCATGGAAGTTTCTCTATTTTCTCCCAACCATTCTTTTTTAACGACCATTCATTGATCATTTTTATAAAAAGCCGTTTTATTTCATATTCTCATAATCCAATCATTTGTATATATATTTATAAAAATAAAATTAGGTTGGTAATTCCCTATTTGTGAATTATGTTCTTTTTGCTGTTTATTAACCAATTCCCTTTATTTCCCCTTCTAAAGAAGAAATTATAAACTTTCATTTACCACTTAATATTCTCTTTATTCATGATAATAACATGATTCTTCTTCTTCAATTTATTCTCTTAGTGTCTTGGAAGAAAAACGAGCTATCAACCAAAAGAAGCCTTGTTAATCATATATATTGAATATATAGTGTCGTTTTATAAACACGACAAAAAATAGAGTTCAAAAAAAAAGAAAACATAGACAAGAGAATTGAATAGAAGAAAAAAGAAAAAAGAAGAAAAGCATAACATACAAGTATAGCATACATATGAAAGTAGATCTAAAAAAAAAATGAAAAAAAATTCTTTAAAACAGAAAAACGAATAGATTCAGAGAAATAAAAAAAATAGGATGACAATGGAGATAAAAATATATAAAATACTACCTTGCATCTAAATAGTATTCGTTTATTATCTCACCTAAACCAAATAAATTGCTAAGACGAAAATACTACCGATAATACTCTTCTTCATCAAATTCTTCATCATTGTCATCATCATATTTGTTTGTGGAATTTCGTGGTTGACTCGCATACCAAAATCCATCATCCATTCCGTTCATTGCGTCCATAGGAAAACCAATTTCTTCTTCATCACTATCTAGTTTACATGATAAGAGAGCTGGAGTTGTCTGAGGAGTTGGTTTAGAAGGGGTCATAGGAGAATGAGACAAAAAAGATAAATATAAGGGACTATTTTTCAAATCTACTGATGAAGAGGAAATAGAAGCATGTTTAGAATTAATATTTAAATTTAAATTACATTTTGATGAATCAGAATTATTTGATAAAGCGTTTTGATCTTGTTTTATAGAATGAGTATCTTGTACAGAATCATAAGAAGTTTTATAAAACCTTGAGTCAATTTCTGACTCAATTTCAGGATTATCTGTTATATTATTAGGATAAGAAGACTTTTTATTAATGTTTTCATTAGATTGTTTATGTAAAGATTGTTTTAAATAGGAAGTATATTGATTTTTGATTTTTTTAATATATTCAGATGTCGATAAATTAGTATCTGATTGTTCATTAGAACTTTTTGTTAATGATGAAGTTGATCCAATAGGTTGATCTAGCCATAGAGTATTTGGATGTGTATAAATCTTTATATTTTCAAATGATTGATTTGATGGATTTAAATAGAATGAAGAATAATGATTTGGATCTTGAATAAATGTAGAAATAGATGGAAAAGATAAAAAATTTGAAGGTGTTTGAATTTCTTTTTGACACCAAGGGTGTAATAATATAGAAAGTGTATCAGGTCTTTTTAAGGGATCTCGATTCAATAATAATGATATTAAATCAACTAAATCTATATATAATCATTATTATAATGTTATATATTCAGTATTTAATTGTATAAAAGAATTTATGAATGAAATATCATAAATATATGTAAATATATAGATAAAAATCTATATATATTCATATAATTACAATAGTATTAGAATTTAGAATATACCTTTTGAACAAGGAATAGGAATATCGATATTTTGTGTAGATATATATTCATAGAATTCTTTTTTATTATCACAATTACATAAACTAGAACCTATAATCATTTCATATAATACTACACCCAAACTCCATATATCTGCTTTATAACCATCATACCCCGCGGGAATCGGCTCTAAAACTTCAGGCGCAGAATAACGAGGAGTACCTATATATTAATTTTTATTATTATTGTTTTTATTATTGTGTATTTTTATTATCATTATAAATATGTTTATTATAATTATAAATATTTTTATTGTTATTATTAATAGATATGAAAATGAATGAGATGTTAATAGAATAAAAGAATTCAAAAATAATATGAAATATATATAATAATATTGACTTTATTTGAATGCAGAATAGTTTAGAATAATAAAAGTATATAAATATAAAGTAATAATATATTCTTACCAATAAATGAATGACATAATGATGATAAAGCCACAGAGCGCGATAAACCAAAATCAATAATTACAATACGACCTTTATATATATATAGAATAATATATATTTATTATAATACTAACAATATTATATTTATATATTATAGATATATTAATCATGAAAATAGATAATATAATTATATTAAAATATATATTTATTAAATAATATTTAAAAAAAATATAATTATAGAATAAAAATTACATATAATAATATAAAAAAATAACATATAATCATAGAATAAACTATTTTCATACCTGTATGTTCTATAAGTATATTCGATAATTTAATATCTCGATGAATAAAATGATTTGTATGTAATATATGAATTCCCATAATTATTTGAACAAAAAAATAGCGAGCTTCTTCTTCACTTAACTATATATATATTATTCTTAATAATCTATGAAATATAATATATATATATAATATACATTTCTTAATAATCTATAGAATAGAATATAATATAATATATACATTATTTCTTATAGATACAAAATCTAAGAAGTCATGGCATGTATTTATAGATTCAATAAATTCCATAATAACAAAAATATGTTTTTCAGTTTCAATAGCATCAATTAATCTATAATAAAAATAATAGTCATGACAATTATTGAATACTATAAATACCTCACAATATGTTGACTTTTGACTGATTTGATAACCATCAATTCACGTAAGACACGTATTACCCATCGAGGTATGCTTTCATCACAATTTATTTCCTTATTATATATTTTTGCAGCAAATGTCTTTCGATCGGCAACTCTTTGAATTTTTAAAACACTTGCCGATGCGCCATAACCAGCAAAACTGCCCATAGAATACTAAATATATGTAATAAAAAAGTTCTACAAAAAAAAGAAAAAATACTTCTTGATAAAACTTTGTTTCTGAAAGTTGTCTTGTTAGATCATTTAAAAATTGCTGATTCTCCTCTTCTGTCGTATAGGGAAGAATAAAGGTATCCTCATAGTCCGAAAAAGAATCAATTTCATATGAGAAAATCTTCATAATCAACTGAATCCTCGTAACACCAAGACGGAAAGTGTGATTTTCAAATAAGTATTCAAAAGCTGATAGTAATCGTCTGATTAAATGATATTTTTATAATTTTAAATCGAGTTTCTCCTTTTTGAAAATTCGTATTATCCCCATGATTCTAAATAGAAAACACTGTATAATTTTCATTTCTGAATTATGTTTCTAAAATAGTCTTTTCTTTTATTTATTTGTCTAAACATCATTATGCATTTATTTTTATCAACTCCGACATATTTAAGTGTCATTCAAAATAGAGTATGAAATACAAACAAATTACAACTGAAAAGAGTAATCAAGGTTTATATAAGTCACTACACAAAGTAAATTCACACATAGTTTTTTCATACTATAGTTTTTATCATAAAAACAACGAAAATATTAGTTGATTAGTTGATTCCATATAAATATCCTTATTCTTTTCTTTTACTATGAATCTATATACTGTACATTCTCTTCTACATTATGAATTTATACACAAATATCTTAAAATATAGAGAATAACAGCAAACAAACAAAAGAACAACGAAAACCATGGTTTTCACAAATTGATTTCTTTTTATCACTTTTCTATCTCAATAAGAAGTACATGTTATACATAACACAGCAATTGTTCTTATACTTCTATAGATTTATACAATGTCTGCATTTAGAAAACGAACTGATGGAATTTCAAATGTTCCTGTAAAAATGAAGGGTATAAAATCATGGATTTATGGTCAGAATCTTATTTCAACTGGTTCAAATGACTTAAATAAAATATTAAATGGTGGATATATATTAGGTTCAATTGGTTTATTGGAAGAAGATATCTTATTAAATCAGAAAGAAACTTTAATTAAACTGAGTTATGCTGAGGCTACAACTTTTGAGCAAAATGTTCTTATATTTAGTTCAAAATCGCGCAATTCATTACATGATTTTTATTCTAAATCTGTATCTAAAATTGAGATCAAAGCAGCTACAGCTCCGCAAGCAGTACAACCTCGTGAACAGGTATTCTTTCTTTTTTTATTATTACTTATAAGTCTATTTTTTTTTCTAATAAAGAAAGGTAACTTATCACAATTACAAATAGCATGGCAATATAAAAGATACTTAGCTGAAAATAAGTGTATATATTTGTATATATAATAAATTACAAATAATATATATATAGTGGTATATAATGCACCAGTAGAATCTTCTTATAATAACAGTTACGATTTAAGTAAAACTGAAGAAGTTCTTTTAGAATCGAGTTCATCAAGGGTTTCTCTATATAGTTTAGAAGATATTTCTTCAACGGTTCTTCTTGAACATGAAGATAAGATTCTTATAAATAAAGATTTAACTGTTTTTATGAATAATATATTAATTCTTATACAAAATTTTATACAAAAATGTAAAAGGTATATTTTTGTATTGGTTTATACACAATATAATATATATATAATAAATATATATATAGTGAGAATAAAGTGGGACGTATATTTATAGAGAATTTTATGGATTATAAATGGCAATATATATGTTCAGTATATATATATTTATAATTCTATCCTATATATCCTATTTTGTTCCTATACTAGTTATTATAAACTATTTTTATTATTATATATATAGGACATTGATTTATTATATATGTTCATTAATGATATCAAGTTATTTATTAGAAACTCTTCGTGCTTCTTATTAATTACAACAGCTTTTCAAAATCAAGATAATCAATTATATAAACATAATATATCAAATATTCTAAGACATAATACAGATTATTGTATGTCTTTAGAAGCATGGAAAGGTATATTTATTGTTATTTATTGTTATTGTGTTTTTATTGTTATTTTTATATTTATTTTTATTTATTTATTTTTATTTATTTATTTCTATTTCCTTCTTTACAAATATTTTAATAAAATTCTTTGACATAACATAAATAAAAAAATATATATATACAAATGAATCTATTATTATTACTATAAAGATAATATTCCTCCAAGTGAATTTGAAAAAACTATTGGATTGTTTAGATTAAGTCGTGTAGCTTCTTTAATGTCTTTCTATACATCACTTCCTACTGTATATATATATGGAGTTGAACGTAATTTAAGATCGATTAAAATCAGTGAACTTCATCTTCCTCCTGCTGATGCTGTTTCATCAGAAGATAAAAAGAAATTTGAACAAATGAATCAAATTGGTATTGGATGTTCTGGCGCCTATCAATTCTAAATTATATATTTGTGTTATTGTTTATTGTCTATAGAATCTTTTAATATATCAAAGTGTTTCTCGTTGTGTTTGACATATATATTTGATTTTATAATTAATTTATTTTGAAAAATTACTTTTTAATTATATAAAACAATATTAAAAAAAAATTTCACACATAACTTAAAATCAGAAATACTGAAAATAATTAAGCAAACAGTATTCATTTTTCATGGTTTTACTTTTCTATTGATATTCAACTATGTTTAGATTCTCAAAAGTCGCTACTAAGTAACAATTCTATATTTACTAATGTTTCTAATGATCTCTATACAATAAACTTCCTGAATTTGTTCGTGCTACATCGACAAAAACCAAAAAACCATCTAAAAGAGGTTTTGTATTTTATACTGGTCTTGCAATTGCTGGTGGTGTTGTCTATTGGTCATGGGATACTATAAGAGCTACTGCTCCTTATGCTTGGTGTGTAGATGCATCTATGCCTATGATGAGAATGTTAAATCCAGAGATGGCTCATAAAGCTGGTGTTCTTGCTGCCAAATATCATTTATCACCTATTGATAAATCGTATTATCCTGAATTATCAACTGATGCTTGTGGAATGCATTTTCCTAATTGCGTTGGTTTAGCTGCAGGTTTTGATAAAAATGCCGTTGTATATGTTTTGAAATTCATCTTTAATTTGTAGAATAGCGATACATTTAATAATAATAATTATTATTATTATTATGATCTATTTTCTTAATGTTTAATGGTATAATAATATATATAACTCTATAGGCTATTAATTCTCTTCATGAAGCAGGATTTGGTTTTATTGAAGTTGGTGGAGTTACTCCTAAAGCTCAACCTGGTAACCCTTCACCACGAATGTTTAGACTCTCTGAATATGGAGGTATTATTAATAGGTATATATATATTTATATATATTTATTATTATACTTGTTATTATTATTATTATATATTATTTATTATTCATATTATTTGTAGTGATTTTTATTTGTTTTTTTTTTGTATAATATATATTAAATACATATAAAATCTAAAGAATAAGATAGATAAATGCATATTATATACTATATAATAATAATATAAATAACTACATAATATATATATAGATTTGGTTTAAATAATGAGGGTCATACTCGTGTTGTTCCTCGCTTACGTACATGGTATGATAAATACCATGGGAAAACAGGTCTTTTAGGGGTGAATTTAGCTGAAAATAAAGGAACTGAAGATTCAGTGAATGATTATGTTCAAGGTATAAATTAAAATACTATAAGAATTAAGATATTTAATAGACTATTATTTATTCATGTTTTTTCAATTTATTTTTTTTTTAATTCTTATATATGTTTTTAGAATATTAGTTGATATATATATATACTATTTTTAGAATATAATTGATATATTAATATATATATAAAACTATTAATATAAATCTATATAGGTATTAAGAATTTAGGACCTTATAGTGATTTTGTTGTTATTAATGTTTCTTGTCCTAACCAAGTTGGTATATATATGTTTATATTCATATTTATATTAATATAAACATTAATATTAGTAATTCCTATATATATATAATAATAATATAGGTACTCTTGAATTACAAGCAAAAGAACATTTAGAGTCTATTATTAAAGCTGTATATTATATAATATAATAATAAATATATGAATACTATTATAAATATATTTTATAGGCAATAAACACTATAGAAAATTCATTCATTACAAATAAGCCACGCTTATTAATTAAATTATCACCAGATTTAACTTATGAACAAAAACATATCTTTTCTTATTATTATTATAGAATATAATTTTTATTTTCTATATATATCGTTTTCTTTTTTATTAATATATCTATATAAAGTCTTAATGGTTATAATTTATTTATTTACCTAATTCTTTTTTTTTAAATCTATATATATCTCTATATTTTTTCTTTAATATATATACAAGAAATATCTTCGATATTATTACAATATCCTATAGATGGTATAGTAGTAAGTAATACTACTACTACTCGTCCTGAGTATATTAAAGATCCTGCTCTTCAAGAAAAAGGTGGACTTAGTGGTACTCCTGTTAAAGAATTATCTACACAATCTATTAAAGATATGTATAATATATATATTCTTATCTGAATGATTTAGTATTCATTATTATTTTATATAAAAAATATAACTTTATATATTATAGGTATTATTTAACTAAGGGAAAAATTAATATTATTGGTGTTGGTGGTATCTCTAATGCTCAAGATGCTTATGAGAAAATAAAGGCAGGTGCTTCCGTTGTTGAAGTTTATACTGCTCTTGTTTATAATGGTAAATAATTGTTTTTTTTAAGAATTATTATTATTATTTATAGAATATATATTATTATTATACTTATTATTATAATATTTATTATTATTATACTTATTATTATTATTATTATTATACTTATTATTATTATTATTATTTTTAAATTTTATTTTTGTAAAATATATAAAATTATATCTTTAATAGGTATTGGATTAGTTGCTTCTATTAAGAAAGATCTAGCAACTCTTTTAGCTGAAGATGGATTTGAACATGTTTCTCAAGCTGTTGGAAAAGATGTCCCATTAGACTAATCTCATTTCTCCAAAAGTAACAAAATGGATCTTCATTGTTATATACTTATTTTTAATAGTTTTTTTATTGTACATTCATTCTTTTTTCTTCTTATTGGATTCCAATTATGATATTCATATTATAGTTACGAATTTTGAAATGTATATATATAAATTATTCGTAAAATAAAACACTTTATACACAAAATCACATTTAATAACTTTTGATCAACTGCTCAAATCTAAAATCTATATATCTATATTCAATAGAATTAATACTCATATAAAATTAAAAATACATTTATATAAACTTATAAAAACCATGTCTACAAAAAAAATAGATAAAAATTTCTTTCAGCTCATTTTTTTCGTTTAGAAAAAGAAAAAAATCGTGATTTTTTCTCACAATTACAAAATGACATCATTTTTATAATATTCTTATTTTAATTCATTATACATTGGTTTAAAACATGAGTGCTCTTGCTTTTGAAGCCTTATCTGTTGTTGTTGTCTCTATTATCGTTTCTCTTCTTATTGAAGCACTTTCATGGTTTTTTATATACAGAAAGAGTGATTATAAGCGTTTAACTAGAGAAATCAAAAAGATGAATGAAGATTTAAATTTATTACAATCAAAGAAAGTATCTCCTTCTGAACAAAAGAAACATGATAAAACTGTTCAAAAGATGAAAGATGACTTAAAGGTGAGTAATTATATTTTTTATTTTTATTTTTATTTTATTTTTATTTTATTTTTATTTTTATTTTTATTTTATTTTATTTTTATTTTTATATATAGAATAAGAATCAACATCTTAGTTCTAAGAATATGGGATCTAATGTTATTATTACTGTTGCTAACTTTATGTTCTTTGGTGTTGTTACTTCATTATATGATGGTATTCGTGTAGCTAAACTTCCGTTTACTCCTTTTGGTTTATTTAGTGGTATGACTCATAAAAATTTACTTGGAAAAGATTTTACTGATTGCTCTATGGTATATATTTATATATATATTATTATTATAAAATCATGTCTATTTAATGTTATATATATATAGAATGGACTTTATTTCATATGTAATATGGGAATTAGACCTGTTGTATATATATATATATATAAGTATTTCAAAAGAATATATAGCAATATATAAAAATCATATAAATAGATAAAAGCTTTATTTGGTCATTCTGCCCCTCGTTCTCAACAATCGATGTTCCCTTCTATGGATGAAGTAGAAGAAAAGATGAAGAATGAATAAACAAACCTAATAATATATTTATAATTCATATTATTTAAAGAACATCTATATTATTATAGTTGTTATACATTTATATATATATATATATATTTTTTTTTAAATAAATTTCCTTTTTCTAGAAACTATATATAAATTTTATATGGGGTAGATTCTATTTGATGTATACAAATTTGTTTATTTTTTTATAGTGTATCATCTACATTACATTTTCAAGTCATTTATTCTTTTCAATATCTATCTATACAATATACATTATCATAAATTATAAAATAATAGTTTTTCTTTTATACAGAAATTATAATTTTATAAAATAATAATTATTAAAAAAATGAACATGTGTTTCTTATCCAATCTATTTAAAAACTGTCTTTATAATGAAAATTTTTAAAAAAATCGTTTTAAAAAATGGATGATTTCTTATATGAATTACGGTTATTTCACATTTAACAGTAAATATCTAAATATAATCAAGGTTTTCTTTTAAGATAGAACCATATTTATTTTGGTTATACATATCTAAGTAAATAAAAATATATAAATCTTCATTCTTAATATAAACAATCCTTTCCATGCCTGGGAGTGTAGATATGAATAAACCAGATACGGTTGTATTACAAACAAAAAGACATAATAGTGATACGTCTCAGCTAGACTCTGTTTCTATTGATGGATCTCGTATTACAGAGAGTACACCTGCTATTTCTCAGAATGAATCGTTAAGTCATCATACAACACCTGATTCTAATGGTACAGCCTTTAATGTTTGGACTGAATGGATGAAAGTAATTGATCCTAAAACTAATAGACATTATTATTATAATAAGAAAACAAGAGAAACTACATGGAAGAATCCTGTGAAATATCCACCTGTATGTTGTTTTTTGTTGGTTTATTCTGATACTTTTACATTTTTATTTTATATATTTTATTTTTTTAATTGATTTCATTATATTCTTTAGCAATCAAAAGAACAAGAACAATTAGAAATTACAGATGATGCTGTTTGGTTTGAAGTTTTAGATAAAAATACAGGCGCTTTTTATTATTTTAATAAAGCTACAAGAGAAACAACATGGGAAGCACCTAAAAATGCAGTTATTATTCGTGGAAATCCTTCACAACCATCAGAATCATCAAAACCACCTACAATGGGATCAAAAACTCAAATTTTAATTAAACCAAGTTCTTCTGAAATAGGAAAATCAAATACTTCAAGTAATGAGAAAAATAGAAAAGAAGCAATTGATTCTATTCGTGAAGCTGTTTTTGATCGAAAAACTATTCGAACTGATAATGGTCAAACAATAAAATTAGAAAGTAATTTAGATGAAGATGATGAAAAGTATATATTATTTTATGTTTTTAATGTTTTTTAATGTTTTTTAATGTTTGTTTTTTATTGTTTTCTTTTATTATTAATATATGTTATCATTTTTATTATATTAATATAGAATGAATCCTGTATTACCAATAAAAAAACAATATTTATTTTATTCTTATGCTAAGAAACATTTTAATCTTCATCGAAAAGGCTTATTTAAATCACCAACTTCAATTGATAAAGCTATTTCTTGGAAACCAGTATATATATATATGTTTTATTATTATTATTATTATTATTATTATTATTATTATTATTATTATTATTATTATTATTATTATTATTATTATTATTATATCTAGATTCCTATAAAGACTCCATTATTAGAATTAAATAGTTCTTTAAAACATGATGCAGTATTATTAAATAAATTAATAAAACGATTTACCAATGGACATAAAAGTGAACAAGAACAATATTCATTATTACAACGTATTATTGGAATAGTATTACAAGGCCCACGTGAGATGATTGATGAACTTTATTGTCAAATTATGAAAGAACTCACAAAATGTCCAAAGTATATATATATATATACTATATAATATGAAATATATATTATATACTATATACTATATATTATATAGAGGTTTTTTAATAAATACGTGGAAGTTATTTTCCGTTGTTTCTGGATCTGTAATACCAACAGAAGAGTTATATCCTTATATACAATATTATGCTGTTAAGCAACAAGATAACGAGAGTGAATCGACGAAGTATGCGTCATATGTCAGTAATCGATTGAATAAATGTCTAGCTCTAGGAAGAAGAATTGAAATACCCACTATCGCTGAATTAGCAGCTACATTAGTATATATATATTATTTATTTATATATTATTCCTTATAATTCTTTTTTAATTATTCTAATTCTTATTATTATTGATTAGTTTTTTTTTGGATAGATACTTTATTATATATAATTTTTCAAATATAATATATATATATATATATATATATATTTGTTATAAATAATTGTATCATAATACTTTCATTATATATATATATATTAGAATCAAGAAAAAGTTTTAGTACGTTTTTATTTATTGGATGAGAGTTTTGTTACTATACCATGTGACTCATGCACGTGCGTTGAGGATATATGTAACAGAATGGTTAAAAAATTAAAATTAGAAACAGATGGTCCTCTTTTTAGTTTATATGAAATTATGCGTGATTTAAGTTGTATATATATATTAATATTATTCTTCTTATTATAATTATTATATTTATTATATATATTATTATGTTTATTATTATATTTATTATTACATTTATTATATATATTACGTTTATATATATATATTTATTATTATTATTATAATTATCATAAATATTATTATGCTTATACTTATGTTCATTATTCTATAGCTGAAAGATTATTAAGTCCAAAAGAGCGTATATTAGATGTGGTTCGAAATTGGCAAAATCAATATATAGGAGAGAATGAATCAGAATATGATGGAGGTTATACATTCCAATTTATATTTAAAGCAGTTTTATATGTAGATATTAATCCAAATATAAAACCTTCACTTTATCTTATATATACTCAAGTATATACTATATATTATTTATATATATATAATGTTTAGTGAATAATAAAATAATATATATATATAATTCATTTTTTAGTTAATATAAAAAATTATATATATATAATTCATTTTTAGTTTATATAAGAAATAATATATATATAGGGTGTTTTTGATGTAACAAATGATCATTATCGTTGTTCTAGAGATGATGATTTTTATACTTTAGCTGCTTTAGCCCTTCAAGTACGTTTTGGAGATTATACTGGATTAGATCAAGATATATCGTATATATATATTATATATATATTATTATTATTCATATTTTTTTATTTTTATTTTTAATTTTATTTTTTTTTTCATATTATTAGAATTATTATTAATATTAATATTGTATTCATTATGAATTATTATTATTATTATATAAATATAAAGTGAGTATGTAAGAGATGTTATACCGATGTCATTAATGAAAGATGAAGCAACTTTTAAAGAAACAAAAACATATGTTATGACTCTTTATTCTAAATTACAAGGATATTCATGGGAAGAATCTATTCTTGCCTATTTAGATTATATAAAATCATGGGAATTATATGGTTGCTATTATTTCTTTTTAGAAGTATATATATAAATGTTTATGAACATATTTAAATGATTATAAATGAATATATATATATATATATATATAGCCTTCCGATCGAAATGACTTCCCCGCATCTTGTTTTTTGGCGGTAGGACCACGCGGGATTATTATTGGAGATGCAGAAACCAATGTATATATATAATAATAATTATTATTATTATTATTTCTATAATACTGATATAAATTTATTAATATATATTTACTATTCACTATAATAATAACATAATAATAATAATTATTATTATTATTTCTATAATACTGATATATATCTATTAATATATATTTACTATTAATTATAGTAATAATACATCTATATATAGGCAATATTACGTACTATTCCTTATTCTTCTATTCCTTCTTGGGGATATAGTGCACAAGCATTTGTTATGCATGTAGGTACATTAGTACAACAAGAAAAAATGATATTCTTAACTATACAAGGACAAGAAATTAATAATTTAATGAATAGTTATATGCAATATTTAGTTAGTCATAAATCACAATCTACAGTATTCTAAATTAGTATGTTATTCTATTCTTATATTTAAATAGAATATATATTTATATATATAAAATGTATATCAATTATCGATATGTATTGTTGGTTTTGTCACATGGTTATATATATATTTATTTTTCGATATATTTTAATTTTATTAAATCAATATACATATGATATTCTCTCTTTATATTAAGAATTTCACTATATATCTATTTTTATCATCTTCTATCACTATTATTTATTCATTCTTTTGCAATAATTATTAATTATTACATTTATATATAAAAAATCCTTTTCATTTTTTCATTTTCTTCTTTTTTGATTTCTTTTTTTTTATTCTCTACTGATAGTTTTTCTATATTTTCGTAATGTTATGAATAGAAACGTTTTTTTTAAGTGTTTTCTGTTGTTTTTCAATACAATATTCCTCTCATCACTACAGAATACGAACATATATATAATTAAAAGCATCTTTTCACAAATACTATTTGATCCTCATAGTTTACAAACATGTATAACGCACAAAAACATATATATTATAGAAACTTCTAGATTTTCTTCAATTTATTTCTCAAAATCCTATAATTCATGACCAGAGTCATCTGATTTATACATCAGCACTAACACATAAAATACTATCTGAGAAATCTATATAATTACAGTGAAAAAGAAATTAAAAACTGAACACAAATGAATAAAAACATTTGAATGCATATAATTTATCATTATTCCATGGCTGAGTCATTATAAAAGAAGTGATACCTAATTATATAGTTACATATAATAATATCACCTAATAATGAAATCAAAACGAAACTTATTTCATTTCTTATTATATCTAGTATATGAGAAGCTTGCTAAAAATAACCTTAATGAAATAAAAGAATAATTTACAAAGTGAACGAATAAACGAAAAAGTTAAACATATTATCGGAAAAACGCCTAAATGAATCGAGAACTCTTATAAGTTACCTATAATTTGAATTATTTCAATGGGAATTCGATAAGTTAATCTTCCAATGAAAATGAGTATTTCAGAAACACAAGAAAATAAATGTCAAATAAAAAAACAAAATTTATTTCCATTAATAAATCTCTTATTCTTCTGAGAAAAACTATTATCCCCTTGGAAATAAATGAGATTCATGATTTTTGAATTTTTTTTGTCTTTCATAGCATATTGTACTCTAGAAGTCTTGTAATCTGTGTAAATATGACACAGTTCTTTATTTCTATTCTAATATTGTTTGGTATATTTTATTTTGTTATTTTTTATAGACGTCTATAGTCATTGTCATTTATGCTTGTCCTTTAAAATCACAATATGAGTTGACAATTAAGCGACAGTATGGTGATCAGTCTGATGATGAACAACTAGTTATTATTAATGGAATAAAAACAACTGGAACAACCGTTGCGACTTTATCTGGATACAATCATACTTTTGAATTAGTTTCAAACACATACTGCGTTGATCCTGGAATTCTAACATTCATAGCATCTTCAGTGTATATACATTATATATATATTTTAATTTATATTTTTTTAAATTCTTAATTTTTATTTAATTATATATATATTATATATAGAGATATTGATGGATGGCATGGAGGATCTCACTTTTCTGTTTATGCTCAAAATAATTTTATTTTTTCTGATTATTTAATTAATGAACGTTCTCATCAATGGGCTATAGCCTGTATGTAGTTTAGATATATTTAATATGATATTTTATTTATGCTATTATTTTATTTTTATTTTATTTTATTTTATTATTTTATTATTATATTAAATTATTATTATTATTATTTTATTATTATTTATTATTATTTTATTATTATTTTTTAAAATATTATTAATTGATACATTATAATAATTACCCTATATTATATTACTTTTATTCTAGTATATTCTTTAATGGATTCAACATCTAATTGGAGATATACAAATTCTATTCAAACTACTACTATATGGACCTCACCTTTTTATTCAGATTCAATATGGTCATTATATTCATCTAATTTTTTCCCTACTCTTTCTCAATATACTCGTTATTATCGTTTTTCTATTATTTTACCTACTACGTCAATTCCTGTGAAAATAATTAAATTATTTTTATATTGTACAAAAGGAATATATTTATATATAAATGGTAATTTTGTATATACAGATATTCAATATAATAATCAAAATAATAATGAACTATACTCATTAAATAATAATAATAATAATATAATAATAATAATAATAATAATAATAATAATAATAATAATAATAATAATAATAATAATAATAATAATAATAATAATAATAATACTGATAATTATTTAGAATCTAATTATAAAACTCATATAATATCCATTCATTATCGTTTTCTTGATATGTCTTATTCAAAGATATATATAGCTCTTAATGCTACTTCTATTCCTTCTCTTATTAATACTAATGATTTATTTAATGGATATATGTATTTAATTGGTGGATCTGACTCCATTGGCCAATCAAATAGTATTCATGTTGAATTATCTTCTTCAGATCAATCTTCTAAGAATCATTCTACTTCTTCTGAAAATCAATATTATTATTCTTCTAAAAATAATTCTTCTTCTTCTAAAAATAATTCTTCTTCTTCTAAAAATTCTTCTTCTTCTTCTTCTTCTTCTTTACGATCAAATATACATTCTTCTAACAATAGTATTCAATTATTATCAAATAATTATAATTCTAATGATCAATCACTTATTAATGATAATAATATATTTAATTATTTATTTGATATGAATAAAAATACATTTTGTGATATTTCATTTCAAATAGCATCAACATTTATATTATATTGGCATTATCAAGATTATGCATTAAAATATATTAATGAACTTTCTATTATCAATGGAAATACTATTTCAAAAGATCCTCATATTATCTCTTTGTACGGATGTACAATTGACAATTCTTATTGGGTACATCTCAAAACCGTTACTGATCTATTATTTACTAATGAATATCAAAAGAAAACTATTCAATTCTATAGTAATAATAATAGTTTTCAATATTTCAAATTAATATTAAATACTACAAATAACCAAGATTCTATTATTATATCTGAAATTATTCCTTCTGTTATTCCTAATCCTACAGATTATTTATTATTAACAGATTCATTATCTTATAATCATTTTAATTATATTTGGTATATAGATATTGAACCTATCTATGCTTTTCCTCTTTCTTCAAGTTATTATCAATATAAATTATCTAATAATAACATGAATAATACAACCATATCAATTAATCCTTATACTGGAATAATCACGGGAATTCCTACAACTAGATCACGTGGTATATTAACTATAACAGCAACACATGCTCTTCGACAAATAGAATCTTCTATAACATTAGTATATGTAATAGAAAATTGTTTTGAAATAAATAATGTTCATATATATATCGAATGGATAAGAGATTTTTCTGAATTAAATTCTTTATTTGAATCTTTTATTATATATAGAGATACCACTATTATATATACATCTCCAAATACATTATCTTCAATATATTCTACACATTTATGTTTATCTCAAAATATATATACAATTCATTTAAAATCAATCACAAATAATGGTTGGTCTAAATCATCACATCTTAATATATATGCTCTTACTCCTTATGGTAATATTACTTTATTTTCAGGTAGTTCACAAAGTGATTCTATTATACAATTTTCTATTAATTTAAATTATATTATATCATTTACTGATAAAGCACATATATGTTTTACGGATAACCAAACAATTGATAGTAATTGGATGAATATTGATTTTGTTCCTTCTTTACCTAATTGGTATAATTGTAAAGAAAGTACAGAGGGACATGGTATATCTTCAAATTTATATTTTAGAAATACTATACATATAATAAAATTAAATGATATTCAAGGTGTAGAATTTTTATTTTATATATATGATCGATATCAACTATATATTAATGGTAATTTAATATATAGATATTATATATCTAAAACTTCAAATACTAAACCTTTTCTTCATTCATTAATATTATCTTCTTCTTCTTTAATTATAGGTATGAATGTATTTGGTATATATATACATAATCCATTAGAAACGAGTAATAATAATATAGAATTTGTGATGTCTATACGATTATTATATACAAACATTATATATTCTTCTCCTTCTTCTTCTATAAATGAACTAAATTATGTATCTAGTTTAATAACTGATAATAAATATATTAATAATAAGAGTAATAATAATAATGTATATATTAATAGTAATAACGAAGATAATAAATATAATAAATGTATTAATAAACACAATAATAATAAAAATAATAATAATAAACATAATAATATGAATATTTTGTTTCATAATTCTACTATAGATTCTTTAATGGATGGATATTATAAACAGCCTTGGATTCTAATAGAACAATATCCTATTAAATCATTATATATTACTATATCTCTTCTCTATCAAGCATTATATTTTAATAAATATTGTTTTATTAATAATGATATTGATAGTATATCTAAATTTTCTACATCTTGGAATAATTTTACAAGATCCCTCTTTATTCCTAACGGTTGGAATTTCTATGGTTGTTCTTCATCATCATCAACTTTTACTTCTATGAATTCAAATGAACAAAATAATTTTATTTTAAAGAATTGTAATGTATTAGATAAACGAAATAATGTTTTATGGGAATTTCCTTCTCAAAAATTATGTTTTTATTTACAAAATGAAATATATACACCTTTTTCATTCTTTATATTAAATATAACTTCTTTTTCTCCTTCTTCTTATAGCTATTATAATATTCAAGAAATTAACAAAATAAATGATGATATTAATATGAATTATAATGATATTCATTATAGAAATACATTAATAGATAATAATTATAATCCTTATTCAATAGGTATTGGAGAATTATATTTTTTAACTGTAAATAAAGAAACCATTGATATTCCTGATTTTCTATATTCTCCAGATACAATAAATGGATATATAAATACTATTATTCCTTTTAGCACACCTCCTTTATATTATTCAAAATATTCTTTTATTAATTCATATATTAATAATAATTATAATCTGAATAAATTAATAGATAATATTACATTAAATGAAAATACAGGATTAATCACGGGAATATGTTCAAATGAAAAACAATCTTTTAATATGACCATAAATGGTAAGAATATATTGAATCAATATATGAAATCAACTACTATTTCATTGACTATTGATTCTTGTGAAGAACCATCTCAAATCGTATATTTTATTATAGAAAATCATAGTAATTATATAAATACAAATTATGAATTTATATTATATTCTACTATTTCACGTATAACATCAAAAACAATTCCATATACTTCTCCTGTTTCTATATATCCATTCTGTCTTCCAATAGGATTTTATCGTGTTGCTTTATTACGTTCTTCTACTTCTTCTACTGTATTACAATATGATAATAATAATGCTTTATCAGTATCTATTTATAATCGTGATTATTCATTATTAAATATGAATTATATGACAAATATAGAAACATTTTTAGATGTATCCTTTTTATTAGATGATTTATTATTTTATTCAAGTCAACAATGGGAGATTTGGAATAATAATAATACTACATCTACTATTGATAATAACTGGATGAAAATATTAGATATACCTGATCAATTTCAAACTATATATTATTATGATATTCCAAAACCAATTGGAATTACACAATACTATCGTTTTAAAATTAAATTATATGAATATTGTAATGAATTGAGTCAATTTAATAATAAATATAATAATAATAAATTTAATAATAATGAATATAATAATAATAAATATAATAAGAAATATAATAATAAATATAAATATAATTTAAAAGATGAGTGTGATATATATTCATTATATTCTGGTCTTAGTTATAATATACAATTAAAAGGTGGTTATATATTATATATACAAGGAATAGAGATAGAACGTCAATATTTACCTAATGACCCAATTATTTTACCTAATACATTATCTACTAATAAGAATCAATCTATTTATAGAATAGAAGGTAGTATACATTTCCAATCTTATTCTATATTTATTACCGAAAATACAACTTTATTAATAAGTTTAGAAGTTCATAGAAATGAAATAATAAATATAGAAAATTATTTTAAAGCTACTTTTCATTATATACTAGATAATGAACGATATAATATAAGACAAAGAACACAAAAAGTATCGATATCTATTGATGAATATAATACTATATATTCATCCAGAATAAATTCTACATATATAAATAAACATAATTTAGAATATATTGATGATGTGTATTCATTATTATATTCTATACCTATTTCTTTATATATACCTTATTCTATATATATACCTTCTATATATAAATCAATAGAATATTATTCTACTTTATATAAATCAACACCATTATCATTATTTGAAAATAATAAAATATCTATGTACTCATTAAAAACAACTTCTAATTCAATATCAATTACATTAACTTATAAAAATAGTCATGAATATTATACTTCTTATGGAATTCGATTTGGAACACATTGTAATCGTCGTCATCCTACTTCATGGATTTTAGAAGCTTCCAATAATAATGGTATTTCTTATGATTTATTACATACTATATCAAATCTATATACATTACAATTTAATAAATTATATGAATATTCTTTTGTACCTTTATCTACTTATTCTATATATCGATGGACATTTACTTCTTTTTTTAATATTCCTATAGATGAAAATGAAGATGAAGATGAAGATATAGTATGTGATTCTACTATAGGATTTCAATTATCAGAATTATATTTATATCAAACTATTTTTACTAGTTATTGTAATAAAGAATCCAATTGGCCAGTAGCTTTAAGTGGAACACATATATCTCTTCCTTGTCCTGATCTTTTTACTGGATTACAATCACGTGATTGTATTAATGGTCATTATTCTACTATTGATATATCTAAATGTATACCTACTACTCCTACTTTTTTTACATATACAAGTATATTTAGTAATTATAATACTTCTTTATTTTCATTTGATAAATCAGAAAATTGTGTATATTTATTTATTATAAATAAACCAATAACACCTCTATATCCATCAATTGATGCTGTTCATTTACAATTTACTACTGAATCTGCAATTCCCGCGGGAATCACATTAAATAAAGATACAGGTGTAATCAGTGGAATTCCTACTATAATAACATCAGTATTACATATTATTATTATTGCTTTTAATTCTTATTATCATATATCTACAACTGTTGTTATACGTATATTAAATGAAACAAATAATTCTATTTGTAAAGGTGATTCTATTTGGCCAACTATATTTAATGATGATTATGTAATAAAACCCTGTTCATTTCCTTATATAGGTATAGAAAAACGATCTTGCTATTATAATAATATAAATAATACATCAACATGGTCATTCATTCAAACAACTTGTCAAATGAAATCCTCTATTATGAGTATACGATATACAGCACAATATTATCCATTATTAATCAATCAATATATTAATATACAGCCAACTACTACTGGATCTATAGAATCATGGGAAATAACACCATCAAAATTACCTGAAGGATTAATATTTAATAATGGAATTATTGAAGGTACACCTACTATATTAACAAATAGTTCTATATATATACCTTATATTATTACAGTAATAGGTAAAATATCAATTAGTATGACATTATACTTTCTTATTACTGAAATTGCATGTCCATTCGATGTCACGTGGCCTTCAGCACTTCCAGATACAACCGTTACAATATCATGTACAGATCCCTATTTAGAAGGATACATGTCACGTGATTGTATTCATTCCGAAGATGGTTTATTACAACCTCATTGGGGAAATGTACGAGATGAATGTAAAACAAAATTAAATAAAGTTTCTTATAGTACTTCATTCTTAACATTAACATGTAATCAAACAATGAATTCTATTATTCCTTTATGTGAAGGTAAATGTATATCTTATTCTATTACTCCTTCTCTTCCTGATGGTTTATTCTTTAATACTATTAATGGAGAAATAAAAGGAACACCTAATATAACTCCACCTATTGAAACTTATTATATTATATTATCTTCTAATGGTATTGAATCTATATCTATATATATGGGTATACAATTAATATCATTAGTATGTCAATCACAAGATGGATTTCCTACTACTAATTATGGTAGTATTAGTACTATTTCATGTAGTAATCCTTTTCAAGAAGGATATTTATATAGAGAATGTATAGAAATAAATGGTAATATTACATGGAGTTCTATATATAATAATTGTACCTATAAATCACCTATAATACAATATCCATTAAGTAATTATATATTAAGAAAATGGATAGATATTAATACTATTTCTCCTACTGTACAGAATTATATAACAGAATGGTCAATATTTCCTACTCTTCCTAATGGTCTTTTATTTAGTACACGTGATGGTACAATTTCAGGAAGACCTACAATAACCACGGGAATCATGCATTATGTAATAAATGCATCTAATCCAGATACATCAACATTAACATCCTTGTCTATAAGTATATTAGATATTACATGTTCTAATGATACTATTTGGCCAGAAACATCTGTTAATGAATATGCACATATATTTTGTCCTTCTAGTATTACGAGTATTCAAAGTAGATATTGTCAATTAATAGAAAATGTAGGAATATGGAATAATGAAGATAAATCTTTATGTATATATCATCCTAACGATGAACAACCTATAAAACAATATATATTTATGGATATACCTATTTTATTAAGAAATATATCATTAAATAATATTATTCCTAATAGTATATATAGATTTTTATATTTCTTTTATATGATTTTTAATGATACTGATGTTCGTGAAGAGAATATATATATACAAGAAATGTCTGTTGAATATTCTGTTGATAATAATAGTAATATCAGTAGTTATTCTAATTTATATAATAATAAGTATAATAATACTTTTTCTCAAGTCAAGTCAAATACAATTATTCCTTTATTAACTATAAATTTACGTATTCATTGTTTAGAAGATTCTTATAATAAATATATACCCATAATAAATAGTGCTATTTCACAAGGTTTATATACATATTTAAAGAAATATAATGAATATACTAATTTATTAGAAGTTTATTATTCATCAGATAATATTTCTATTCATTATTTTATACCTCATTCACCTCTTTTCTATATAATCATTTCTTTATCTATTTTATTGATTTTTATTTCATGTTTAAGCCTTTTCTTCTATTATCGATATAAATACCACGGTTATTTATTATTTTCAAGGAAGAAAATGAAAAGTTCCCGTTTTTTAGATAAATCAGAAGGACTAGTTCGTTTATCTAATGCTTCTTCTTTATTAGAGAATGATGGTATACCTTTATTTACAAATCAAACAAGTCAATATAATAATGATTATGAAACAACTCTAAATACTACAAATAATTATATTCCTATATCAAAATTTATGAAACAAACAAAAATAATAAAACAGAAAGAAAATTATCATATACAAGAATTAGAATCTATTTCGAATAATACAATAAATGATAAAAAGAAAGAGAAAAAGAATAATAAAAAAGATAAAGATACTAAAAAGAAAGAAATAAAAAAGAATAATAAAGTTGTAGATGAAATAGACATAGATATAAATAATAATAATGATAATAATAATAATAATAATAATAATAATAATAATGATAATAATAATAATAATAATAAATATTTATTACAAATGAGTAATACAACAGAGAATAATAGAAAACAGGATAAAATACAATTTATAAAAAAGAATTCTTCAAAGAAAAATCATATTACTTCTTCTTCTACATTAGTATCTTCTACAGGTTCAAATTCTCATTTATTGAATACATCTTCTTATACACCTAAACCTTTATCTGAACATAGATCATCACAATCAAATATTTCATTTAGTTCTTTTTCTCCATCAAATCTTATTAATTTAACACCCCCTACTTCTTCTTCTCCTCCTCCTTCAGATTATACTATAGATACTAATATTATTAATAATAATATTAATATTCAAAATGAAGAAAAATCATCAAATTTATCGATTTCATCAGATTCATCAACTTCACCTTCATATCCTATGTATAAAGAATCTAATAATAATAATAATAATAACTTAGATAATAATAATAATTATAAAACAAGTATCACATCTTTTATCAATTCAATACATGATGTTTTTTCGACTATAAAAATAAATAAGAATTCTGATAATAATAAAAATAATTCAATAAAACATGTTACTAGTAATAATCATATTGATATGACTCATTTAATTAATAATAATTCACCTATTTATATAGATTCTCAATCATTATTATTTGATGATATCAATAATATTAATAATAATAATAATGGTAATAATAATAATACATTGAAACCTAATAATTTATTTAATCATATATTTTCATCTAAAAAGCCAATTTCTTCAAAACCTGATAATAAAATTATATTTGAATTAAAACGTAGACATGCAAATAGTACTTTAAGTGTAGCTTCTTTATCTTCTGTTTCTTCTGTCCCTGATATGTCTGATGGATTTACTGATAATGAAGTAGCCTCATTAAGATCTTCTTCTACACATAATGATGATAATAATAGTAATGATAATAATACTAATAATAATAATAATAATCATAGATCTTCTATAGAACATATAGATCCAAGTTTATTAATAGATATTCCTATTGAATTAAATATTTCATCTACAAATATACATCCAGAAACACCACCTTTTTATATAGATTCTATTTCTTCTACAACTTCTATTACTTCAGACCGTCCATTACCTTCATTCAATAATAATAATAATAATAATAATAATAATAATAATAATAATAATATAATTGATACTACTATAAATAATAAAACGAATACTAATAATACTAATAATAATAATAGGACTCTTCCTACTTCACCATTACTATCTCGTAATTCTTCAATTGGATCAAATAATAATAAACGTACTGTTTCTCCCTTGGTTAATCATACACATTACTCTCAAAAACCTACTATAATCAATCGAAATAATAATTCTCCTTTATCAAATTATGTTCATAATCTTTCATCATCATCTTCTCCTTCTTCTTCTTCAACTAAACAAATAGATCAACAAATGATTGTTAATAATAATGATAATTCTAATAATAATTCTAATAATAATTCAATAGAAAATATGATTAATCCTAAAATACTAAATGCTATTGTATCTTCTACAACGAATTCTTTTTCTATACCAAGTACTGATACTTCAAGTAATTCAAATTCAAGTTCTGATTATTCTTCTTCATCTTCTTCTTCTTCTTCTTCTAAAATAAAGAATAATATAATAGATTATTCATTAGTTAATAATAGTAGTAGTAATAAAAATAGTTATACTACAAGTTATAATACTAGTCAAAATAGTAGTTATAATAGTAATAATAATATAGCTTATTTACATCCAAGAACAGATAGTAATTATTATATAAGTACATCTACTTCTTCTTCTCCTTATTCTTCTCATCGAAACTCTCTTAGTAGCCCCAGTCAATGTTATATTCCTTCTTCTTCAGAATTCCAAGGAAATTTGAAAAATACAAATCGAAAATTAAATTCTAAAACAGTGAATTCTTCTTCATCAAAAAATTTAAATTTATTTTTCTTAAATCATATTAAAAAAGAAGATAATATTCATAATAGTTCTAATAATAATAATTTAAAGAATAATAATAATAATAATAATAATAATAATAATAATAATAATAATAATAATAATAATATTACAAGTAATATAGTGAAATTATCTGATAATGTATCACACCGTAGTACTAGTATATCAAGTGTTAGTAGTTTGTATGGAACTGAAAGTGAAGAAGAATTAATATCTGTTTCTTCTCCTACTACTACTAATACTAATTATAATAATAATAATAATAATAATAATAATCAAGGGAATTCGACAATTCATTTATCTGGTATTAATAGTAATACAAAAAGAAATAGTGGTTTACAATATGTTCATTTTTCTAGTGATAATGATGATAATGATAGTGTAGATAGTAATCGCGGTAATAATGAAGAAACACATTCAATTTCTGAAATAAAATAAGTTTTTTTTTTTTAATATTATATTCTATGTTTTATTACTATATACTATCTTTTATAATATTCATACTTTTTTTTTTTTTTGAACTCTATATAAATTGCTTCTTCCTATTCACTATGTTTTCATTTTTTTGTTTTTTATTTTTATCTTTAATTATTCTTTAATTTCTTTTTTTTTTTTAATTTATTTAATAATGTATAATCATTTTTTTTTCTTTCTCTTTTGTTTTCCCTCACTTTGTTTTTCTTTTATTTTTTATTTTCATTTTTTTTTCTTGATTTCTTTCAATTCTCCTTAAAATTATAAATTAGTATTATAAATACTTTTTTATTACTTGTTTATATTTTAATTTTATTTATTTTCTCATTTTATTTATTTTTCTTTTTTTAATTTTCTTTTTAAAATCTTCGTGTGTTTTTTCTCTTCAGATTTTTTTTTGAAATCTGTTTTTGTTTATTAATTTATATATATATATATATATATTTATTATAATGATTACTTATGATGATTGTCTTATTAATTCAGTTCTATATATATATATATATATATCAACTTGCATATAAAATTATATATATACATAATTCATTACCATCATTTGTTCAACTCTTTATATATACTATTTGCTATTTGTTATTTATTTTTTAAAAATATTTTTATTTTTATTACTTTTTTTTAATTTTTTGCAATAAACGTATTCATTTATGTTTTTTCATTATTGATATCTATTATATAATAGATTTATTTAAATTATTAAGTGTAAAATTGTCTATTTTATTGGAATGTATATAATTTAAAAAATATTGTCGAATGTATTATTTAATAAGAATAATATTATATAGAGATATTTTCGTATATATAGTTTTTATTATTTTTTTATTTATAATAAAATATGTTTTGAATAACTTCTTTAAAAATTTTATTCACAATTTGTTCTGATATATATATATATATATATATATATATATATATTCTTGATTTCTTCTCTTTGTTTTTTATTTTTTAATTTTTAAAACAACATCAATTATGACATTTTTATATATATTCAAGAATTTATTTCTGATTATTTTTTGCCTATAATTGTAAATTTAATTACTAGTTTTGTTGTAAATCACTTTGAAGTCATTTTTTTTTATTCAGTTAAGAAATATATATAATATAATGAAGTATATCAAAACAAATGCTGTAAATATAATTCATCTTTTATTTATGAATTTACATTGTTATATAAACACTAATAGAATAGTTTATAACAAAACAAATCAATTTAAATAATATTATATATATATTCTATAAATGCAAGCAATAGAAATATATTTATTATATATAAAAAATATTTACATATATAAATAAGCATCACTATATTGATCACAAATAGTATGTAAAGTATGATAATATTTTAATAAATAATCACTTCTACCTAAATATTTATTAACATATTGAGTAGTTTTCTTATAGCATTCTACATTCTTTACAGGTCCACGAATACTATCTAAAGACATAACTCCCATTCGTTTGAATTTCTTAATAAGAAGATCGAAATAAGTATCAACTTTACTAATAGTTTCAAGTTCTTTCTTATATTCTTGTTGAATTTCTTTATTATCTGCATTTGTTTTTAAAAGATTTTCAAAGAAATGAAGTTTATTCAAATGAATATCACCACGAATTCCTTTTATTGGTTCATTATTATAAATAACTTTTCGATTCTTTACAGTAACAAGATCACCTGTAAATACTTCAGAAATAGGAAGATTTTCAAATGAAAAATCACCATAACGAGATACATGAGATTCTTTAACAAGACTAGTGATTAATTGAGCATGTTGTTTAAACGTTTGAGTAAGATTTCCTTCATCAACATTTTCCATCCATCGAATCGAAAATTCATCACCAAGACATACACCAAGATTACGACCACGAACAACAGCTTCTTCACGACAATAAAAGGCATAAGATGATTCATCTGGATCAGCAGCAGTTAAACCATAAATATTCATATCTTTAGGAAGATTCACAAACATAGAACCAGAATTACAAGCTTCTAAATAATAAACTATTCTCTTATACATTTTCTTTTCTTTCATCACTTGGAAAGTCTTTAGTAAATCAGCACTATATAAATCATCTTCAGGGAAACAAATGACATCATCGTCACCATGATCAAAGAAAGCTAAGAAAATTGTGTCTTCTTCAGTAGTCTTTAAGACTTTACCTCCAGCAGATTCATCACCAGTTAGTACTTTAAGATATTTGATACGATCACAATTATTCCCTTCATAATCAACTACGTAGTTTTCATAATAATTAATTGGATTATCACCTGGTTTATTATATAAAGTATTTTTAAAAGGATTATAACTATAATTATAGCAATCATTCTTCGAAAATACAATAATGTTTTCAGGTTTATAACCATTGTTAATAAGTATACGGTAGGCATGAGCATTATCAGCTTGATGTCTGTAGTTCCAATAACCATAAGAACCAGTAACGATTACAGCCCATTTTTCTGATGCGACCATGTTTATAATAAACAAAAGAAGAATTGACATTGAGATTTTCGAAAACATTTTTTAATAATCTCGTATTTACTTTTTTTAATACTCTTAATAAAATAAAATATGTTTGTTTTATATTTATTAAAACCTAGAATAGAGAAACTTTACTATTGAATAGAACTATTTCTCGATTTCCATGATCTTTATGATTTTTAAGAAATCTATTGAAGAATATCAATGACAGAAAGACTGTCAATAATAGTGTTTTATAAAGACAAATAATAACCATACAAATGTCTGTTACAAAAACAAATGATTGGCAATTCCTTTTCTAGAATTTTTTTTATAGATGACACCCATTGATCTTCATGATTGATTTTTCTCTTCTTTTTACATTTTTTAGTCACTTTGTTTTTTTTCTTATTCTTTTATTTCATTTGATCATTATGCAAATAATAAATATATATTCAATTCTTCTTTGAGATATATGTAGAATCCAATAGAAAGCAAAAGAAATTGTAAAAACTTTATGTTTCTAATTTGGCGGCCTTTAGAAGATTTTCTATTCATAAGAAAAAATATGATTATATTATAATTACCATTATTAAGAATATCTTTTCTAAACATTGTTTTTTATTGCTTTAACTTTATGAATTTTTTATTATGAATTAGTTAGAGAATTGTTGTTCGAAATTTGGGATAATTATTTTCATCATTGTTATTAATGCGAATGTTATTTTTATGACTTAGTGTTTTTCTTTGATTAGGATAAATCTGATAAACAAGGAATTTGTCTCTTTTTTAATAAAATTATTATTATTAAGTCTTATATTATTTTCTATTTTATAATAAAGATGCTTAGTATAGAATAAATGATATATATTACGTATAACTAAAAATGTAGATAAAATGAATAGAATAACGGCATTAAAAAGCCTTTAATTTGAATAGAATAAGAAAAAGACATTTATACTCATGAGTATTAGATAACAAGTATTTGAATAATATTATAAAACAAATGATTTATTGTTATAAATAATTGAATGAAAATCAAAACCAATATGTATCTTTAGAAAGATACTATATATAGAATTTATAAAATAAAAACAAAACCAATATAACACATTTTCTATATATAAATAAAAACATAAAGATAATAACAACAAATAAAAACAATAAATAGATAATAGATATATATATATATAGTATTGACTTTACAAAAATAGTAAAAAGAATAATAATTATTATTATTTATTTTTTTTTAAATGATTATAAATTATTCTTTTTTAATAATGTTAATAATATATATATATATATATATATATTAATACATCATTTCAAAATGATTATGATCGTGATGACTTCCTTTCGGCTTCTTAATCTTCTCATAATTCTTTTGAATCTTATCATATAACACTGTATACGTATTACGTAAATCTAATAAACCATGAGATAATGATATATATCTATATATATATATAATATAATTGATCATATATTAAGTATTCTATAAGTATATATATTATTTAGTTAAAATCCATTATAAATATATATATTGTTTTTGATCAACATAATCACAACTAACTTTAATATCATCAATATAAGGAGATTTCTGCCACTATATATATAATAATAATAATAATAAAACAACTATATATAATAATAATAATAAAACAATTATATATAATAATAATAAAACAATTAAAGATATATATATATATCAATCATTATTATAATTCCTCCTATATACATCTTGTATAGTTTCTCCTCTATCTGAGAAATAAGAAGATAATAACTCTAATATATGACTAGCACTACTACGACCACTATCTAACATATCTAACATTCCACCCTATATATATATTATATATATATTATATTATAGTATATATAGTATATATATATTATATTATAGTATATATAGTATATATATATATTATAGTATATATTATATCAATAATATATATCAATAATAATATTAGCATTATAATTTACCATCATAATCTATATATATATATTTATAAAAAATAATATACTTGAACTTCAACTCCAAAATTATTCCCTTCTTCAATTTTTGGAATATTTAATTGAATCCAAAATCTTTATAAAAAAAAATAACAAATTATTTAAATAAGAAATATGAATAAAATAAAAGCATTTACTTTAATGAAACGCAGATCTCAAGAAAATCATAAAGTTCATTTTTAACTTGAATTAATAATTTCATGATTTGTGGATTGCATTCTATCACAGGAGCATAAATATCAATAGGACACTCTTCATATCCATCTGTAACAGATAATAGCACTTCCTGTGTAATAGTACTCAACTTCTTGATTTTCTCTGGAAGAGTGTAATTAATGATTTCATCAGCATCTGCAACAGCTTTCTTCGAAATAGAATCGATATAACTAACAAGTTCAGGATCCACTTTGTTCATTCTTTCTCACTCAAATAAAACTATTCAATGATAATAGAAATAAAGTATTTAAAAAAAAGAAAAGAGATGAAAAACCATGGAAAGTCTAGAATTTACTTTTTTTATATATAACTGGCTATATATAGACTCTCAAATCACCTTTTATCCTTTTTCTTTATTCAAATAGAAGAGTATATGTTTGATACATTTTAGAGAATTCATTAATAATATGAAAGTCAACATTTAAAGAATTAATCTTCTGTAGAAATCAGAATAAACATGATGTATATATCATCCCATAATTTTAAAACTGTTGATTTCAGTAATAGTATTTGAATACTTTGTTAAAAGTAGTATTGTTTTATTTCAAAAAAAATAGTTTTCAGTTCTTATTTGTTTTCAGTATGCTTCAATATTATACATATTCAATAAACAAAATATCTATTTTATTCACACCATGAAATGAAAATATATAAACAAATATAGAAAATGAAAACTTTATACAATAATTAAAATTATTCTCACAGAAAATGAATATTCATGAAAATGATCATTTTTGTGTGTTTCGTTCTAACGTTATTGTCTTGTTGCTATCGATATATAATAATATTCACAATGACTTGCTTATCAAACTCGTCATTTCCTTATAAGGCTGTTCTTGCCCTCACTTTCGCACAATTCTCTTCGTATTATATAACCCGATTCATCAGTGCAGATATCAATACTATCACCAAGATCCTTCTACCTGATGTAAATTCAAATATTTGAAAATACGAATCATCTATATATTATTTATAGATACAAAATTCAGAAATTGGTTATTATTCAGGATATTTGATTTCTATTTACTATATTAGTAATATATTTGGCAGTCTTTTCTGGGGTATTCTATCTGATCATTCTGGAAGAAGAAAACTATTACTCATTATCTTTCCATGTAAGAATATTTATAGTAATACATATATCTATGATTTACTATAGTGATGACAATACTAATTCTGATTTTCAGTTTTATTCAGAATTATTGGCTTGCTCTAACAATTCGTTTTATTTGGGGATTTGTTGATGGAAGTGTTGGTCTTGTCAAAACAACTGGTTGTGAAGTTTGTGATGACGCAACCATGTCCTTATGCATGTCTTATTTAATGTTTGGAGTCGGTCTAGGAGGGTATTTATTTGTTAATTCTTCTTCTTCTTCTTTTTGTTGTTATGCATTTATTTTTTTTTTGTTTTGCATATTATTTTTAATGCTTATAAACAATATATATAGTGCAATTGGACCTATTGTTGGTGGCTATTTGATTGATATTCACAACACGTTCCCTCAATTAATAGTCACATTTCCTTTTCTAAAAACTTATCCATTCTTCCTTCCCTCTCTATTTGGGGCTATTTTAATGATTCTATCTACAGTATTTTTATATTGTGCAGTACCAGAAACACTTGTAAAAGTATATATATAAATATATATTAACTATATATATTTACATAGAATAGTATTTTTTAATATTTTTATTATGTTAAACATTTCAATTATATTTCTATTCTGAAACTGTCTCCATTAAACTATATTTCTATTAGAATTCTAAACAAGATATTGAAGCGTCGTCTAGTAATTCTTCGAATTCAATTAGTGTTCCACTTATCACGATGACGCCACCTTCATCACCTCGAACTGGATCCACAATCAAATCACGTGCTAGTCAAGTGATTACATTTATTAAAAACTATAAAAATTGTCTTCTCAGTCTATTCATTTATTGTATATATATTATATGTTTTTATTTATATATTTATTTGTATATTCAATAAACATCTATATTTATATTTTTTTATATATTCATTAAATATCTATTATTTCTATTATCATCTATATATATAAATATATATAGTACTTGCTGCATATAATCAATCTTCATTTGATGCTGTATTACCTCTATGGCTTAGTAGACCTCTAGAATCACGGGGATTTAATATGTCTACTATGGAGGTATCGACTTTGATTGGATGCACCACTCCTTTTCAAATCATTATTAATTATATATATATATATATATATATATATATATATATATATATATATATATATATATATATATATATATATATATATATATATATATATATATATATATATATATATATATATATATATATATCTTTTTAATGTATATTTACTTGTATATTCTATGCTTTATATATATATGAATATATATCCTTTTATATATTTATATTATTATTGTTTATCATTTAATATGATTTCCCCTGTCTTCACAGTACTTATCTCTCCTGTTCTCTCCGCTATTTGGCCATATACGTCGCAACTTAAAGTACTTTCTCTTCTCTCAGGTGCTTTTCATAGTATATATATATATTAACTATTTTATATTCTATCAATAAATCATATTTCCCTTTATAAATTCTCAGTATATATTCATATTTACTTATTACTAATCATTCTCTATAGTTTTAATTCCTTTTTGTGGTTATTTTAACAATAATAAATCAGTAGTATATTATTATTAATTATGCTATTATAGTATTCTTTAGAGTATCTTTTTAATAACCGCGAATATTATTGGAATCTATATCACAAGATGTCTTATGTTTAGATATCCTTTCTATACGCTGTTATTATTATATTATTATGTATTCTTTATTATATTATTCTTTATTTTTTATTATATTATTTATTATTATTTATATTAATAATAATATATTATTGGCTTTTTTATTGCCATTCATTATTATTTTATCTTTTATACCCGTATATCTTAACTCTTGTACTATTATGTTTACATTTATTTCAAATTCTGTTCCCGCCAAATTCAGAGCTCAATCAAATGCTTGTGGACAAGTAGCTCAAGCGATATCTCGTTTTATTGTATATATATTATATATATATTAGATTCTTCTTAATAATTTATTATTATCATATTAATTTATTATTATTATTATTATATTATTATTATTATTATTATTAATATTATTATTATTATTATTATTATTATTATTATTATTATTATATAACTATATATATAACTAAATATAGGGTCCCTCCCTTGGTTCTGTGTTATTTGCATGGAGTGAAACTAATCATATTTCACCTCCTTTCGATTATGCACTCTCTTTCTATATATCCTTTTCTATACTATATATATATATATATATATTATACATAATAAATTATGATTTTTTTTTATTTATTTATTTATAATAAAAAGTTTTTTCCAAAAATTCATGATAATTATTATAACTATTCTATATTTATTTTATATTCCAATATGTACTATAGTTTACTTAATAAATATTGAACATTGAAGGATTATTTGGTATATGTATCTGCGGAACACTATTCTTCTTTAGTGACACAATTAATAAGAGAATCAATTAATACTGTTTATATATCTGCGAAATCAATTTTTTTCTATTTATTTAATATATATATACAAGTTTGTTTATAAGTAGTTAACATTTTATTATATATTGATATATTCTTTTTATCTCTAAATATATTCCTTATTCTCTAATATATACAATTTAAGTGATTTCACTTTGATTTAAATATAAGTTATATTTTTTTTTAATTTATGATATATATTTATTTATATTTTTATAATATAAAATTATATGTATTCATTTTGAAGTGTTATTTAATCTATTCATTTTGTTTAATATTACTGAAATACTATATTAAAGCACTATATTATAATATCTGATTCTATTCAACTATAAACACTTATAAAAATATAATTAATATTTATTTATTTTCATCATAGATTCATAGATTCCTATCTAGCTTAAGTTATTCTATAATCTACACTATATGATATCAAATAATGAATTAAAAAAACACATTTTTCATAAAATATAAGATTATTGATGTTTTCTATGTTTTAATTTTTTTAATTTATTATCCTCTTTTTAAAACATCGAAAAGTATTGATTACCAAATAAACAAAAATATTAAAGAAGCACATTTCATGAGTTTGCAGTATATACAAAATTAGACTTCTTGTCCATGTAATAACTACTAAGTAACAATGAAATTTAATAAAATTAACATTCTATGCTTTAAATATATTATGATAAACAAAAGAAATCAGCTAAGCATTCTTAATGATTATTAATTATGAAAAATTGTTGAAAATACGATGTAAAAACAGTTTTCCCGTGATTCACATAAACACCTTAATGTTTGTATTTTTATGAGATTAGGGAAATCATTTGTGTTTCCATCTGAGATTATTTCCTCTAATCACAATCTTATGAGATTGTTTCTATTCTTTTTTATTAGATTCTATCAATTACTTTTAAATAACTGAAAATGAAACTTATTGTTTTTTGTTTTACTTTCTTGCTTGTTGCAAGTCTCTCAGAGCAGTGTGATATTCCTGATATTGACAGACTTGATTGTCTTCCTGTTGGCCATGGTATGTTTCTCTTTTCTTTTTTTATATATCTCTAGGTAATATTGAAGAAGAATGTGCTGCTCTCGGTTGCTGTTATCAAATCCCTCAGACTTTAATGAGTCAACCTCATTGTTATTTTCCTAAAAACTTTGGTTATTCTATGTCTGACATGAAACATGAAGACGGCAAAGATATAGCTACTCTTTCTAAACATGAAGATACAAAAATTCCCTATCCTAAGTAATTTTTTTTCTTATCTATTATTTGATATACTATTTCGTAGCCCAGTAAATAAATTACATCTAGAAGCTACATATGAAACTAAATCAAGACTTCATATCAAAATAACAGATGCAGAAAACTCTCGTTTTGAAGTTCCAATCACTTTACCCAAATCAGAAAATATTCCTACAGAAACAGATTATAAAATCGATTATAAAGAAGATCCTTTTGCTTTTCATATTGTATTTGTTTAATAAATATATATATCGGCGTTTAAATTTATATATCAATAATTATTATTAATAATATTGACTTTTTTACAGTTTGTTTAATCTATATTATGATTATATTTATTTGTTTATTATTGTTATATTTATTCTATTTATATTTATTATTACTATAATTATTATTATATATAGTCCCGAACTTCTACAGGTGCTTCTATCTTTGATTCTAGTATTGGTGGATTTATATATAGTGATCAATTTATTCAATTATCCACTCGTTTACCTTCTAAAAGAATATTCGGTTTAAGCGAACATTCAGGTATTCCCATTCAATTAGATCTTAATTGGAATACTGTTTCAATATGGCCTCATGACGCACCTTGTCCTAATGGTATATATTATTATTATTATTATGTTTTATTATTATTATGTTTATTATTATTATGTTTTATTATTATTATGTTTTATTATTATTATGTTTATTATTATTATGTTTATTATTATTATGTTTATTATTATTATGTTTTATTATTATTATGTTTTATTATTATTATGTTTATTATTATTATGTTTTATTATTATTATGTTTTATTATTATTATTATTTACGATAATTTTTTATATATGTTATTACTATATCAATAGGATATAATAATTTATATGGTCATCACCCATTCTATATGGGTATGGATAAGGATGAAAATGCTTATGGAATATTACTCTATAATAGTAATGCAATGGACGTCATTCTACAACCTACTCCTGCCCTCTCTTTTCGTACTATTGGCGGTATTATTGATCTATATATATTCATGGGACCTACTCCAGAAGATGTTGTAGAACAGTATATATATTATTTGACTATTCTAAAATTATATGCCATTTATATACTGATTTATTTATCTTATTATTTTATTTCCCTATGTTATATATATATATATTATATATATATAGATATACTTCCCTTGTTGGTAAACCTTTCCTGCCTCCTGTATGGGGTCTTGGCTTCCAGCTCTGTCGTTATGGCTATGATTCTCTTGAGAAAATGAAGACAGTTCACGACCGTATGAAGAAATATGAAATTCCTTATGTATGAATATATTATTATGTTTATTATTATGTTTATTATATGTTTATGTATATGTTTATTATGTTTAGTATATGTTTATTATTATTATGTTTATTATTATTATTATTATTATTATTTATATAGGATGTTCAATGGAATGATATTGATGCTTTTGATCAATGTCATATATTTACTTATAATAAAAAAGATTTCGAAGGTCTTCCTGAATTCATTAAACAATTACATGACGAAAACATGAAATATGTTGTTATGATTGACCCCGCTTTTCCTGAGGATTATTTCGTAGGGGATAGTGCTAAAAAGTATAATATTTTAATACGTGATTCAAATGGAAAAGATTTTTATAAAGTAACACAATGGGCTGGAACTGAAGTTATTGGTGATTATACTCATCCTAATGCTACTTTCTGGTTAAAAGAAATGTTAGATATATATAGAAAAGATATTCCTTTAGATGCTGCTTGGATTGATATGAACGAATTAGCTGTCAATACTGTTAATCCATGTATTTATTTATTTATTTATTTATTTATTTATTTATTTATTTATTTATTTATTTATTTATTTATTAATTTATTAATTTATATTTACAATTGATATATTATTCTATATATAGGTAATGATAATGCGTTAAATAATCCCCCTTATGTCCCTCATGTAGTTGGGGGTCATCTTTATAGTAATACTGCTTGTATGGATACACTTCATTATAACGATGAATTACATTATAATATACACAGTGTATATGCCTATTTTCAAGCTAAAACTACATTAGAACGTGTGCAAGAAGCTACCGGAAAGAGATCTTATGATATTAGTAGAGCTAGCTTCGTAGGACAAGGTAAATATGGCGGGCATTGGGGTGGTGATAACTTCTCAACTTGGGACCAAATGAAAAGCTCTATTTGGAGTATATAATATAGTTATGTTATTAATGTTTTTTAATTTATTTTATTTATTGTATTATTATATAGTGTTATATTTATTATCATTTAGATTTATTTAGATTTATTTAGATTTATTATCTTTTATTATATTTATTTATATTTATTTATATTTATTTATATTTATTTATATTTATTTATATTTATATCTTTTATTATCTTTTATTATATTTATAATATTTATAATAGTTATTAATACTACTCTTCTATCTCTCTATACTTCTTATATATAGCTACAACTATGTATAATATGTATGGTATACCTTATGTTGGTGTAGATATATGCGGTTTCCTTGGAACAGCGGACGCAGAATTATGTACTCGTTGGACACAACTTGGAGCTTTCTATCCTTTTAGGTATATATTCTTATTTATATTTATGAATAATCTTAATTATTATAATATATATTCATTATATATTTATATTTATAAACAATCTTAATTATTATAATATATATTCATTAGTTATACATTTAATATATAATGATTAATACAAATAATTAATATATTCTATTATATAGTCGTAATCATAACGTCGCTGGAGCACCTGATCAAGATCCTGCAGTTTATGTATATACATATATATATATATATATACATATACATATATATATAGGGTGAAGAAGTAGCTATTCGAATGAGAAATGCTTTAACTGTTCGTTATACACTTCTTCCTTACCTGTATATATATATATATATATATATATATATAATATAATATAAAAATATATCAATATTATACACAATATATATAGTTACACATTAATGTTTAAATCTCATATTACTGGGAATACTGTTGTTCGTCCCTTATTTTTCAATTATCCCCATGATTCTATTGCTTATTCTATAGATGAACAAATGATGTGGAGTGACGCTATTCTTATTAATCCTGTTTTACAACCTAATGTTACTTCTATTCATAGTTATTTCCCCGCGGGAAAATGGTATTCTTGGTGGAATAAAGAAACTATTATTGAGACAGAAGGTGAATGGAGAGATGATCACGTGACAATGGATAGTATTCCTATTTACGTTAAAGGTGGAAATGTCCTTGTAACACAATCTCCTAAGACGACTGTATTTGAAACAAGAAAGAGTAATATTACTATAGAAGTATATTTAGATAAGAATATGGAAGCTGTTGGAGAATATTATATAGATGATGGAGATAGCATTGGTATATAGTATTATTATTATATTTATTATATACTTATTATTATGTTTATTATTATATTTATAATTTTAATTGATTAATTCTTTGTTATTATTTGTATATAATTTATTATTTATTTAATAAAACTATTAATGTATATAGATCCTTATGAAAAACAAGAATATAGTCATTTCATTATTGAACACAAAAAGCAGAAATTTAGTATAACTGCAGATATGAACAATTATAAAGATATTCCCGTTGTGAATACTGTTTTATTTTATGGTTTTAATACAAAGCCTTCTTTCGTATTTGTGAATCAAAAACAATTTAAACCTGAGTATATATATATATATATATTTATATATATATAAATCCATATATATAAAGTTTTAAAGACGGTGTTTTAATATTTGATGCTCTTGATGGTAATATATTTGATGGAGTTACTATTCAATGGAGATATTAATAAGATTATATATTGTTTCTATATATCTATTTAATAATGTTTTTCTACTCCTTGTTTTTTTAATTATAATAAACATAAGATCTTTTTCTTCTTAATATATTAAATAAAAAGATATTTTTTAATATAATAAACAAAACAATAGAATAATAAAATATTACTTTGTAATAAATAATTCAAAAGAAGCATATATATATACTTAAAAAAAGATAAGTGTTTATGAGTATAATGACTTTGAAGTGTTTGAATATACATATAAAAAAAAATAAGAAACAATGTTTCAAATAATGGGAATAATGTATTTATAAATAAATAAATATAAAATAAAATAGAGAAGAGAGCCTAAGAAGCTAGTATACTTTTTGTTTAAATAATAAATAGATATATATATAGAAATAAAAGAAAAAAAATATATATATATAACAATAAAATAGATATAGTAAGAAGAATTGAAGAAAAAAAACACAACTAGAAACTAAAAAAATAAAATATATAAATAAAAGCAAATATTGAAATGAGTATATATATTAATAGATATATATAGAGGTATATACACATAAAAGGAAATACAAATAATAGAAAAGATCACATAAGAGATCATGAATATAAAGAATATATATATACATAATGAAAGAAACTATATATATATAATATTAATCAAATAATGAATATTATATATATAAGAATAATGAGAGAATCGATTAGTTTTCTTGTTGTTTCTCTTCATTTGATTGTTTATATTTATCAGGAACATCTTTATATAAAACAGATTCATAACGATTTACAAACTATATATAGTATAGTATATATATAGATATATATAGTTTATATCTTAATATATATAATATACAACAAAAGAAGAAGAAGAAGAAGAAGAAGAAATTTGTTAACAATAATAATAAATATATAAATGTTAAATAAAAAAAATGAAATAGAATATAATAATATTGATAATATAAATATATATACTCTTTTAATAATTTCAGGGCTGGCTGAACAAGACTGATTATGACTGATTAATTGATTTTGTTCAAAATATTCACCACAACCTTTACAATAAACATAATAATCATTTTCTTTAGAACATTCTTCTTTCTTTTCACTTTCGGTGTTATTCCCGTGGGGATCATTCATAAATTCATCAGAAGGATCTATAGGAGTATCCGCATCTTCTTTATTCATTTGTTTTTTAGAGTCCTCATTCAATTTCATTTTTATTTCTTCCTGCTCTTTTTTACGGTTATTTCGAGCTTTTACTTTTTCAGGATCAGGTCTATGTATATATATATATATATATTATATTTAATATTATTATTATTATTATTGATAAAATAGAATTATATATATATATATATATTATATTTAATATTATTATTATTATTATTGATAAAATAGAATTATATATATATATATATACTTAGGAGCGCCTTCAAATAAGACGAGTACCACGGTCATGTTATCCGTAGAATTCCAATCGAGACACAATTCCAAAAGATCGGAGAGTGCGTCACAGGGGTTTTCACAACTAGCCTATATAAAATATTATTATATTTATTAGTATTTATAATAATACAATTATTATATTAATAAATAAAATTCTAATCCATATAAAATAAAAATAATATAATAATACATATATATATACTAATAATTCATCAAGAATTGTAATACATTTTTGTATATCGGGAATAGCGTCCCAAATGCCGTCACATGCAAAGAGGAGATAACGTTGAGAAGCGTTACGTTCGATAATCTTAACGTCAGGTTCAGCAATCACCCACTGCTCAGTAGCGGGAACACCCTGCACCTGCTTATAAGAGAAATCACCAAAGGCACGACTAACCTATATATATATATTATTATTATTATATTATAATAATTATTATTATATTATTATACTATTATTATTATATTATTATATATATTATTATTATATATTATATATTATATATTATATATTATATATTATATATTATATATTATATATTATATATTATATATTATATATTATTATATTATATTATAATAATTATTATTATACTATTATATAATTATATATTAAAGTTAGTTTGATTAATAGTTAATATAAATAAATAGATACAGCAAGATCTCCTCTGACACGTCCTGTAATAACAGTACCACCTGCCTTACTAATACGATTATACTCTGTATCCTATATATATATATACATTGTATATATAATATATTATATTTATACTTATTATATATGTACTATTTATAATATAATTATTATATATATATATACATTAGAAGGTTTATGATCAAAAGAGAGAGGAACAGCAGTTCCATCATTATTTAATACACATCGACTATCTCCTATATATATAATAATAATAATAATATATAAACTATACTATATACTAGATAACATAGAATTAAAAAAAATTCTATATATATAATATTAATATATACCAAGATTAGCACATATAATATGAGTAGGAGTAACAAAAGCAGTAATAGCAGTAGTACCACAATGATCTACACGGTGAGATATTTGATCTTGATAAACAAGTTCATCAAATTGAATATATCCCTTTTTATATACTAATACATAATCTTCAGGAGTTGTCTAAAAAAATATATATATAAATATATTATTATTATTTTTAATAAAAAAAAAATAGCACTCTATATAGCATATAATTATTTTTTTATAATAAAAATCAAGTTATATACTTCTTCGCCTTTATAATCTGTTTGAGAAGTCAAACAATCAAGTAAATGATCCATACTATAATTAATAGAAAATGTATTAAAAAAGACAAAAATAAAACTGGAACAGAATCAAAAAGATAAAAATGCATACCAGTAAGACGAGGCATGAACTCCACCATGTCCATCAAAGACACCAAAGAATCCTACTTTCTCATTGCCAGCAAGAGAACACTCAACAAGACAAGCATCCTCCATAGAACTTCTCCACCCTTGCATAGATGATACGTAAGCTCTAAATCCATTACCACTAGCTTGAGCTGTATCCTTTTTTGTAATTGGTTTATCTAAATATGCTCCCATAGTATTTTCTTTTCTTTCAAATGATTCAGAATATCTTCAAAAGAATAATTATATAACAATTCTGTATTTAATAATGATATTATCCTGAGGATAAACCTATTTACTTTATTTTTTGTGTAAATAGGTAAACACAGAGGCCAAAAAGTCGACAAAAACCATTCTTTAGAATGTCGGATTGACGGATGCTCATTTTTTGACTTAACGGAAATAAAAAGATTTTGTATTGTAATTTGATTTCTCCCGTGATTCTTAAAAAAACGAGATTCTGCAATCAATAAAGAGATATTTAAAACTGAATCATTATTGGTTCTTTTTGAATCAACATGACATATAAGGTTGACTATTAAAACTCAACTATCTTCGAACAAATGTTATTGATACTTTATTGAGACATTCTTCTTTTTCTCTATTTTTTAATACTATTACATTTTGTTGTCATGAATGTGTTTTTTTATTTCAATTCTTCAATCACTTTTTTCATTGGCTTCTATTCATAATGTAGACTACTTCAAATATAAATATGACTAAAATTAAGCACAAAATTGAAATTGAAAAATTTCGATTGAGTCTTTTAATAGTGAAATTTATTTTTAGTTGTTAATAACAACAAAAATAATATTATTATTGAATAAGATTTGATATATATGACAAGGAAATAGGAAAACAATTTGAATTCTTTTGTGGACATAATTTTGGGAAAAAAAGAATAAATTGCTCAAATAAAAAATATAATCACGAGAAAAGCATTTTTTATATATTCACTTATTATTTTAAATAGAGAAAGATTTATCCATCATTTTCACACTTGATCTATAGCAACGTTTTGTTAAAATGATGCCAAAAAATAGAAATGCAAAAAGAAGAGTAATCCGGGATAGTGAAGTATTTGAATCAAATCCACCTCCTGGAATCTCTGTGATTCTTGATGAAAATAATATTATGAAATGGAAGGCATGTATCATAGGGTATATAATAATCTATTTTTTTTGTTTGTTTCTATTTTATTTTGGTTATTTATTTTTATTTATTGATATAATATCATTTTGAATATAGTCCAGATGATACACCTTTTGAAGGAGGTACATTCTTTTTAGACATTGAGTTCACAGACGATTATCCAAATACACCTCCACACATTAAATTTCAGTCGAAAATGTATCATCCAAATATATATCCTGATGGCAAGATTTGTTTGGATATATTACAGAATCGTTGGTCACCTGTATATGATACGGCAGCTGTTCTTACTTCTATACAAGTAAAGTTTTGATTCTATTTTAAATATTTGTTACTTCAATAATATATTATCTTTTCTAATGTCTTTTAGTAATATATTGTTTTTAAATGATTATAACGTTTATAATGTTTATAGTCTTTACTTAATGACCCAAATCCTGATTCTCCCGCCAATGTAACGGCCTCAGAAATATACGTAAATAACAAAGAAGAGTAAGTTATTCATATACTTTCTCTATATTCGTTATATATATATATATTTGTTATTTAAATGCTTATCAATAAATTTTAAAATAACTAATTATATATATATATATTAGATATGTAAAACATGTAAAAGAAACTGTAGAACAAAGTTGGGTATTTAAAGAAAATTAAAGTATAAAATATAAAGATTTTAAAAAATATCTTGATACTGTTGTTGTTGTTCATTGCTTTTCAGTATAATTAAATATCTATAATATAATAAATGTATATTAAAAAATACATAAAAAACACAAATATTTATTATGTTTTATTATATTATATTATTCAGTATTTTTGTTTATAAATATTTGTTTAATATTAATTATAAGTGGAAAATTCTTTATTTAAATATGTATATAATTGGTTTCAACAAAACATATATTCATAATAGACTATTCTTAAAGGATCATAATATAGAATTTAATTTCCTTTCCTTCTTGAATAAGTTCTGCTTTTATATGCATTATTATAACCTGACTTTCTTTTAGTATACCTATTTTTATTATATATAGTAATTATCTTAGAATAAAAATAAGAAGAAAAAAAAAGAAAAATATATTTATTTATACATATATACTTTGAGCGTTTGGAAGTTCGTCGTCTCCGTACAGTTGGTTGTTTAACGGTTGTATCTTCAAGTTTGTCCGTTACACGTTGTAATACACTATCACGTGTATTAAATAACTTTCGAAACTCTATAAAGAGAAAGAAATAAATTATATATTATTATTAACTTTATATATACCAATTAAACAATCACCTCGAGCAATAACTTCATTCACAGTTCGGAAATGAGGAAGAATCTGATTGGCTAATGCTTTTAATTCTGCATTCTGATTGGTTGAAGAACTAATGATAATATATATTATATATATATATATATATATATATATACATTGAAAAATTAGGGAATGGATCACTATCGCTATCTATATATATATATTAAGAGTAAAAAAATAATTATTATTTATAAAAGTCATATTATTATTATTATTAGCTATATATAAGTCAAAAGAAAAATAAAAATGATATATAAAAATAATTATATTATATATATATGTAAAATAAAAATGATTAATAAAAAGAGTTATAAGATACGTACATACCACTTAAAGAGAGTGTGTCAATAGGATCGTCATCACTTGAATGATTTCCCCTTGTTTCCCTAGAAACACTATTTATTTCTCTTTTATGTATAGTATTTTTATTTCCATCAGTAGATATTTCTGAAACATCCGAATCTTCATCTGAATCTATATATATATCTATATTATCAATAATAGAATCATTAGAAGAATCTTCATCACTATATATAACACGATTCTTCTTTGATTTATGTGGTTTTGATATTTCCACGGGAATACTCTCAATACTACTAGATTCATTAACGGATTCGATATTACTAATGACAGATTCTACGTCACTTATAGAAGTTAACGACAACTCTTTCTGACTAATTTCTTCAATAGTATCATAATCATTATTATTATTATTATTATTATCTAAGTTATTTTTATTATTATTATCTAAGTTATTTTTATTATTATTATTATTATTATTATTATTATTATTACAGATTATTGCATCACTCAGTGAATCACTATCAATGATATTGTTATTATTATTTCTTTCATTATATATATTATGTATATTATTTATATTATTTTCATCTTCTATTGAATCTATATCAATAATAGGATGATTAGAAACGTTATGATGAGTACCAATATTTATTTCGTTAGATATATTTGTATTTAATACACTAATAGAAGATGAATAATCATGGTTTTTATTGTTTTTATAAATATCATTCTGGTTTTTATTTGTTAATTCTGAAGAATATGAATTACTATTCTCTATAGTATTGCTATTACATAGAGAATCATTTAAAGATGAATTATCTTTATTATATTGAGTATTAACAGAAATATTATTATTATATTCACAATTATTCGTTATATCATTATTTTGGGAATTATTATCTGATATAAAGTTATTATTATAAGTAAATAGTTCCTTATTTGATATATATGGAGATTGATTTGAAGATAATGGAGTATATATATGTTTATTCATATTGGCAGGTATAGAAGAATTAGAAGAATCAACAGTAGGTAGATGCACCAATTGTATATTTGACTCATTATCTATATTATTATGGCTAGAAGAAGAATGAATATGTTTATCTATAGATATAGATAAGGGAAGAAAAGAACGAGAATGAGAATAAGAATGAGAAGAAGTTGGAGATGAAATTAAAGACATAATTGTATTATCATTAATCGCTGTAAGTACAGTATTCTTCTTGTTTAATATATTATTATCTGAGTTATTATTATCTGAGTTATTATTATCTGAGTTATTATTATTATTATCTGAGTTATTATTATTATTATTATCTGAATTATTATTATTATTATTATCATTATCTGAGTTATTATTTGAGTTATTATCTAAATTATCTGAGTTATTATTATTATAATTATTATCACTATTATTATCCTTAATAATAGAATCAATATGATTATTCAAACATGACTTCATAATGATATTATTTAATGAGTTTCGACTGGTATCAGAATCTATCCTATTTTTATTCTTTGTAACACATGTAGAAGCTATAGAAGAAGACGAAGTAGAGTTAGAAGGTACAAAGAACGATAATTGTGGCCTTGTAGATAATGAAACAAGAGATAGAGGAGAATGGTCTTTATTCTTATGAGATAAATCATCTATACTATTAGAAGTTGAATTTATCATAGTACTAATAGAATGTTCTATAGTATTATTATTATCAGTTTCCTTTGGAATAGTATTATATGAATATTGTTTATTATTATTTGAAGAAATAGATAGTGATTGGTCACTATCCGAAAAATTAGATAAAGAAGAAATAATATCATTATTATTAATATCATTAATAGTTGATGAAATTATATTATTATTCTTAGAGATACCTTGTTCTTTTGTATTCAAATTTGAAGTATAAGAAGAATATGATATAGAAACAGGAGAACTAGATCGACTAGAATCAGATACTACATCAACTTGACTTCTATCTGTACTCACTTGATCTATATCATCATTCTCAGTTAAATCTATATATATATTATTATTATTATTATTATTATTATTATTATTATTATTATTATTATTATTATTATTATTATTATTATTATTATTATTATTATTATTATTATTATTATTATTATTATTATTATTATTATTATTATATAGAAATACAAGAAAAATATATAATCACATTATTTTAAAAATAATTATATATACTTATATGGAAAACTAAATGTAATTAAAATATTTATATAAAAATGAATAATAAATACATATAAATACCAATATCTTCATAGTCTATAAGATGATGTCCTTGTTTAATCATTTCTTTTAACTGTTCTACTTCTTTTCTTTTTTTTCTCAAATATTCTTCTTCTTCTTTTTTATATTCACTTTCAATTCGTCTCTTTTGACTTTCTATTTTTTGTTTCTCTCTTTTTAATTCTTCTTCGTTCATATCATCATATTCACGGGAAAACAACTCTGAATCTCGTGTATATAATGTATATTTATCCACAGTATCATCAGAAGAAGATGAAAAAGAAAAAGAAGAAGGATTATTTTTTGCTTCTGAAATATCTGAAATACTAGGATTCTGTGAAGATTCTATATATATATATATATATATATATGGATTTATAGATTTATGATATATAGATTTCTCATATATATTTATAACATATAGAATCATCACATATATAGAGTATATAAGGATAATGATAATAATATATATTACATGTATAATTTATATAATAATAGATATATATACTTGTAATCGTTGAAAGAGGAGATGAAGATCGACTGGAATTGGATGAAATATTCTGAATATCATTAAAATCAAGTCTTTTTGATAGATTAGATTTGAATTCATTATTATTGTTATTATTATTTTCTGAGTTGCTTTTATTCGTATTATATTTATCTAAGTTATTATTATTATTATCTTCACTTAATGATAATGAATCTTCTAAAATGATATTCTTTTTAATTTTTGCAGGACTCTTTAAAATAATCGTATCTGATTCTTCAGAAGAAGAAGGAGAAGAAGAATAAATAGAAGCAGTAGAATGAATAGAAGAAGGAGAAATAGAAGGAGAATGAATAGAAGCATTAGAATGAATAGAAGAAATAGAAAGAGAAGAAAGAGATTGTTTATGTATAGAATAATTTGTTTTATCCTTATTTATAGTATTATTGTTATATATAGAAATAGTATTTTTCATATTTGATTGTGTATTTATAGATATATATGTTTTTAATGGCTTAGCAGCATCATAATAATTACTACTATATATAGATTTAAAAAATTAAAGATCTATTAAAATATATATATGCCTAAATTTCTCTTTATAAACTTGTATTTTTTCATCATCATCACTGGATAAATCAGCCTAGAAAAAATATTTAAATTATTTAATTAATAGAATACTAGCAGAAAATTCATTTTATTCAATTCTTTTTCAGAACAAATACTTTTTATATCCTATATAAAGGAAATGAGAACGATGAATTGTTAGAAAATACACTATGTTCATAATTACGATCATTTGGATTGTCTGAATCAGTGTCATACATTATTTTCTGTTTATTTTTAACTTGTTGAGAGCTCCCATTATATTTAGGATTCTAAATAATAGCCAAATGATGTAATCAATAGAATGAATAAGATACGATTTGCTTTCGAATAGCTTTTTCAGATTGTTCAGGGTTACAATCAAACTTTTTGATGATATCTGCTATTTGTTTCTCTGACAATGGACAATTCGTAATTGAAAATAGATGAGGAAAGCATTCTTTATAATACGTAGCCTCATCTTTTGTTGCACTTATTTTCTTTTTCATAATAATATCAAATTATTTGTATATAAAGCAAATAAAAAAGAAGATTGCTATAGCGCCAAAACCAAATTTATTTTGTTTTTCTTTATTGTCATCATTATCTTGATTGTTTTTATATCAAGTTGTATTCTATTAATAATCAAATAATATCCAACAAAACAACGAGTCAATTACAAAAAAAAATAAACATTAGGTACATCAATTAACTTATAATTTTCAAGTAACAAGAAAAATAAAATATATTTTAATAAATGTTATATGTGAATATTCAAGTCATAAAGTCAAAGAATTAAATAAATAGAATAATTACATAGAACTGGCAATACCAATAACACCTCCAGCAATAGCAGGACCTACATTACCATTAATTAAACTATTTTCATTACCTCCCTATATATATATATAATTAAAACAAAAATAATATAAAGATATTAATATTCATTTTAAAAAATAAATATATTTTAATAAAATAATATAATTTAATAAAATAAATATATTTTAATAAAAAATTTAAAATATATCAAGTATAAAAATATATAAATCTATAGAATATACCTTGCCTAAATCATCAGGTTGAGTATAAATAATAATAGAACGACCAATAACAGATTGAGGTCCAATTAATTTTACATATTTATCTTCAAAATTAAAAGTACAAGAATCATTAGTAGCAGTAATGTTACCTATAAAGAATAAAATATATATATATATATGTTATTAAAGAGATTATCGAAATATCAAATTATACCTAAACTACCAACATGTCTTTCATCATCGTTTCTATCACCGTGTTGTTTACCAAAAGGATTGAAATGACCACCTTTACATCATAATGAAATTATTCTTTTTTAAATAATAAATAGTTAGACAGATAAATGAATAAAAATTGTGTTACTTACCACATTTATTGAAGTTGTTAGTGAGATCACCAAAAACATTAATACTCATACCATGATCACCAGATAATAATCCATTGATCTTTCCACTGAAGAGAGTAGGAGCATCTTCAGAAGCTTGAGAAAGATAAATGTTACCAGTGATACCGTTACCGGAAATATAGCAGACAGCTTTAGCCATTATTATTGATTAATATACAATTAAAGTATAGGCACAAAATGTATGTAAAACTTATAAAAAAAACCAACCAAGAAAAATGAATTGTTTATGAAAAATAATCACGGTTTTATTTTTCATCTAACTATAAAAAGCAAAATAATAATTCATTTTTATTATCTTATAAAAATGACTCAATAGTTTGTTCTGATTACTTTTTTGTATATAAAACGATTATTTGGAAGTTTGTTTCATATAGGAGACAATTTATTAGTCCATTTGTCAATTTAAGAATCAATCAAAAGAAATCATTTAAAAATTATATCAGTTCACTATGTGTAGTTGAATTGTCATATAAAAAAATAATTTTTTTTTTAATATAAATATTAGAAACAAAACAAAAATATGTAAATCAATTGAAAAATTCAAAAAATATATATATTGAACAATGTATTCAGAGTTTAACCGATGATAGGATAATCTTGGAAGGTCATCTTATCAGCAATCTTTTCAGTTTCAAGAATGATAAGTTCATTTTGAGGTCTGACAATAGGAGAAGGAGTATAAAGGGTAAATTGAGGACCATTTTGCCAATATCTACCAAGATTAAATCCATTAACCCAAGCAACACCTTTACCCCATCCCTTATAATATAAGAAAGTATCAGCAATCTTATGAGCAGCAAATTCAGTCTTATAGAAAACAGGAAGTTGAGTAGGAAGTTCATCCTTAAATTCAACCTTACTAATATCAGAAAGATCAATTACATAGTTTAAGAAACCATTAATTTGTTTACCATTAAGAAGAACACCTTTAGGAAGACCATGTCTTTCTTGCATTTGAGGATCATAATTAATACGACCAAGAACTTCAACAAGAATCTCAAGTTCACCAGTTTCATTAATAGTATATTCCTTATTACTATCAGAACGATGATGGACACCAACATACTTCTTATTAATATATACATAAGCTTGATCTCTAATGGTAGGAATCTTAACAGTACCAGTTTCATTGACTTGAGTAGTATAAAGAACATAACCATAATCATGATCTAATAATTCAGTAGCAATAGGTTGTTCACTTTCAACAGGTTTACGAGCAATCTTTTCAAAAGCATCCCAGAAAGAAACACCTTGAGTAAACTTAACATCACCAAAAGCAGCTTTAGTATAGTTCTTAACTTCAAATTCACGAACAGGAATATACTTCTTAATAACTTCACGAATAGCATATAATTTAGAAGTAGCATCAGTACATTCAGAAAGAGGAGCATCATAATCATAGTTAGTAGGATCAGATTGATAAGAATCACCACCACCATTAGCACCAGCAAACCAAGCAAAGTTAGTACCACCAATATACATATAGAAGTTTACAGAGGCACCTACAGCAAGCATTTCATCAAGAGTCTTGACAATAGATTCAGTAGAAACACGATGATGACCTTCACCCCAATGATCTAACCAACCAGGATAGAATTCAGAATTAGTTAATGGGAATTCCTTATCATATTTACGAAGAGTATTGAAAGCAGCATTAACATCACGTCCAGTACCAAAATCGCAAGACATATAAGTACCTTCAACATTACCACAAGTAAGAGAGCCATCACTAGGAGGATCCATAGTAAAGAATAAAGTTTCATCACCTAAGAGTTTATGATTTAAAGCAACAAGATGTTTAAGATAATCCTTATCACATTTACCATATAAACCATATTCATTTTCAATTTGAACAGAGATGATATTACCACCATTTCTATATAAGAAAGGAACAAACTTAGGAAGAAGAACATTAAACCAATCATCAACGTGTTTAAGGTAAGCAGCATTATTAACACGAATAGTTAAGTCATCTTCTTTAACTAACCAATAAGGAAGACCACCAAAATCCCATTCAGCACAAATATAAGGACCAGGTCTCATGATAACATAAAGACCATACTTTTGAGCAAGAGCTAACCATCTTTCAATATCAGCAATACCCTCAAAGTTAAAAACACCCTTTTGAGGTTCATGAAGATTCCAAGCAACATAAGTTTGAACAGCATTAAGACCACCAGCAACCATCTTTTGGAAAACATCTTCCCAACGATCAGGATGAACTCTGAAATAATGGAAAGAACCAGAAACATATTGGAACTTTTGTCCATCCATGTAAAAAGTCTGATTCTTTACTTCAAAAGAACGTTCGGCACAAACAAAGGCCAGAAGTAACGCAAAACAAAATAAACGATTCATTTTTATTTTTACTTTTATTATAATCTAACAATCTAGAAAGATAAAAGAAAATATGCAAAAACATCTTTTGGAAACATTATATTCTTGTACTTGGACCACAAATAATAGGCTCCTAATACCTATTGTGGTTTTCTAATAAAGATCGATGTTTCAGGGCTCATTCATTATTTATACCCTCTATCTTGATTGTTTAGAAATTAACCAATAAAAACAGAATATCAATTTTGACGAATGCTTCCTAATCAACTCATTTGCTTTGTTATGATCTTCGAAAAAAATGAATGGTTCTCGTCACTCAAGTCTTTTTTGAAATACAGTTTTTCTTGGCATTGGTGTTTTCTTGATCAGCGACATATTCTATTATTATGCATTTAGATTGCTTTTAATTTCTCTACTATTCGTAAATTCCATAATGTGGTTGATACTGATGAGTAAATTAAAACACGTCTCTAACAAATAAATAAACTAATGAAACAATTGTATCATTTAGAATAAAAAGAAATGCTTTCATTGAAAAAAAAAGTATTCTTTTATGAAAATAGATGCTTAATCAGCTTGAATTAATTCTGTGATAATTCATATGACAATTTGAAAGGAAAAAAACTCATTTGGCAATGTGAAGCAAAACAATCAAATTTATTGTTAAAACACATCTAGAGGATTATCATATTGACGTAAAAATACAAACTTGTAACGAATTGTGACGAAACAAATATCGAAAAATAATGCGTGTTTATATTACAACCTCATGAAGCCGTATTCTATTGCTTATATATTGTTAAATTCATGACTCCTTTAAGAAAAATATTCATGAATACGTCATCTCATCAAAATGTATATGGATTACGTATATATCAATATTAATAACAGATAACTTAAAATTATTACAAGCAATCAATGATATATTAAAACAATAATAGTCAATAGTATTCAAGAAGAAAAGAAAAACTAAAGTTTTCTAGAAAAATTACTGCTGGAATACAACTTCAGCGTTCGCCATAGGCTACCCAGGGTAGGGACTCTACCCCAGACAATTTTTGTCCTACGCCTTGAGCCGCCAGAAGTACTCTTAAAACTGGCTCTTTTGGGAATTCTGTACCCCAGCAGAGTCTTCGTGGCGAACCCTGATTTCAATCTTATTTTTAAAGTACCTGTACCAGAGTGACCTCCTGTACCAAAGTGACCCGTTTTTGTTTTGTTTCCATATTTACGGGAAAAAATATTTTTTCACTGTATTTTATAAAGATAAACATGTAAATAACATTTTTTCAATAAAAATAGTTTTTTTTTCTGTTTAAAAAAGGTTTTTAAGAACAGAAATAGTATAATTTTTAAAATTTTCACAAGGAAAAAACGGAAAATATATTCTAGAACTTTCTAGAATATTCTTTTTGTATTCAGTTAACACCCATGGGAAAAACCCGAAAAAAAGGTAAAAACCCGAAAAACTTCTGTTTTTTGAGGTCAGTTTTGTGTTTTTTTTCTAGTTTTTATAAAGATTATACAACTAAAATAATGATTTGCAGATATTCTGCAGCTTTTAAAGACGTTCCTGATAAAGTTGAACGTGCTGCACTTGTTTATACAAATGCTAAAACTGATTATGGAAAACATGGATTTACATACATGGAAGTTGCTAACTATTTTGATGTTACGTTGTCGTCACTCTACCGTGCTGTAAAGGCTTTAAAGGATAAAAGGCCAATAAGTCATCCTGGAAGACCAAGATATTTAACAAATGATGTAGAAGTCTCTTTGTGCGATGATTGGAGAATACAAGCGTTAAAAAATGATCCTGTTTCTGTTTTCGATGCTATTAATGATGTCACAAGTGTTATTAACTATAAACATGAAAACAAAACTAGAAAACAAAGTCCAGTTTCTCGAAAATATATTTCAAATATTCTTAAGAGAAATGACTTCAAATTGAAGAATGTCAAGGTTGTCACAAGAACAACCGATTATCCTCCTCGTGAAGATGTAAAAGTGTTTCTAGATGAACTTCATGAACTTTATAAATCTAATTATTATCGTGACTGTCTTATTTTTAATATGGATGAATCCTGGCTTCATTATAATAAAGATAAAAGTTCGATTAAAGTTATTACACCTCCTAATAGTAAAATACTTCGTTTATCGTCAGAGAAAGAAGAACATATGACAGTAATTTGTTGTGTTTCAAAAGCAGGTTTTTTTGTACCTTTGGAAATGTTAGTTCCTTTTAAATCTATATCAATATCAGATGTATTATCAAAGGATTTAGGATCTTTAATTATAAAAGAATCTGCTAAAGGTTGGATGAATAAAAATGAATTTAAGAATTGGATTGACAATGTGTTCTTACCTTATGTAAATTATAATAGAAGATTTTCTAAAACAGAAAGAGCTTTATTAATAGTGGATGGACATACAAGTAGATTTGACTCTACTTCATTAATGGAACTTAGAAAAAATAATATAGACTGTATATTATTGCCTCCAAATTCAACTTCTATCCTTCAACCACTTGATCATGTAGTGTTTTCTTCTTTTAAAACTGAACTCTGTAAGAAATTGAAAAGTGGAAATAAGTGTGACTTCATTAAAGCAGGTTATGAGTCACTAATGAATGCTTTGTCGTATAACAATATTAAGCAAGGTTGGGCTCAAACAAATTTATTTGGTAAGCCAGAAGACGTCTTAGAGTTATTTGAATCCAAAAAAATACAAAATAAGAAAAGAAAAAAAGTCAACATAATTAGCAATGTATTAACCTGTGAAGAAAATATTAGACGATTATCTGGTATTTCATTAGATGTAACTGTTGTAGAAACAAATAATGATTTTTAATAAATTGTTTTGTTTATATAAATTAGAAATAATAAATACAACTTCAAAAAATATATGTTCTAATTTCAAATTTTTCGGGTTTTTACCTTTTTTTCGGGTTTTTCCCATGGGTGTAAAACGAATACTAACTGGCTTTATCTAATTGTTTTCATATTTTATTCATAATTATTTTATTATTGTTTTTTTTTTAAATAAATTAATTATACGATGAATATAGAAAATATATCCGAAAATGATAATACTACTAGTATTCCCCTTCCTGATCTTGATATTCTTGATTCTAATTTAACCCTAAATCAAGTTCTGAATCATCCTGAAGTTGAGAAAGAAAGAAGTCCTAGAAAGAAGTCCTGTGCTATAAGAAAAGTGTTTAATGGAAAGAATGGTATGAAGAAATTATCCTTATCTAGTATTAGTGCTATCACTAAAGTGTCTCCGTCTACAATAAAACGTTCTGAAAAGAAACTGAATGAAGATGTATCACTTAATAATCGTGGTAATCAACATGTTCTTAATGAAAATGAAGAAGTAGAAATAATAGAATGGATTAAGTCACAAATTAATGTGAATAACTGTCCTTCGAAGAATGAAATAGCTGAAGAAATACGTAAGAGATCAATTGAAAGATGTCGAAACGGTATTGGCTGTATTATTAATTCTTCCGTTCTTCGAACTGCAGAAGGGGGTATGCAAACCCCGCATAGAGTCTGCGCGACGCGCGCAGCCATAAGCGGGGAAGTCATCCCCCCTTTTTGTTCTCGACGGAAGAATTAATAACATTTCTGAAGTAAAATAACCATGGGAGTGTAGGGTAGTGTGTGTGTGTATTTATTTTTCCCATGTTTATTTATTTTTAATTTATTTGTGTTCCGATTCCAACGTGAAACGTATAGTGATCAAGGAGAAACTCATAGTAATCATAAAAGAAATAAAATACACAGTCCAACCCTCCCCTTTACAGGGAATATTCATGGAAAATGACTCCATCGTTGGTAAAGTGAGTAAAATAATCACGGGAATACAGAAAGAAATACGAAAAGAAGCACAGAATGTGCTAAATAAACACACACCCCGACCCTCCCTTTAATAGAGAAAAGATGAAATGGATGGTTCTATCTAAAAAGAAATAATAAAAATAATCACGGGAATATATAAAAATAAAAATGTATGTATAGTGATCAATAAATAATATAAAAAGTCATGATAATCATAAAAAAAATTTATATAAAAAGAGTAAAGTGATCAAGGTATGTATTTATAGTGGGTGAAAGAAAAGCTGGTGGTGGTGTGGTCTTGTAAAAAGATGTACCCACCACCACGATTATAACGAGAGACTTTTGGAAACATGAGCGACCGATATGGAAAAATATAAATTTTCTAGAACATTCTAGAACATTCTCGAAACTTCTAGAACATTCGAGAACATGAGAATCTTAGATATTTTATTTTGATTTTCTTATGTATTATTCTTTTGAAAATAGAAGTTTTAAAGATTCTACTTAAGAAAAACAATGAAAAATACAAATTATGACAAGTATCTTTTGGTTATACAAAATTCAAATTATTCTGATATTTGGAAAAAACGTTTAACCAATTATTTCAATTTATATATTTTCCCATTACCATTTAAAAAGTTCTCAGAATTCTTAAAGAATCCTTATTCATTCATGGATTATATGGTAAATGAACGTAAAATCAAAATTAGTCCAATGAAATCGTTATGTGAATTGATATTATTTATTATACGTAATGTTTCTTCATTAAATAAAGAAGGTATTTTAAATAAATGGTGTGAATTTTATGTGATTATTAATGCAATGTATGAAAAATATCTGGATAATAAGAAACGTACTTTAATTCAAGATCTTATTAAAGATGGTATTACGACTCCATATTTACATGAATATCACGATAAATTAGAAAATTATAATCCATTACGATTAATATTAGATTTTTACTCCTATCTTCCTCCTGCTCGTGCTGATTATGCTCAATTATTCATTCTAACTCCAGAAGATACTATTGATCCAGCTATTCATAAGAATTATATTGTTTATGATAAAGAGAAACATACTGGTTCTATTCTATTAAATGATTATAAAACTGCTGGTAAATACTCTACAATTCAATTAGATGCACCAAAAGAATTGATTGAAGATCTAGAATTACTCTTAAAAAGAAATCCAAATCGTAAATTTATATTTGAATCTTCTGTACGAACTGGATTTACTACTAAAGCATTTGATTGGTTTGTGAATAAGCATTTAAAACAAATCCATCCAAAATTGACCATTAATGCATTAAGAAAATTATATGCTACAACTACAACCAATACATTCCAAGATATAGAAAATTCTGCTTCTGCTTTATGTCATAATGATTATACACATATTAATTCTTATGTATCTTTAGAAAATAATAATTTATTTAAAAAATTAATTGAATAATTTTATGTTTTCATGCTTGTTTTGTTTTAAATTTGAATATAACTAAACAACTAGTAATAAAAGGATATAAAAATTAATTAAAAGGTAAGAAAGATAGAGTATTATTATTATTTTGATATTGATTTTGTTGTTGATTACTTTTCATAGTAGGCATAAACATATTATTGGGTTGAATAAGATTCTTATCATCTTGATATTGATTCTCATTCTTCATATATTGTTTATCCAATAGCATTTCAAGACGTTGATGAATCACAGGATCATCTATATAAAGTAGCATATTTCTACAATAACTTAGTTGTAAATCACTAAGATTTTTGTTGTTATTGTTATTTAAAAATTGTTCTAATAGATTCGCTATTTCATTCTTTTTAGATTTAATTCCTTCTTCTTTTAGATTCTTCATCACACGACAAAAATAAGAATAACTAAGATATTTCTTGTTCATTATTTAAATTAACCAATGATTAAACAAAACAAATTAATTATATAAAATACTAATATAATAAATTAAAGATTCTACAAATAGAGCCAGTTCAAAATGAATGTTCTAGAATGTTCTAGAACGTTTCTTGGACATATAAAAGTAAAGTAAAATATATATAATAATAAGAACAATTTCAATAACTGACAGTATTTCATTTACATTCTCTAAAGTTTCTGCACTACGATCTAAGTAGTAATTGCCAAATCGTTTCTTTGTCATAATAGTATTAAATATTAAACAAAACAAATTAATTATACAAAATATTAATATAATAAATTAGAGATTCTAGAATATTCTAGAAGGTTTTAACAAGGCATAAGATTTCCATTAGAAAGTAAATAAAGTAAAGAATAATAAAAGCAACCATTTGCATTACTTGTAGTTTTTTGGTGTTGAATAGGATTATATTGAATATTATGATTTTGAATAAATGATTTTGAAAAAGTAGGTTTATTTCCTAATGATGAATAGTGTTCTATATTTTTATTACCATTATAAATAACAGCTTCAAAATGACCATTATAAGGATCACTAGGACTTTCATGGAAGATCATATTAAATTTAGTTTGATCTTGATCTATATTTTGTTCAAAATCATCATAACTATTATAATAATTATAAGATTGAGAATTCGTTTTATTTAATTGTTTCATAACATTTTCAGCACGATCACAAGCAACAGAAGAGGTAGGTTTATTTAAATAAGCATAATTATATAATTGAGATATTAAAGAATTGGGTATATTACAATATTGAGATAGAGTTTGTTTGAAATTATTAGGGGATCTAGGAGTAACATGACGAGTTTTATCAGATATAATAGGATTATCACAATTCATTGAATTTTGAATAAGTTTTTCATCTTTACTCTTTACCAGATCCCCTCCCCTGAGTTTTTTGATAACATATACTTCTTTTCTTTCCAAAACATTTGCTCACCTCTATCTAATATTTCATTATTATCCATCTTCTGTTTTATAATTTGTAATTGTTTTAAATCATTCTTAGCTACTTTACGTTTCCTTTGAGCTACTTGTGCAGGTATTACAAAATCTGTATAAGCTGTTACTAATGGAGGTAAATCACCACCTTTTTTCTTTTTAGCTTCTTTTCCTCTTCTCATTCGTTCTAAGAATTCTTCTTTACTTAATTTAACTCGACCACCATAACCTCTACGCTTAGATCTTCTTGCAGCTATTCGTTTATCCCTTTCATCTTCTTTCCATTTTCTATCGACTTTCTCCTTATCATTTTGAGGGAAACCATAAATCTTATAATAATAACTTTGTTCATCACGAGACATTGGCTTATAAGGTTGAGGAGGTTGAGGTTGAGGAGGTTGAGGCTGTTGAAGAGGTTGTCTTTGAGGAGGTGGTATATTGTTTTGAGGTATATCAAATGTATCTACATTCAATTCAGGTTCAATTTGTTGTTGTGGTTGAACTGGTGATGCTGGAGGAGGTGGTTGACGAACAGGAAGATTTTTTCTAAGTTGTTGTTTCATACTGTGCAAAATTCTATCTGGCATTACTTGATCTAATATTTCTTCATCTCTTTCAATATCATCATAACCATCATGTATTGTTCCCATAACTATACCATTACCTATTTGTTTTTTCATTTCATTTAATGCTTGTTGACGTTTTAATTTTTCCATTTCAAATTCAATATCATTTAATTCACTTGACTGTTGTGCCAAATGTGTATCATAATATGTTTTTCTACCTTTAGCAAAAGAATCCATACCTTTATCAACTACACCTAAAAGAGATGGTGCTAAAGTTGAAAATGAGTCCCAGAATCCACCACCTCTTTTAACTCTTAATATACCATCACCACTTTGAGCTGAATCTAAATCTATATATTTTGGTATAATTGAAGGTCTTAACATTCTTCTTAATTTTGGATTATTAATCATTTTCTTATTTTTAATTGCATTCATAATTGCTGAAGCAACAGATATAGGAATCTTTCCACCACGTTTAATTTTATGTTCATAGAATCTTTTGAATTCATCATCAAGATCATGATGACCATCACCAACATATTGAGCTAAAATAGCTAATGCATCACGAGCTTTTCTATTAGCTTTTTTATCTACAATAGCATCTCTTATATCTAATACATTTCGTTGATACATATCTTTTACTTTATTTTTAATTGCATCACCAATACCAGAACCTTGATTATTCTCTAATTTATTGATTTCTGATTTATTTGGAATAATTCCTCTACCAGATTTACGTCTTGGTTTACATGGATTTAATACTTTATATTGACGATCTTCACCATCTATTTTATCTTCTTCTGGACCAGCTGCTTTCATTACACCTTTACCTGCTGCTCTAGCACGAATTAAAGCACCATTTCCTTGTGGAACAGCATCTTTACCAAATGTTTTAGAACGATCTACATAATCATCTTCTTTACCATCATGTATTTCTTTACTTTCTAAAGTAGACACAGGCATAGATGAATTTGGACCTATTTCATGAAATATTGGATTATATTGATCCATTTTATGTAATGGCTGTGTATTATATCGCCTATATTCTTTTCCTGTTGAAATTAAATTCATACCAAAAGTACCAGGACTTGGCATTCCTAAGATACAACTTTGCATTTTTTTATTTCAATTATAAAATTATTTATAAACAAAACAAATATATTAATAAAAAATAAATTTAACATTAAAAATTTATAATTTAGTTAAATCAATAATAGTATCATTGCTGTTAGTATTCTTCGTAGATTTATCGAATACTTTAATAGAACGTGCATATAAACCAATATAATACTTGTTATTATAACGATGAATACCATGTATTGTAAATAATACTTTACATAACGTATTTGGTGGAATATACTTTTCACGTATTTCTTCGTAAGTTAACTTAGGATCTTTACCGATATTAATCTTCTTATCTCTTTTATCAGTAATATCAATAGTAACATTCTTCGATGCATTAATAGGTACTTTAATTGTAATCTTATATTTACCATTATCCATACGTACAAAATTAACAATATCACCATCATGACATAATTCACATAATTTACGATAAAGTTCTTTATAAGCAGTTAAGAATACTTGATTATCATCTTCAATTGTTAATAAAGTCCATTTATCACGTGTAACAATATAACCAAATAAACATGGTGTAGCATCAGTAGAAATACATACACGATGATTATTATTTAAAAGAACAGCATTTTCTTTGGTGTCATCCCATTGTAAATTAAAGTTAGAAGTATCAAGAATAGTAGGTTTTTTAAATTCAGTTGTAGACATTTTTAGTTAAGTATTTAGTAAAAATATAAGTATTTTAATACTAATATTTTACGATATTCTTTTCAAATGAATCAATTTTCGAGAAGGTTCTAGAAGGTTCTAGAATGTTCGAGAAGGTTCTAGAAAAAAAGAACACTTGAATAATCTAATGGAAACATTTTAACGGAATCGAACCATGATACTGTAGTTACATATTTCTTTAATAGATCCATTAGACCATTCAAGAATTCTATTTGAAACTATTCTATTTTCCATTTAAACTTTGTGAAATTAAATTAAAAAAAAAATAAACAAAACAAAATAATTAATTAAATAAATAAATTAATGATCAAATATTTCAGACATAGAAGGAATAGAATATTCGGATAATAATGAAACAATTTCTTTAGAATCATCATGAATCTGTTTTAAATCTTGTTTCTGACTTTCAATCTTTGTTTTTAAATGATCAACAGTACAATAAATACCATTTAATATATTATCAGCTGTTTCAATAGTTTGAAATAAAGATTCGAATTGACTGGATATATTTGTTAACTCCTCATTTGTAAATAATAATGCTTGCTTATCAGGATTTGTATTTACTTGATCTTGAAATTGTATTGGTTGATTGTTAACCGAATGATATCTATCTGGATTTTTAGATACGTAAACATCATTGATTGGATGAATTTCTTGAGGTGGATCTTCAAACATGATTTCGTCACGTGAATTAAAACAGAAATCATTATCATTGGGTAAAGCCATAGGATTTTCAGAAACACTATTTTCAAATGGATTCAACAAGGGGGATATCATGGCTTGACCGAAAGGGGATAAACTGGCAGAAAGACTATCAGGAATTTCCATGATTATTTAAACCTTCAAAAGTATTTTTATACAATATATTAAATATACTATTTTTAGTGTACAGTTCTTCATTTCAGTTGCTAACAAAAGCCTATTGCTTCCAGCTGGAAAATAAGCCAATAAAATAACTTATTTCGTATGACACATCGTCGTCATCGTCTAATTGTGTTTTACTAATTTTTTTATCCAATCAAATTACAGATGCCGACTATACTCGTCATTGAAACACAAATAAAAAATGCTAAGTCGACAAAATTAGCCAATCAAATGAACCTTCTAGAACATTCCATAGAGATTCTACACTGTCTCCTAGAATATTTAATATTCCATTTAAATGTATTATTTATTTCATTTTGATAAATACAAATTTTCTCTCTGTAACGATATTCGCGATTATAATGCAATTTAATCTTTCTGCTGATTCCCGTAAATGTCTTCAAACTGTTCGTATGGAACTTCTAAAGAATTCTAAGAAGGCTGTTGAAGTTCATAAGAATGTTCTTCGTGATATTGATTTACATCAGTCTCAATTGAATAGAGAAAAGAATCTATTGGGTATTGCAAAATCTAAAGAACGTCTTGCTTCTTTCGAAGTCGAAAACTATAGATCAGCTTTAAAACGTATAAACGCGGTTATTAAAGGTCTTGAAGATTATGAAGAATTCGCTGCTGATATTTATACTCAACAACTTAATGAAGAACAAGATATTCAAGATATTATCAATACTGAAGATCTTTTAGAAAGTGATAGAACTACTATTTTATGTTCTGAAGATTCTAAAGAACATTCGAATTCTCAAGATGATGATTTTGATATTATGAAATTCCATATGGAAGATGGATTTCTTTATGATGAAAAAGGTAAAGTTTATTCTTATGAAGTTGTTCATGCTAAGAGTATTAACAAGATTAAAAGAGATCCTTCAAAACAAATGTATTTCTGGGATGGTATTTTATATGATAAAAATGGATGGCCTCATTCATGTACATATATTAATAGTCAAGAACCAATTGAAATTTAATTATTTTTCTTGTTTATTTTTCTAGTTTTACTTATAAACTTGTAAAAAATCATTGAAAATTGTTTTGTTTATTGTATATACATTTAAAACACTAAAGTATAAAAAGGATGTTCTAGAAGGTTCTAGAAGGTTCTAGAATGTTCTCGAAGGTTCTAGAACATTTAAAAATATAAAGTAATATTTACTATTATAGAATGTTCTTGAATGTTCTAGAATGTTCTAGAAGCTTCTAAAACTGACTTCTAGAATCTTTAATATATTATTTGTTTTGAATTTTATGCCATATTTATTTTCATTATTTATAAGTCAAATAATCATGGAAAATTCACAAATTCATTTTGTTTATACTTTTGGTTCCTTTAATCATGATAACTCAAAAGATAATCATAGTGAAATTATTATACCAAATCCATTACCATTTTATAAAAGTCTGTTTACTAATTATCAAAATCCAAAAGAATTATTACATTATATTGATTGTACTCCTTGTAATACATCAACTAATTATAGAAGATTATGGTTTGATTTAGATTATCACCAAATATCAAATGATTTTTCTTTTCTAACAGATTCTTTTATTCATGAATTTATAGAAGAAATGTGTAATCATTGTATTCATTATTATAATCAAGAATTTATTTCGCTTCTGTATACAAAGAAAGAAGTGAATAAGAAGACAGTTCATAATGAAATACATTATTCATGGGGAATTCATATATATACAAATTGGTTTGTAAATGGTGATTATTTATTTTTCTTATATAATAGTATGATTCTGAATACCAAATTGGTTGATTTATGTAAAATGAATAATTTAGATATAAAAGAATTCATTGATTATAATGTTATTGGTAAACCCAGAAAGAATAATGGTTGTATGTTTCTTGGTTGTAGTAAAGATAATTCTCCATCTACTTATAAATTATATGAAGAATATACCAATAAAACATGGAAGAAAATAGATGATGAAATCGATGAACATTATTATTTCAAAACATTATTGAATTATAAGAATGAAGATGATATTATAAGTGATATTATTAATCCTATTATTTTTTATAAATTAAAACAATATTCACGTTATAAACGTTATTATGCAAGATTAAATAATTGTTCACGTACTATATTATGTTCTATACAAGATATTAAAGATATTCCTATGTTGATTTCTACAGATACTATATTGGATACTACAGCATCTAAAGAAGCTTTATTAGAACGATATTTATTATTGATTGGTTCTATTGAAGATATGAATTATTTTGAATCCCATAATACTTGGTATAAATTATGTTGTGCAGCAAAACAGATTTGTAATACAACAAGAGGATTAGAATTATTTAAAAATTATTCATTACGTTATGGTCATGATCGAAGTGATGATGTAATTGAATCTACATGGAATCATATACAAGTTGATCCTACTCATTTATCGAATAATTATATTTTGAAGATATTAATGGATAATAAATTATTTAATAAAGATGATGATAATGATTTCATATTTATGTCTATTTTAGAATGTATTCAATCCTTTAATCTTGTAGATTCACAAACATTAGTTATGTTATTTCAATTATTAGAATTTAATGAAATTGTTTCTATTATATTAGATAAAGATAATTTTATCTTATATACATTTGATGAATATAATATCTTAAGACGTTGTAAGAATAATTATGATATTAATTTCTTTGAAACCAAAATAACTACATTTATGAAATCGATTGTAGAGAAATTCAAATTATCAAGATTATATTCCAAAGAGAATGAACAACATCAAAAAATAGTTGATAAAATAATGTCTGCTTCTGTTACTAATGAATATCATTATAAAGAATGGTTGAATCGTTATTTGAAGACTTATGGTAAATCTTATAAAGAATATTTAGATACGTATATGGTTCATAAAGAACGTGTTATCTATACACAACTTGGTTATTTATATCCAAAAGAATCAACAGAAGAAGATCCTAGACAATATTATATCCAACCATATCATAAAGAAGATATGGTGTTTGAAGATTTATTAATTGATACTGAATTTAATGTAAGTTGGAATATTAATAATGAACAGAAAGATATTATCCAATTATTTGAACAACATATTGCAAGATATTGTGAATTCGATAAGAAATATGAAAGTATTATGTTACGTATCTTAACCACTGCTTTCTATGTCAATACTCAGAAAACTGTTTCTTATATATTATATGGTAGTACAGGTAGTAATGGTAAAACAATAACAACTGATTTAATTTCTCGTATTGTAGGTAGTAATCAATGTATTATAGTAAATCCAGATAATTTAGAAGAAACATCTATAGCTCCTAAGATTGTAGATATGTCTAATAAGACTATGTATTATATGAATGAATTAATAGAAGAAGATGTTACTGGTAGAAAGAAAACATTTAATCCATTCTCTTCTAAAGTCTTTAAAGAAATAGCAGAAAAGAAAGAAGGTGCTAGTGCTCGTAAATTATTCAGTAATATATTTACAAAAGTTCATTTCACGGGTACTTTATTTATGACAAGTAATATCCAACCTACTGCTGTGAATGCTGGTCCTATTGAAAGAAGAGTTTGTTTCTTACCATCATGTTGTCGTTATTTCCCTCCTGGTAATGCTAATTTATATGAAGATTATGTAGATCATAATTTACCGAAACGTAAACAGACAGTAGAAAAGAGATTGAAACCCAATCATTATGAAATGGATTATACTTTATCCGATAAATTCTATCAGAATCGTTCAATTATCTTTAGTTATCTAGTAAGTAATTATTTCTATTCTAGTATGCAATTAGATATGCATGAATTAGATAATGAATATCATATAAGTGAATGTAAGAAACGATTCTTTGATCGTAGTACAGAAGGATATGATTTGAAATCTTTTGTTGATAACCATATTACTATAGATCCTTATTATTTGAATGTAGTTACTATTGAAGATATTTTTAATAGTTATAAGAAAGTGAATAATAATAATCAATTTACGATTAAGAAAGATTTAGATAAATTTACAAATGCTTTATTTGGTTGTTTAAGTAGTAAAGATACATTTAATTCTATAGATATTGTGAATATTCATAGAAAACATACTTCAAATTTTTATAAGGGAGGGAATGCTATTGGTATTTGTGGTTTAATGATTGATAATACTTATAATGAATGTGTAGATACAGATTTATTCTGTTTATCCAATTGTTTATCTAAAAAAGAAGAAATTGTTTATAGTGAAGATCAATATCATAATACGTCATCAACAAAACGAATTTTAATAGATAATACTTTATATGCTATACCAAATTAAATATATATTTATTTTTTACTATAAAAAGTTGTTTTGTTTTAAAATTAATAAAATTTAAATTGTATTCCATGAAAATGTTTTTTAGGGACTTTGACTTTAAAGAATGCATTACTTTTATGTTTTTTCAATAAACCATGACCACGATGAATAGGTTCTAAAGGAGGCATAGTAGAAAGACTACGTAATGCATAAGTATCTGAATTATTCATAACTATAGGTGTAGAGTTTTCATCTTGAGTATTTTGTTGCATAAGAGATGCTTGAGTATTCGTTAATTCTGAATCTGTTGTATTATTATGTAAATGATCAGGTAATAATTGTTTATTACGTATAAAACGATTATAACGATCTCTAGAATTCTCTGGAACTTCTTCAGATTCTAATGAACATCCTACAGGTAATTCATTTTCTAAATCTGTTTTATCTGGATAATGATGCTTTAATAGATCTTTATAATATCTTAATGTAATCATTATGGTATCATTATCTGATGAATATTGTTCTAGACTACTTAATATCGATTCTGATTTCATATTGAAATTCTCTTTACCAAATACATCTTCATAGTCTTCATCATATTGTTCTATACGATCATTAAATCGTTTACATAAAAATAATAATTTATTTAATTGATTAATTTCTCTTGTATAAGTAATATTATTCATATCAATATGAAATGTTCTTGTTTTATTATCTAAATCTTGCAATTTAGTTGAATGAGAAGATAAATAAGGAGATATATAATTTTCCATATGTGTTGATTGACTATGTAACATCTTCATAATCGAATTTTCAAAGAGTTCTACACCTTTAGATTCGTGTTCTGAATCATTATGTTGGAATTGTGCTTCTCTTGATAATCTATAATAATATTGAGCAAATAAATGTCTTATAATATCACAACCATTAATTAAAGAATTATTCTGTTGTGTTTTATAAATCCAGCCTAAATGGGGTTTTATATATTCATCACCAAATTTCAAATCACGTACTTTACCACCATTTTCAGTAACAAATAAATAATGTCTTGGAAATAAACGTAATGATCTAGCTAAGACATTCAAATATTCTTCTGATAAATATTGATAAGTAGGATATTCATTCTTACCAATTTCAAATCGATTCTTTGTATCATTCACATGAATAGTCAAAGTATTTAAATCAATATAATTGGTTGTTCTTCTTAAGGATAAAGGAATTTGTTGACCACGAGTATAGATTACACAATCATTATAATCATTACGAGCACATAATGTATCATAAGTTAAAACTAATAAATAACTATTCACATAATATAAATCATTAGGATTCTCTAAATAATTCTTTTTGGTGATATTAATGATTTCTCCCCAATCAGCTTCACAATTAATAATTTTCTGAGTGATTTCATAATGTCTTGAATAAGTAGCATCAATTTGTAAAGAACCCCATAAATGTTCCCATTTCTTTATATTTTGTGGAGTAAATGCTTTATAATTAATGATATCTTCATCATCTGTACAAATAGATATATTCTTCATTATATATGTAATCATTTGCATATAATTAGCTACAGTAGTATTGGATAATCCACCTTGTTGTCCAGGAGCTTCTGTTTGTGTATGTTGCATAACATTTTGAAATTGAAATGGATCTGTTAACACTTCTACACAAAAGAATGGTTCTTCCATATCATCGATTTGAATTCGTTCTTCATTACGAAATTTCTTACATATTGTCTTGATCCATTTCTTCCAATTTATACTTGTTGATAATTGTATTTTCTTCCAATGTAATAATTGATCTATACAATTTGTAAAGAATTCCTCACAATCTTTATCTGAATAACCTGTTGATTGCATTATTAAAAATTAAATTATTTATAAACAAAACAAATTTATTATTAATATTTTATAACATTTCATAGAATTATAAATGAAGAGATTGAACAATAGAATCAACACTTATATTTAATTTCATTAATTGAACAGCTAATTCTTGTATTGATTCATTTTGATTAGAATCAATTTCTTCTAATTCATTCAAGACTTCTGATATATGTTTGACTTCTTCTTCTATAATCGTTTGTTGTATTTTCATTGTCTTATAATAGACTTTCTTTGTTTGTGGATTACAACAATTACAATGAATATCTATATTTTTAACAATTAATTGAAAGAATTCAGTTGATTTCTCAAATAAACATTTTATAGCTTTTATAATAAATTCTAATAAAGTATTTTTCTTTTCTATTTCTTCTTCGGATAATGTGGTTGTTGTTGAACTATCTGAACTTGTTGAACTTGTACTTGATAAAGAATGTAAGGATTCAGATACAGATTTAGGCTCCATTTTTTAATAATTTTTAAATGAATAATATAACAAAACATTTTTTAATTTAAATGAAATGAATTAAAATATTTATATATAAGAGATAGTTAATAAAACAACACAAGGATAATCACATGTTATAAAGAACATATTATCATGAGGTAATAACTTTAATAATTTACGATTACAATAATAAACATTCTTATTGATCTTATTCGATATACCTTCATATTTAATACCATTCGAATAGTAATAAGGTAGATTTGTAGTATCAATAACATGAATATTATTCTCATATTCATTAGTAAAACATCTTAATGAAATAGGATATAAGTAATCAGTGGATTGACCATACACTGATATAATTTGTATATTCGTTAAGTATTGATATCCATAGACATTGGGTTTCTTCAATTCATAAATTAAATTCTTACTTGTACTAAAATCACAATATACTTCATCATAAGCTTTGAAACGTATATCACTACCATTCGGTTCACATATATTACAAATGATATTTCCTTTGAATAATTCATCAAATCTTAAATCGATATGATGATCAATTGTGATTGGAGAATTTATATTACTATAAGTAACATATTTATCCGATAAAGGAAAACTAAATGTAGGATAATATGATCCATTTATATATCCAGTACATAATTTAGATGCATTTGCTTGGATTGTATCTGTATCATTTTGAATAATAATATCTTTTAAGATCTTATTTTGGATATTCAATGTAGGATATTCAGCATAGAATTGTGTGTCTGCTGTTTGACAATTCAAACATAATTTCTTAATAGTTTCACTTGGTTGAATCGTATCGACTGTATCTGAGAATTCTAAGAATCCTCTTAAAATACAATTATTATTAAAATTCACATATTGTTTATTTTTATCAGTATATCGTATAATAATATCTTGTATTGTATTCAAATAAGGAGACACATTAATATTCATAATATCATGAAATTCATTATTGCCTTTATAATTATTCACATTAAATGAATATAAAGAATTCTGACTATTATCTACTATATTCGATTGAGCTATTAACATTCCCTTTGGACGACTACTATCAATATTATGAATACCATAATTAATAATTTCATCATGACCTAATTTATTATAACCTAGGATTTCACCTAATTCTTGAGCTTGAGAAAAATCTATATGATAACTATCAGTATAACACTTATAATTACCATCTAAATCTAATGTATTCAAATCAACAGGTGTATCTGGTAATAATTGTTTACCATAAGATACATGCCAAGCAAAACATCCTTGTTCATCATAAACTAAATCAGGACGTATATTATGTAGAGCACCACGATACTTAAATAAGGAGTGCTCTATATCTGTAGCTGTAAATGTGAATGACGTAGAATCAGTACCTTTACAAGATAAATATATTATATATCCATCCTTATTGTCCATAGTCTGAGTATCTTTGGATATACTTAAATAATCCGTATAAATTGTATTATTGATTGAACTTTCTAATAATTCATAGAATTTGTTTTCTGTGTAATTTCCAGGAGGAACAGTGAATGTAGTTTCATGAACACCATCATAACCACTCAATTGTCGAACAATCATTGTATTATATCCATCTTCCACAAAGACTGTTCTTTTAATTCTATTTAATGTAATTTCCTCTTGAAGTGAAGTATATGTCAATGTTTCTGAATCTTCAAATAAGCCAGTGAATAATTGTTTTTCTAAACTGAGTATATTATTACTTGACCATTGGAAATAAAATTTATGTTCATCAGCTAATACACATTTCATAATTCCATTAGAACCTTGTGTTGGAACAATATAACTTGAATGATCACTCACACCATCAGTAAAGAATTCATTCAATTCATAGATTCCTGTTGATGTAACAGGAACATTATAAGAAGTTAATTGAGGTCGATATATGGTTATAGTATCATCATCATATCTCATCATTAAACGATTAAATTTATCACCCCATTTAGCTGATACACAACATACAGCTATCCACCAAAACTCTATATCCGTATAAGTACCTTTTGGAAAGTAAAAACCACGTCTTTTATTATAAATTGTAATTTCACAATACCAATCATCTCTATCAATGGTTATTGTAGGGGATTCATTAATTTTGACAGTAGGATCAATATCAGGAGAATCTTTTATTACTGGTCTATCACATACATCAAAATGACATAGTTCTAATAATTGTGGAATGGAATAATTTTTCTGATCTAAAGTGATTGTATATACGGAACTATTACCATTGACACGAGTATTTATATATTTGAATATTTGTGTTTTTGTGAATGTATCAAATAGAGGCACACTTTCACTACCAATTAAATTAAGATCAATATAAGAAATGATATTTTTAGTGATATCAATAGAATTCGATAAATGTATATTGAATTGATTATCAATACAACGAACATCAATAGGGACTACATGTGTTTTAATACGAGTATCCTTCTCTTCTAATGAAGTCTGTTCTTCATAATTATCATCATCAAGTTCCATATTTTCTAATTTATTAAATTATAATTTATATTAATTTTATTTTATTTATTAATATTTTTTTTATTAAAAAAAAATGAGAATCTTAAGAATTAAAGATAATATTCCTATTCAAAGCAATACTGATATTCTATCTAGTCCTTATATCTTTCAATATCATTGGACTAATGTGGATAATACTTATATCAATTTCAATCAATCCTATTTGGATCTTACTGTCAAAGCAACTGTAACAGATAAAGCTGGACCAGTTTCTGTTTATTTAGATGAAACAGGTACTTCTGCTAGTTTCACCTATGATCAATTATGTCAATATTTCTTGGATCAATTAGTTCAAAAAGCTAATATTTATTCTATTATTGATACTACTGATATTGAAATGGTTTATACATTACCTGATGGATCTGATCGTGCTTTAAAATATGAAGAAAATTGTACACATGCTTCACGTGGTCGTAAAATGATATTATTAAAAGATATTAGTAAAAATGATTTAGAAAAATCTATGTATGGTGAAGATTTATCTGCAGATACTTATGAATTGAATTCTATTCGTTATATACGTGCACATCCAAATGAATCTATTCATATTGCTATTCCTTTATATCTTATTAGTGGTTTAGGTGTTGATGGAGATTCTTTAATATTAACTAAACATTTCAATATGTTATTTAGAACTAGTACTATTGAATCATTAATTGATAATAAAATGAGTATTTATTTCAAGAATGGTACTGCTACCAAAACTACCGAATGGTTACATTTAGATGATGAAAAATGGTTTAGTACATTCAAGATTGAATCAGCTACTATGAATTTAATGACTTATAAAGATATTCAGTTCCAATCGAATGAATTATATAAAACTATACCTACATGTATTCAAGTCGATTATCAAAATACAAGAATAACTAGTGATCATTTCAATATCAATAGAGCTTTACCATTTATACCTGAATATATATTATACTGGTTTACAAATGGGTATAGTTCAACAACTATTAGTAATGTAGCTAGTCCATCTGTATGGCCTAAATATCAAAGTTGTTTGATTGGTGATGTTCAAATGTTCCCTCAAACTGAATTCCCTACTCAAATGTATTATCATAATCTTACTACTAAAGGTCATGTCTTCAATAATGAAGAAACTGCTAGTTTATCTTGTCCTAATAAAAATCTATATTGTTTATGGGCTGATAATTCAAATCCTGAAACTATTCTTAAATATGATGAATGGATTAAACATCCTATTTATATTATTCCAACTAAAGCATTAATGAATATCCAATCAGATAGTGGTATAGAAATGAATTTTGATTGTAATCTAGATGTCCATGATATTGAATATGGTCATGCTGATTCATCTACTGTTCCTGATGGATATACATGTACATATAATGAAACTACTAAAATATGGACACCTGATACTGGTGCTTCTTATAGTGTAGCTTCTCATGCTGGTATTTATAAACATATTAATACTGAACTAGATGAGAAGCATCCTTATACATTACATATGATTGCTGTACGTAGTGTACGTGATATTTAAATTTAATATTTCTTACTTACTATTCTTAACGTTAACTTGTTTAATTAATTCTATTCTATTCTATAATAAAATCATTTGTTTTGTTATAAAAATTAAAATTAATTAATAATTATAAAATATTATTATTATTTTATTTTTATTTTGTTAAAAAAAATACATAAACAATAATTACTAACATGGAAGGATTCCCAAGACAATTCTTACCTTCAAAGGCAAATCAAACTATTAAACCTGTACAAATTCCTATTCTAGTTTCTACAAGTCAAGATTTATTAAATCAACCTTATCCATTTGAATTCTTATATAATTCAGTGGATAGCCCTTATATTGATTTCAGTAATTCATTCTTAGAACTGAATTTCAATATTACTGGTACTAGAGACAAAAATTCAACATCTTCAGTTGTACAACATTCTAATATCTATAGTATTATTGATAAAATTACTACAGATCTTACGTTTGTATCTCCTACGGGTCAAGATATTCTTATTAATTATTCTGAATCTTCTATTGAATCCAGTAAAGCAAGAAAATTTGTTACTATTAAAGAATTAAGTAAAGATGAAATTGATAAATCTATGTATAGTATGACAGAATGCTTATATAATAACACGTTGAGTAGTATTGCTGGAATGGAAATGAAAGAAAAAGCTCAAGTTATTATTCCTTTATCTCTTATTACTGGTCTTGGTACATTTGATTGTGCTATTAAAGTAAAATCTTTGAAGATGCAATTCGTTACAAATTATTTAAAGAATCTATTTACCGGTACCACTGTAATCACTGCATTGAAATTTGATCGTGTTTATATTCATCTTCAACAAATTTATGATATTAATTTTGGTAATGATCCACGTGCTTTGATTAAATGTATTCCTAATAATTGTCAGATATCTGCATTCACTACACCTGTTTATTCACAAGCATCAGTATCAGGTACACCAACTCCACAACAATTCTTATCCAATAGAAGTGTTGTTTTCGTACCTGATTATTGTATGTTATACTTCACAAATCAAGAGAAGAGCATGATTCCTATTAAAACTGAATTATTAAAATCATGTCAATTCCAAATTGGTGGTCAAAATATCTTACCAAAGACGGATTTCCCTACTACGTATAAAACAACGAATCCATCACAAATTATTCCTAATGCTATGCTTTATAATACTTGGAGATGTAATAGTCATCCTCAATCTCCTTTAAACGGTGAAAAGTGGTATGAACAACCTATTTATATATTCCCTATTTCAAGTGTTGTTGATGTCAATACGCGTAGTGGTTGTGAAGTTAATATCTCATTATTAACTGAATATACTGGTGGAACTGTTACTGGTCCTTATACTTTATATGCTCATTTTATATTTGTTAAATTTGTTAGAGATGGTGCTACCAATTAATTTATTTATTTGATATTTTTATTATTTGTATCAACTTTATATTATTCTAAAAAAATATTGTTTTGTTTATAATTTCATAATTAATTCATTTAATAAAAATGACATCAATATCTCATCTAAGTAAAATTACAAGTCAAATCTGTCATGAACAATTCAATTATACTTTGGATTTAGTAGGTAAAAATATTACTCATATCAATACATTAGTGAATACAAGTGATATCATTAATATCCCATCTTTCAGAATAACTGAAAATAATGCAACAGCACATACATTTCCAGCTGGTAACTATTCATTGGAAGAATTCTTTGAGAAATTAATTGAACTTGGTAAGAAGATGACAATATCTGTATCTGGACAAACGAGTGCATTCTATTATGATAAAGAAACAAAAACATTTGGTACGTATAGTGGATTCAGAAGAAGTCTTAGTAATAAAGAATTCTTTTATTATTTAGGATTAGATGATGAATACTTTAATACACCAATTACTTACAGTGATGAATATATATCTAATAATATTTCATGGTATAAGATCTATATGTTACGTGTGTATTGTGATATTATTAATAAAGATAATGATTTGATTTCTATTCCTTTATATGCTAAACAAGGATTTGATAATACATTTGCTTTAAGTGATTTATCTATTCCATGTATTGATGGTAAATATACAGATATCCAATGGGAAATATATGATCAATTAAATAATCCAATTGATTTATCAAATACAAATCTTTATATATACTTTACTGCATCTTAATAAAATCATTTATTTATCTTTAACTTATCATTAATTATTTTTTGTTTTGTTGATTAAAATCATATAAAAATGGTGAATAAAATAAATCCATTAAAAGAAACACGTAAAGGATGTGGAGTCTTAGAATTTAAATATGGAAAATCACATCATAAAACATATGAATCAAAATTTATATTGATTATTGCAAGAACATTCTCAGGAAAATCTTTCTTAACTGTGAATCTCTTATGTTCTATGGATCTTAAAAATAAATATAAACAAGTCACAGTAATTTGTCCTGATGCATCCAATAAGAATGAATGTTATACATCCTTTCAAGATATTTGTGAACATGCTGGAATTGATTATAAATGGTATGATTCTGTAGATGATAAATTTAAAAAGATTAAAACTGTTGATGAATTAGTCAATACATATAAATTACCAGAACATAATTTTATTGTATTGGATGATATCTATCCATTATCTAGACAAACCAAACAATTGATTGTATCTATATTATCTAAAGGTCGTCATTATAAACAGAATGCTATTATATGTCTTCAAAGTCATACAGATGTCACGAATCAATCTATATTAAGTCAAGTATCTCATTTCTTTATTAATAGTCAAATCTTAAAACGTGATCCTGGATTCTTACCAGATAAATTAAAGATTATGCCATCGAATCTAAATGAAATTCTTACAGATGAAGAATTAATGAATGATCCACATCAATTCTTTATGTTAAAACAAGGTAGTGATGATTTAACGATATGGACAAATCCTGATTGTGGTAGTAAACAGAATGTATATAAGATGGTAAAGAAACGGAAATGGACAGAAGAAGATAGTGAAAAAGAGAAACGAGAAGAACAAGGTGAAGTATCAGGTAGTGGTATTAAACGTCCTAATGAACATATATCTACATATGAAAAGAAAATGAAGAAGTTTTTACCTGTTGAAGAAGAAGTCTCATTGAAAGGTATTGAACGAGATGAAAAAGATAAACCTAAAGAATCCATCTTACAAATCATACAAGATCAAATCATACAAGATAGTCAACGACGCATTTTCAATCCTTATTTAAATAAAAAACATTATTCTGGTTATCCTTCTTTTCATTAATTTTTTTATATTTTAATTTGTTAAATAAACCATAATTATTTTATTGTTTTGTTATGAGTTCAATTACAAAAAGATATTTAAAACAAAATTGTGATCCACGATTATTTGGAGGATCACCACCAAAATCAAATAGACGTGATCTTTATCATAAACGTTATGTAAGATATGGAGGAACTGGTTTTGAAGAAATTGTTAGACAACAAACTAGAGATGCTGATTGGGCTGACTTTAAAAATGGTGTCTATACTGCATTACCTATTTTAGGTACATTAGGAGCATTTGCTGGATATAATTATTATCAGAAACGTAAAGAACAAAAACGTCAAGAAAAAGCAAAAGAAGAAAAGAAAAGACAATTTGAAGAACATATTGAAGATGCTAATAGAGATGATGAATTATATAACGATGATGCTACTTATCAACCAAAGAGAATAACAAGAAAAATGATGGCTGATGATGATAAAGATTATAATAATGCAAATCTTGAAGATGAAAATTATGATGATATATTTGGTCAAGGTATACATAGAAGGCATCAGAAACATCGTAAAGAACATGGGAGTCACCGAGAAAAAGAAAAGAAAACAAGTAAATTCGTAACTCCTCAAATAAGAATTATTGCTAAGAAGGCTATTCGTTCTAATAATATAAAGTCTAATAAGAAGAAATTACAAGATATTAAAGAACGATTACCTAAAAATGATGAGCATGTGTCTGTACGTGATATTGTTAATGTCGTTATCGATAAAGAATATCCTATGGATCCAAAACAAAAGCATTCTATTATTGCGAATACTGCTATTAAAACTATTAAAACGATTGTTCCTATTGTAGTGAATGCATTAAAATACTATTATCCTTCTCTTGGTATCCCTATTGATTTCGCTTATAATATGATTACTACCGATGATGATAAGAAACGTAAAGAAACTGCTGATAACTATTTTAAAAATCCTAGTGGAAGTGGTGTTACAAAAGAGAATGCTGAACGTTGTGGTGGTGCTCTTGTCAACTCTACATCCTTTGATACTACTACTAATTTAATTATTAATCTTGTTCAATTCTTCTTAAAAAAATTCCATTTAAATTAATTATTTTAACTTTTATTATTTCATAATTAATTATTTGTTTTGTTATATAATTATTTTTAAATTAATACAATAAATAATGCAAAGTAATTTAGGAGATAGTGTAACTCTCTATGATATTTTATCAAGAAATCAGAAAAAACAATCTTGGGATCCATGGTTACCCAATTCATATATTTGTCAAGATGAACAACCAGTACAACCATTAGCACATGATCCTAATGCACAAGGATCTATGTATAGTTCAATGGCAGTTCAAGCATTAAGAAATCATGGTCAATCACCTGAAGATATGTTTATAGCTACTATGAATTCAGCTAAAGCTAATGGAGATACTGCAAGATATTCATCAATGTTATCTCAATGGCAAACGAATTATGGTGTACCTACTACAAGTAAGATATGGTATGATGCTAGTAATCCTAATAATTATCAATATGAAACATTATTATCTTCAATAAAAGGCTTAAATGGATTGAATTCAGAAGCATATAAACAGAATAAAGAGAATTATGAATTCTATTCAAATGCTCAAAAAGATATGTATGATCAATTAAATAATATTTCATATCAAATTAAAACCAATAATGATGACATTCATGCTGAAGCAGCTTCAATGAAACAAAATATGACTAGTAATTATGAAAATCTACATAAAGATAACGAATATTTGAACTCAAAGATGGATACATATGAAAATAATCGTCAATCAGATAATAATATTACAAACTCTAAAATGGATACATATGAAAATAATCGTAAAAAAGATGTTAACAATACAAATTCAAAGATGGATAAATATGAAAATAATTGTCATCAAGACTATAACAATACACAATCTAGAATGGATAAATATGAAAAGAATCGTCAAAATGATACTAATAAAACAAACGCTAAGATGGATAATTATGAGAGTAACCGTAAAAAAGATGCCAAAGCATTTGAAGATAAGATGGATGAACAAGGTATGCATTATGATATTGTTGAAAGTGGTATACCATTCACAATTTATGTTAATGGTAAGAACTCAAAAGTAATATGTAATAATCCAGAGTTTAAAGATCAGGTATTCATTCTTAAAGATGAAAAAATTTATGTTAGATCAGCTGAAAAGTCAGGCTATATATATAAAACGTACGGAACAATGCCACTTGATGAATTCATTATCAAATATAATGAAGGTTTATTTAATGAAAATAAGGCACTTCCTGATAAAGAACATAGTGGATTAAGAAATCAGCAAAACGATGAAACTTAATAGACTATATTATATTTACTTATTTATGCAATATTATGTTTGCCATTTAAATTATAATTTTGTTAATATATATATATATATTTTTGTTTTGTTTTAAAAATCATAATTATTTTATTAAACTAAAATGATACAAAGTGCTCGTTTAAATGTTTCGAATAAAGGATTAGTAGGCGTAAATCATCGTGCTACTGGTCATGAATATCGAAATTATATTGTTCCAGGATCTATTCCTGATGGAGAAGAACGTCATCCAATTAATTATTCTATTGCTCCTAATTCTTTAGCTGCTGTTAAACGAATAGAAAGTAATATGGTTAATAGAGCAACGTCAAATCCATTCTATTCATATTTGTCAGAAACCAGACAAGATGTTATACAAAGTTCATTAGAAGAATCAGAAGAAACTGAACCAATAGATGAAGGATCTGGGCTATTACCTGATGGTAGAATTCCAAAGAACTTTACAAGAAAACTTATTTATGCTCATGATTATGTCTTACCTTATATGAAACAAAATCATATGTCTGATTATTCTAAATATTCTAGATTATTAAATCCTCGTACAATTGATAGTGCTATTGATTTTACTAAAAGAGATCGTGATGGTTACTTATATTCTAGAGGTGGTAATTTATTTTCTAATATTTATCACACTGTAAGTGATGTATACAATGTGTCTGATAAATTAACTGGAGGTATTAATAACATCACTCATGGAATAAGTAATGCTGTTGATTATGGTGCAAATAAATTCAAAGATCTCAAGAATTGGTGGAGAGATATTAATGTTGATCCAAAAGAAGGATTCAATGATATTAAAGGAAAACTTGTAAGTGATAGAAATAATTTATATGATAATTGGAAATTAACTGATGATAATGAAGCTAAGAAAAAGAATAAAATATTAGCTGATAATTATTTTAGATTTGCTCATATGTCAGGTAATGATACGAAACAACAAAGACTTAACAAAAGTAAATCTTTAGAAGATCAAGCAAAAACATTTCATAATAATTATATTCCCTATGCAGAAAACCCAACATTCGTTAATAAAGTTGTTAATACTGCAACAAATGTAGGAACACCAATTGTTAATGGTGTTAAAAAAGTTGCAAACTCTGTTGTTAGTGGTGTAAATAATTTATACAATACTTTTTCTGGATTTTTATTTGGTAAGAATCCAGAGGAAGAAATACCACAAACAAAAAATCCAATAGAAGCAAATAATAATGTTATACCAACTTCTTCATCTACTCCTGATACTCTAACACAAGAAAATATTCATAATATTACTATTGAAGATTCAAATCCTCCAAATTTAATTCCTCTTATGAATGATCCTACTGTTCCTTTACCTGATACTGTTCCAATGTCTCAAGCAGTCACGAATAATTTCACTCCAAATATTACACCTGTAGCCCCGATTCCCAATCCAGTAGAAAATGTCACTCTTGTAAATAATAATAAAAGAAATAAAAACGAAGACGATGAATTTCAATCATTTGATGAAGATGATGGTGAGGTATTTTATGATCTCGAAGAAGGTAATGGATTACGTAGAAAAAGACGTATTTCAAAAAATAAAAAATTAAGAAATAAACGTAGAAAACATTAGTTAATTTTAATTTGTTTTATTTATTATTATTTTTAAAAACTAAACAATTTGTTTTGTTATTAATAAGAATTAATTTAAAAATCAATAAATTTTTTTATATAATCTTCATAATCATCTTCACTTTCAGTTTTAATAGTATCCACTTCAGAATCACTATCACTTAATTCATCAACTTCAAAATTTCCATAAGGTTTCCAAGTACCTTCTTTATAATCTGGAGCAAATTGCTTTGGAGAATCCATAATATATAGTATAAAAATAGAAAAAACGAATAATACAATTTATTATTCTAGAAGTTTCGAGAATGTTCTAGAATGTTCTAGAAAATTTATATTTTTCCATATCGGTCGCTCATGTTTCCAAAAGTCTCTCGTTATAATCGTGGTGGTGGGTACATCTTTTTACAAGACCACACCACCACCAGCTTTTCTTTCACCCACTATAAATACATACCTTGATCACTTTACTCTTTTTATATAAATTTTTTTTATGATTATCATGACTTTTTATATTATTTATTGATCACTATACATACATTTTTATTTTTATATATTCCCGTGATTATTTTTATTATTTCTTTTTAGATAGAACCATCCATTTCATCTTTTCTCTATTAAAGGGAGGGTCGGGGTGTGTGTTTATTTAGCACATTCTGTGCTTCTTTTCGTATTTCTTTCTGTATTCCCGTGATTATTTTACTCACTTTACCAACGATGGAGTCATTTTCCATGAATATTCCCTGTAAAGGGGAGGGTTGGACTGTGTATTTTATTTCTTTTATGATTACTATGAGTTTCTCCTTGATCACTATACGTTTCACGTTGGAATCGGAACACAAATAAATTAAAAATAAATAAACATGGGAAAAATAAATACACACACACACTACCCTACACTCCCATGGTTATTTTACTTCAGAAATGTTATTAATTCTTCCGTCGAGAACAAAAAGGGGGGATGACTTCCCCGCTTATGGCTGCGCGCGTCGCGCAGACTCTATGCGGGGTTTGCATACCCCCTTCTGCAGTTCGAAGAACGGAAGAATGATTACTGTATCAGAAGGGTATGTAAGGAAGCTGCTTAAAAAGAATAATATTCTATTGAAAAGACCACTAACAAATTATGAAGAAAAAGCTAGACCAACAAAGAAAGATGCGAAGATACTGTATAGGAATATTCATTATGTAATAAATAAAAGAAAAATCAAAACTTCTCTTATATTCAACATGGATGAGTCATGGGTTACTCCTGGTGATAAAAGATCAAGAGTTACTGTTGCAGTTGATAATGATCACTTACCAATAACAAAACAAGGTACTAGTGTTACTCATACAACACTAATTGGTTGTATTTGTGCTGATGGTACTGCAGTTCCTTCCTCTTATGTTGTTGATCGAGATACTTATAATATTAAAGAAATAGATAAGCAAAATCTGTCCTATATAAAAGTATGGTCTGCTAAGTCTGGATGGATAAATGCACATGTGTTATACTCATGGATTCAAGATGTTTTTCTTCCATATGTTAATAAAAAGAGAAAAGATATGAATCTTGATAGTACTAATGATTATTGTCTACTTATTCTTGATGCTCATACAACACGTAATGATACTGATTTTCTTAGTTTATGTGAGAATAACCGTATTGATGTAATTGTACTTCCAAAAAATACTACTAGTGTCTTTCAACCGCTTGATTTAGTTATATACAATGTATATAAATCAAAATTTAGAAGATATTATAAAATAACAAATAGATATTCGTTATTAGCAGCATCTGAGGATGCTTTTAGTGAAGCTTTTACAAGAAGAAATATTTTAAGTGCATGGCAAGCTTCGAGACTTCTTATTGATGATGAGAATGAGTTTATCAAGGATTTTGATGATCGTCCCCGTAGTAAAGTAACTAGAAAATCATCTAAAGTGTCAAATAAAATCTTAACTAATATCAATAGAGAAATGATGGAGGATGAATTTAGTGATAAACTTGATAATACTGTTTCAGAAGATGAAATAATAGTTAATGAATAAAGATATTCCTTTCTATATATATATTTTTTATTTTTTTTTATATAATATATCATATATATACTTATTTTTTTATAATTGTTATTAATTTATGTCAAAAAAATTTCTTGTTTTGTTTTAAACAGAAAAAAAAACTATTTTTATTGAAAAAATGTTATTTACATGTTTATCTTTATTAAATACAGTGAAAAAATATTTTTTCCCGTAAATATGGAAACAAAACAAAAACGGGTCACTTTGGTACAGGAGGTCACTCTGGTACAGGTACTTTACTTTTTCTTTTTTTTTCATTCATCAAATGTTAATAGATTCTCATTGTCACTTACATTTCACTCGAATCAGATCTCAATTCACGAAACTATATGAAAATGCTATGTCAAATCATATTAATTATTTTGTTTGTAATGCAACAAATCTGAACGATCTAGAAGATGTTAAGCAGCTATCTATCAATTACAACAACATCATTCCATGCTTTGGTATTCATCCATATTATGCAGATACGGTAACATCAGAAAATGTCAAATCAATTCTTGAACCTTTTCTATTAGAATTTCCTCATTCTAATATAGGTGAAATAGGTCTTGATAAGTCTTCTAAGGGAAAACGAATCTCTATGGATATACAGGAAAAACTATTTGAAACACAACTTTTGTTAGCCAAGGAATATAATCGTATACCAGTTATACATTGTGTGAAATCTTATGGCAAAATTCTTGATATATTACGAAAGTTATCTCCTCTTCCTAGAGGATTCTTAATGCATGGTTATAATGGTCCTTTCAATATGGTGAAAGACTTTTCTAAATTAGGCGGTTATTTTTCTATATCTGCTTCTTTATTCAATACAAATCATGATGAGTATATTCTTTTTAATTTTTACATACTAAACAAACATAATTTTTTAACATTTTTTTAAATTTAACACATTTTTTACAGGGATGTTATAAAAAAGGTCTTAATGGCCATTCCAGAAGATAGACTACTAATTGAAACTGACAGTCCAGACATGGTATTCTTATGTCATAACTTTATTTTATTTTAAATAGATTCTAAAAAGTTGTATTGATAATTGTGAATGCGACGAAGAAGGAATGTATATAAATGATCCATCAAATCTCACGAAAGTATTTGTTTTCTATTATTTCTATTATATTCTATTATATATGCTAATGAATTTAGATTTGTGAGCTTGTTGCAAAATATCTAGGTAAATCTGAAAAAGAAATTGAATTACTAACGTCTCATAACGCTTCTACTTTTTTTGATATTCATATATATGATACGGAGAATTAGAATAAAAGCAAATATCACAAAAATTTTGCTCATTAAAAAATGCAACAACGAAATTATTATCAAGATTGTTTTGTTTTAATAAAAATGAATTAAGTAAGATATAAAGACAACAGAAAACATATAAATCTTAATAACTGAAAAGAATAATCGTATAAATTATTTAAAAAATTTAAACCAAAAAAAACAATTTTTTTATTACAAAACTCTTTTCGATCATAAATATCAGTAAATAATTTATACATAATATTTTTTTGTGTATAGTTTGTTCTTATAATTAATAAAATATTATAATATATATAAATATAGACATAAATAACACGGTGCACACTATACAGAATAAGAATGAAAGAATGATTGTGGAATGTTCTATTTTTAATAAGATAATAAATTCTTAAATGTATATATGCAGCCATAGCTCAGTGGTAGAGCATACGATTGCAGATCGTGCGGTCGGTGGTTCAAACCCGCCTGGCTGCTTCTTTTTCTTTATTATATTAGACTTTGTTTAGCATTTTTTTTTTATTCAGATAGAGAACTTTAATGTTTAAAAATATTTATTAGTGAGAACACAAGCAGTTTTTAATTATATTAAAACAGAAAAAGTAGTAAAATATTGCGTGGTGCTAGTATTACTCATTTTTTTCATTCTCAGTGTTTTCTTTTAGCTATATTCAATAAATATATACTAATACAAAATTGCAAACATTAGCATATATTAAAAGAAATTATAATAATGTAAAAACAAATAAACTATGACTAATTTATATTAAATTCGAGAGAAAAATATGAATTTCACTAAATACTGTATTCTATTGATAAATGTATATATAAGAGAGTTCTTGACAGTATGATTCTAGATCATAAAAATGTTTCTTCAAACAATCCATTTTTCAAGTGAATTTTTTTTTAGTATATATTTTCACTTACATACACTCTCTATGATGTTCAACGTTTCAAAAGATATTCAAATTAATATCCAGTGTCTTTGTTGAGTGGTATGTGCAAGTCGGTGAGTATATCGTCTAAAAAACAATTGTTTCATATATGAACAATCTATTTCAAATCAAATTGGCATTTCATGGGCACATTCCGCTCAATACTTAGATGATTGTCTAGAAAACACACAACAGATTTGTTTACATTAAATTCTAAAAAACATGGGAATACTTTTCATATCATTAACCAACCAAAATCATAATCAACAAAAAAGCAAGTGATGTGTTTATAGAAAACTGTATTCCTGAAAATGCGACACTAAACTATGATATTATTGGCCGATTGTATGTTTGACACAATGAATTGTCAGGTCAAAGAAAAACATTAGAAAACACATCTTACTGCTGCTTGGTATGGCCAGGTTTCGCTTTTATACCCTTTAGAAAATGTGTTTTATATGAACACTGTTATGACACATCTAAGACTCTTCTTCAATATCTTTGAAAACCATTAAATTCATGCTTGGTTCTTATTTGTTTACTGAATTTCTTAAATTGTAGATGAGTGGCTGCAAAAAAATGCCGAATATCTATATGTACAATCAGTGCCAAAACCTGACAACCTCGGTTTTTTTTTTAAACTGGCGAGTTTTTCTTTGTTTTTTTTTTATTAAGTCATTTGTCATCAAAGGTTGTATTGACTATTAAAACAGGGAAACAAAACAAATAAGCGTCATGGAAAAAAATTTAAAAAACCATTTTTTTGAATTGAAACACAAATATTAATATCTTGTAAATCCACCATTATTGGCTATTACTGCCTCAATTCTTTTCGGCATTGATAAAACAAGCCTTTCACATACATTTACAGGTATTGACCTCCATATCTTGTCAACTTCGACCTTTAGTTGACTCAAAGTATATCCGCAATGGGAATTTCTTTGTAATCTTCTTTTAATATAGACCCAAAGATGTTCAATGGGATTAAGGTCTGGGGACTGTGGAGGCCAATCAATCACTGTAAGTTGAGCAGTTTTAAAGAAACTATTCATCTTTTTTGACTTGTGAATAGGAGCATTATCCTGTTGGAATACCATAGTTTTGGGGTCAATTTGCAATTTTTCCACGGTTGACGGAAGAGTTCGACCAAGAGTTTCTCCATACTTTAATGATGTCACATGACCATCAAGGACCTCCATTTGACCAGCACCATGTTGCGTCATACATCCCCAAATCATAATCGATTTTCCATCGTTTTTCATGGTTGGAATGATTTCTGACGGCTTATTTGGAGAACCAGGTTTCTTCCAATAGTATTCTTGAAAGGTTGATTGATGTGTTCTAATAGAACACTCGTCAGACCAGAGGACGTTTTCCCAGAAACTTATTGGCATATTTCGGTATTTTAAACACCAATCCAATCGGACTTTTCTATTTTTCTCCGATATGAGTGGTTTATGAAGCTTCTTTTTGGCGACGTAACCAACAGCATGGAGTCCTCTAATAAAGGACCTTTTTGAGACATGAGTACCGGTTTTCTTTTGGAAGATATCCAATAAAACGCTAGAGTTCTCAGAGCTTTTTGGGACAATATTATTGATTTCTCGTAAATTAGAAGGAGTTAAAACTTGTGGTCTTCCACCTTTCTTAGTTGACTTGGACATATTGTATTGGGACCTTCTACGGGCAACAGTTCTAAGCGAACAATGAAAATGAATGGCAATCTGTTCATCCGTGTACCCGTCTCTTATCATCTTTCTAAACTCTCTTTCAGTTATAACGACGTATTTACCCATACACAACTTATTTTTAAAGAATAAAACTATTTTTAAAGGGTTAAAAAAGGTCTCAGAGTAATTGTGTTCCAATTAAAATTTCTGTTTTTCCAAAACCACTAATTATATATTCTAGAAATTTCTAGAATATATTCTACATGTTATTACAATTCAAACAAAAAAAACCGCGTCAAAAAATTCCCCGTAACTATTGAAAACGATAAGGGTTGTCAGGTTTTGGCACTGATTGTATATGGGGCTAAACACAATGACTTCTAGAAACAACAATTATTCGATTGTCTTTATGGCTGAACACACAAAGATATGGGATGATAAAGTAAATATTTTTTCAATTTATATTTTTATTTAATAAATATCTGAAGATGAGATCATTTATTATATATTTATTTATTGCTTTAGGTATGTTACATTTATTTTATAAGTTTTAATTTCTTTTTAATATAGCTGTTGCTCAAACATGTACGTCTAATCAGATGAGTGTTACATTAAGAAGAACCTACAAGGGTGATGCTACTCAAGAGGGTATTCAGATTTGGCAAGGGAATTATCAGACAGGTAGAAAAATAGGTGAATGGGATGGTAATGGAAAAGATAATACAGTTCAAACTTATTCTCTTTGCTTGACTTCTACTTTACATACTGTTGTTGCTATTGATGGGTATATACATATATATTTGAAATATTATTATTCTATTTTTTATTAATAAAAAAAAAATGATTATAAATAAAAAAAATAATATATATATAATAAAAATAATAATATATTTTTTTTATTATAGTGCTAAGAATGGTTGGACTGATGGTTCTATTTTTGAGATTGTTACTAGATCTGGTATTGTTATTCTTAAGGGTACTCTTGATAATTATCAAATGAAACAATTTACTTTTTATCGTATATATAAATATATTTTTTATATATTCATTATATTTTAAATAATTTTTTAAAACTATTCTTTATTTAAAAACCCTAATATTATATATTCTCTATTCTCCAATTAATCTAATAAAAAAATATTTGATTTTAGCTGCTTTTACTATAAAATCAACTGATTCTTGGAAATATTCAACTACTTCTCAAAGTGATAATCAATGGACTGCTTCTGGTTATTCTGATTCTACTTGGACTTCTTATGCTCCTGGTTCTTTTCCTGCTGTAGCTTCTATTACTAGATATTTCCGTGCTACTGCTACTGTACCTACTGATAAAACTAGTTTTGCTGTTATTGATGCTGGTGTTTTCACTAAAGATGGTGTTGCTATATATATTAATGGTCAAGAAGTATATCGTCGTAATCTTGCTACTAGTGCTACTGGTAGTACTCCTGCTACTTCAATTGATGCTAATGCTGGTTATAGACGTATAACTATTCCAGTTTCTTCTTCTTTTATCACTGGTTCTACTATTACTATGGCTGTTGAATTACATGCTCAATCTGCTGCTACTGCTACTGAAGATTTTGTTGGTGTTTTAATTTTTGTTTATGGTCCTTCTGTTTCTCGTAATATCGATTTTACTGCTAATGCTGAAAGAGCTGCTGATTATAGTCCTGAACCTGTTTCTCAAGCTTTTGATGGTGATATTCAAACTAAATGGTATGCTTCTTCTCTTCCTATTTGGGGTGAAATGCAATTTAATAATGGTAGAAAAGAATGGATTAATAGATATACTATTACTGTAGGTAATTATGATGTTAATCGTAGACCTACTTCTTGGAAAATATTTGGTTCTAATGATGGTTCTACTTATACTCTTCTTGATTCTAGATCTAATCCTGTTTGGGATGGTTATAGAACTAGTAATACTTTTGAATTAAATACAAATAGTATTTCTTATAATATATATAGAATTCAAATTCTTACTACTGCTGGTAATTCTGAAATGGAATTAGGTGATGTTGAATTCTTTGCTACTACTAGTGCTATTGAAACTCCTTCTCTTTCTTATGGTACTACAAGTGTTGCTTTAATTGCTAATATGGATGAAAAGATCTTACAACCTACTCAAAATGGTTTCCAATCTTTTACTATTACTCCTTCTCCTGCTACTGATTCTGGTATTACTTTTGATACTACTTCTGGTTCTTTAAAAATTGTTCCTACTTCTATGATTACTCTTACTCAATATCAAATATCTGCTCAACATACTTCTAATTCTCAAACTTATACTACTACTATTAGTATTTCTGCTACTGAATGTACTTCTCCTTCTATTCGTTTTAATGTTATTCAATATGTTTCTAATTCTGGTACTTCTGGTGAACCTGAAACTGTTACTATTTATAATTCTGGTAATACTCAAATATTTACTTATTCTATTACTCCTTCTGATTCTGAAAGTATAACTAAAACTCATAAATTCTGTCAAGCTGTTGGTACTTATACTATTACTTTATCTTCTACTTCTTCTGATGGTTTTTCTATTTCTTCTTATACTTCTGTTGTCTTATATAGAACTGATGGTACTTCTTTTACTGCTTCTAGAACTAATAATATTGCTAAGACTTCTACTTCTTTTAAGATTAGTCTTCAATATAATACTCCTTCTTCTATTAAAGTATTAGCTAATTCTGCTACTATTCCTACTGGATGGTATACTTCTTCATTCTCTGATTCTACATGGACTACTTATACTAGATCTTCTTCTCTTACTTCTTCTACTATATTTGCTTTATATAGAGCTTCATTTACTGTTTCTTCTACTACTGATATTCAAGGTTGGGAAATTAATTATAGAACTAATGCTGGTACTATTGTATATTTAGATGGTACAGAAATTGCTAGATTCTATATTCCTACTACTGGTGAAATTAGTTCTTCTACTACTGCTACTGGTGGTTCTGCTTCTTATTCTTGGAGAACTATTACTGGTTCTATGTCTCAATTAGCTGTTGGTACTCATATTTTTGCTATTGGTACTGTTGCTTCTTCATCTTCTTATGCTACTGATGTTCTTGATTTTGATATAATGTTACGTTTCATGGCTGATTCTAATACTAATTCTAGAACATGGAATATGGGTAGTGATCAATCTTCTTATGTTTGGAGTGATTGTAAAGCTGATAAATTATTTGATTCTAATTATAATACTCGTTTTGCTACTTATTTTACTTCTTCTTATCCTGCTCCTCAATGGGGTGCTGGTAATATTAATGGATGGTCTTTTGAAACATTTAATATGTATTGTATTGTAAGTGGTTGGGATGCTCCTCAACATGATCCTAAATCAATTACTCTTTCTGCTTCTACTATTGGTTGGGATGAAAGTACTTTTGAAGTTCTTGATACTCAAGAAGGTATTGTATTTGATGGAAGATCTCAACGTCTTTGTTTCTATATGCCTTCTGTTACTAAAGCTTATAATATATTTAAGATTTCTGCTCTTGAAACTAATGTTGCTCCTCCTGATAATGATAAATTTATTCTTGCTGAATTAGAATTCTATTTAGTAGATTTCAATAAGATTACTGTTCCTGCTTTTGCTTTATCTTCTACTTCTGTAACTGGTTATGTTAATTCTCAAATAACATCAGTTTATCCTACTTCATCTTATTATCGTTCTTTTAGTATTACTCCTACTCTTCCTAATGGTTTAAGTTTTGCTGCTTCTACTGGTACTATATCTGGTAGTCCTACTGCTGTTTCTTCTGGTACTTATACTATAAGTGCTGTTTCTATTACAGGTACTGCTGTTTCTATGACTGTTACTATTAATATTCAAACTTGTTCTTTACCTAATGTTTTCTTTAAATTATATTTTAGTGGTATGGAAGGTTCTGATGCTAATCAAAATGGTTTTACTTTAGCTAATATGGCTGGTATTACTATTGATTCTCTTACTTCTTTCCCTAGTTATTTACTTACTGGTTTAACTCGTGGTTATTGTCAACCTTCTGGTGCTTATATTCTTACTCTTACTGATGCTTATAGAGATGGTTGGGGTGATGCTATGGTAACTGCTTATAATGAAGATGAATCTGTTATTATTTCTACTACACTTCTTTCTGGTGAATCTCCTAAGACAGTATATATTAATGTTGGTTATTTATTAAGATATGGTCAAACTACTTGGAAATATACTACTTCTGCTCAAACTGGTAGTAGTTGGACTACTTCTACTTTTAGTGATTCTGCTTGGTCTTCTTCTGTATCTGGTTCATTCTCTGGATTATCTGGTACTACTGTTTATTATAGAGGTTCTTTCTCTGTTAGTAGTATTTCTACTTATGCTTTATATGAAATATCTCTTAAGATTAAAGCTGGTATTATAGCTTATCTTAATGGTGTAGAAATCTATAGATATAATCTTCCTACTGGTAATACTGTATCTTCTACTACTCTTGCTAATTCTGAATTTTCTGATGTTACTACTGTTACTACTAGTGAATCTGCTCAATTTGGTAATATGATAGATGGTACAAATGTATTAGCTGTTGAAATCCATAGATATAGTGATGTTCAAGAAACTACTTTTGATGCTCAAATTGTATTACAATTATCTGGTAATAATAGAGTAGGTGGTGGTGTTGTTACTACTAATGTTGCTGGACATGATACTACATCTTATCATGAAACTGAAGATAAAGCATTTGATGGTATTTTAACTACTAAATATTATGGTAAAGGATGTGGTCAGACTGTATGGTTAGAATATACTTATAATTATGGTCGTAAAGAATTTGTTTCTTCTGTTGCTATTTCTCGTGGTAATAATGCTAATCGTTTACCTTCTCAATTTATGCTTTCTGGTTCTAATGATGGTATAAATTATGTTAATTTAGCTGCTGATTTCAATTTACAATTTGGTACTTATCAAACTTCTGCTGGTACTGTTACTATTCCTTTCTTTAATAAAGTAGCATATAACAAATATAGAGTTTATTTAGATATGCAAACATGTAATGAAGGTGTTGAAGTAGGTGAAATTGAATTAACTGCTTCTAGAATTGAAAATTATTGTGCTGCTGATGGTTTATATGGTGAAACATTATCTGGTCAAAGTGGTTGGAGAACATGTGGTCAATATTATTTTGGTGCTTATACTCGTCCTTGTACTTCTGGTGTATGGGGAACTGAAACATCTTTATGTATTCCTACTCCTCCTCGTTCATTCAATTATACTGCTAAATCTTATGTATTCAAGACAAAGAGAGATAATTCTACTCCTGCTCCTACTTATCAAGCTGCTGAAGTTAATTTCACTGTATCTCCTACTCTTCCTTCTGGTTTATCTATTAATGTGAATAATGGTATTATTAGTGGTAAACCTCAATCTGATTTCTCTGAAACTGATTATACTATTACTATCAGTAATATCAGTGGTTCTAGAACTACTACTGTCACTTTAAGTTCTATTGCTGCTACTGACTTAGAAGGTTGGGCTATTGCTCTTATTGTCATTGCTTGTATTGTTATCGTAATCTTCATTGCCTTTATTGTATTTATTGTTCTTAACAGACGTAAAGGATCCAAGAAAGGTAATCATAAAGTCATGAAAGCTGGAGCTAAAGCTACTACTCCTACTAAAGCTACTGATAAAAAAGTCAGAATCTAAACATATTTAATTATTATAGTTTTATATATATATATATATTTTCTTGTTTTTCATATTTCTTATATATATATATGTGATTTAAAATAATACTTGTAAATAAGTCATAATAATAATCTTTTTGTTCAAAGATTTCATATTTATTTTTTTTTTGTTTACGTGTATTAATAGACTTTTATAAATATTTAGATTGTTTTGTTTTGAAGTTCAATATAAATTATGTTTTGAATAAAAATATATATTTTTGACTCTCGGGTTTTTTGTATATAAGTTATTCACATGATGTTTTTTTTCCATTATTTTATTGCATAAAAAAAACATTGGAGTTTTCTTATGGGCTCATAAGTATTTGACTACTATATAGGTCAATAGTAATATATACGTATATATTTTTTAAGAATAAAAAAAGGTTAATTGTATTATTTTATAAGCTTTCAGACTTTTGCATAAAATGAGTGATCTATCTCATAAAACTCGTAACCTACTACATAAAATACGTATCTAAAACATAAAATGACAATTAAATAATTCAATTGACACTCGACGAATAATAAGAAATGATATATTTTTTTCATTCAAATGCATATTAAGAATATAATGCGATGAATCCTCATAAAAAAAAACATACAAGAGCAATTGACCTTTTTAACATAGAGTATACATTACGATTCTATTCATTGGTTCTTCATAATGAATTGTCTGTTTTTATTCATAAAAAGTTAATCCTGGGGATTTACAAAATTATGGAGGACATTTGTATTCTATCGATAGATTGCGGGTTTATAGTATTCTGTAAAAAAACAGAAGAGTGTTGAAGAAGGTCACTTTTTAAAAACTTTAATATTTCTAGATATATTGCAAATATAGACATGAAAGTATGTTTATTGAATTAGATAACTCTATGCGATCTAGGCTATACTTATTTTCTTATCTATGCTTGCCGTAGCATTATCAGTTTCTTGTAGTGCTAGTACTTCCGGTGGCTATGATTGGCCTGAAACAATTATCCCTGATGGACAATCAACCATTACAGTTCAACTTCCATGTAACATTGGCGTTGGTACTGTTTCTAGAACATGTCTATTTAGTAGAAATCGTGCTTCATGGGGCCCTATTTCGACACAATGCGGTATGTATATATAAGTTATTCTTTGATTGTATTATTATTATATAATAAATATATTTAGAATGCGCTCCTGATGATATTTGGACTTCTATATCACTTGGTTACCCTCTTACTCTTAGCTGTAGAGGTACAGTTACTGGCGAAAACTCTGATGCTAATCGTCTTTGTCAAACTGATGGTGTTTGGGGACAAATAATGAATTCTGCTAATTGTAGTATATATTTATTTGAGAATATATTTTAATGTTTCGAACAAACTGCTTTTATAATTATAAATTGATTAAATATTATTTAATTTAACTTTTTGTTTCTAGAATGTGCTGGAATTGGCGATGTATTTGATGATACTATTTCAAATACTATTGTTTCCCAAGAATGTGATGCTGGTAGTCTTGATAATTACTGTAATGCTGTTGGTGTATGGGGAGAAACTACAAATAATGATTGCCGTAAGTTTTTTTTTAATAATTAAAATATATATTTTTTATTGATTATAATGCATAGCTTATATGTATTCACTATATATATATATATATATATATATATATATATATAGATTGTGTAGCTGTAGATGATTGGATGGATGCTGATTATGATACTGTTGCTATTCTTACTTGTGGTAGTGGTGCTATTACTCGTAGTTGCTCCTCTAAGGGACATTGGGATGAAGCAGATTCTACTACTTGTGGTATATATATTATTTATATATTGTATTATAATATTATAATATATTGTATTGAATTATATTTTTATATTTTTTAAATGATTTTTTTTTTCTATTTTTTTTCTAATAATTTAAAAGTATATTATTTGAATAAATAATATTATATATGTATATATATATAGGTTGTGCTGCTGAAAATGGTTATGATTTCGTTGTTATTGAATCGACAGCTACTGCTCGATGTGATTTAGGATCACGAACTCGCTCCTGTGACGCACCTCGTGGTACTTGGGGAGAAGAAAATCTCTCTAATTGCTGTATATTTATTATTATCTTATATTATTATTAATTTTAGACATTATATATTATATATATATAAATTTCTTGTTTTTTATTAATATATATATATAGTTTGTCGTGAGAATTCTATTAATGGTGAAAGCTGGCCTCAAACTGGTGCTGGTAGTTTAAGTGCTACAAAACAATGTCAACAAGGAACTCGTTCTAGAACATGTAATACTCAAGGTTATTGGGAAGATGTCAATTATGATGGTTGTGGTATGTATCATTATTATATATTATATTATTATATTATTGCTTTTATTATTATATTTATAATAATAATAATAATATTATTATTATGTTTATTTTTGTTGTTGTTGATGATAATATTATCATATATATATATATATATAGCTTGTCCTGCTGATCCTGAAGGCGATTGGCCAGAAACTGAACCTGGTGTAACTGTCTCTATCACATGTGCTAACGGATTTAATCGTACACGTACTTGTAACGCTCAAGGATTCTGGGATGAACCTAACACTAATCAATGCAGTATATATATATATAGAGTTAATATTTATACAAATTTTAAACTATATTAGTTGTATATTAGATATTTATTATTATTATAATATTATCCAGTTATTATTAATAATATGTATATATATAGTGTGTCCTCAAGATTTCATTACTCCTGCTACTCCTTCTAATTCTATTGTTCAAGTTAACTGTCCTTCTGGCTATTATACACGTACTTGTAGTGCTAATGGTGAATGGGTTGGAGAAATCGACTTCTCTCAATGCTGTATGTATTCTATTCTATTCATTATTATTCTCTATTATTTTCATTATTATTCTATTATTCTATTATTATTTAGTGTTTAATTATTATTAGTATTATCTTTGTTTTTTTATTTCATCTCTTATATATATATAGATTGTGTGGATGATACTAATGTATGGCCTAATACTCTTGTTGGATCTGAATCCTTTATTAATTGTGGAGTAGGAAAGAAGACTCGTCAATGTGGATTATATGGTCTTTGGGATGATACTATTAATTATGATGAATGCTGTATATATTATTAACATATATTCTATATATTATTAACATATATTCTATTTATTATTAACATTATTCTATATATTATTAACATATATTCTATATATTATTAACATATATTCTATATATTATTAACATATATTCTATTTATTATTAACATATATTCTATTTATTATTAACATATATTCTATTTATTATTAACATTATTCTATATATTATTAACATATATTCTATATATTATTAACATATATTCTATATATTATTAACATTATTCTATTTATTATTAACATTATTCTATTTATATAAAATAATAATAATTATACATATTATAATTTTTATTATAATACCTATAACATTATTCTATAGTTTGTCGTGCTGATGTACGTTATCCTCAGACTCCAGCCAATCAAATTGCTTCTGTTAGTTGTCCTTATGACGATGGTACTCATTTATCTACTCGAAAATGTGATGCTAAGGGAGAATGGGAAGTAGAAGATAATTCTCAATGCCGTATATATATATCATTATATGATAATAATCATAATTATTATTATTTTTTATAGTATTTTATTTAAATCAATGAATATTACTAAAATTTTTTTAATAATAAAAACTATATATATATAGCTGTTCGTAATTGTCCTGCTGAATCGAATTGGCCTGAAAGTACTGCTGGTGCTATAGCTACATTAGGTTGTGAGAATGATGGATATATGTCTAGAACCTGTAATTCTGATGGTACATGGAGTACTATTTCTTATCTTAATTGTGCTTGTTTAGCTCCTACTACTCATGAACCTATTACTATTGGGGATACTTATACTGTTCCTTGTGGTGAAGGTAATATACAATATACATGTTCTCCTTTAAATGGTCATTTAAGTGAAGGTGATTTAAGTACATGTAAATGTATTGCTGAAGGATATTGGGAATCTATTAAAGCTGGTACTAGTACTAGTTTACAATGTGAAGGTAGTGGTATGGTTACTAGACAATGTGGATTTGATGGTTATTGGAATGATGCTGATACTTCTTCTTGTAAATGTCCTCAAGATTCTCTTTGGGGAGAAGTTGAAGCAAATCAAATTGCTACAATAGCATGTGATTCTGGATCAATGACTCGTACTTGTAATGAATATGGTAAATGGAATACTGCTGTTAATAATAATTGTATGTGTGCTAATGAAAATAATCAATATTTTGCTTTAAATTATAATGATATTCATTATTGTGATATTGGTAATAAAATACGTACTTGTACTAATGGTAAATTTACTAGTTGGGATGCTACTACTTGTCAATGTAAAAAAGATGATATTTGGGGTGTCACTTCTTCTGATAATACTGTTTCTATTCAATGTAGTAATGGTGGTCATTTAATAAGAACATGTACTCAAGAAGGTCAATGGAGTGATGTTACTAGTAATAATTGTATGTGTACTGGTATATATGATGGTATCTGTTATACATCTGCATATGGTGAATCTACTACATTTACTTGTGGTACTGGATATATGGGTGATCAAACTATTACTTGTACTCAAAATGGATATACTACTCCTGATAGAAGTCAATGTATGCCTATGTGTTTAACTCCTGATAATACTTATATTGCTATTGGTGAACAATATATTATATCCTGTAATATTGGTGAATATGGTCAAAAATATAGAACATGTATGTATGATGATAAAACAATGACAAGTACTTTAGGAGAAATAGTAAATGAATGTCAACGTATAATGTGTCCTGAAGATGGTCTTTGGCAACCTGTTACTTCAGGTAATACACAAACATTATCTTGTGAATTAGGTTATTCTGGTAGTTATACACGTTATTGTAATTATGATGGTACTTGGGGTAATATAGAAAGTACTTGTACTCAATTATATTGTGAAGCTACTAATGAATATCCTAGAACACCTGCTGGTTCTGATGCTTCTATTACTTGTATGGAAGGATATAGTGGTTATAGAACAAAACATTGTTCTTATAATGGTGAATGGGAAGATAGTAGTGAAGTTATTATGTGTACACGTAATAGATGTCCTGCTGAAGGTACAGAATGGCCTGAAACAGATTCACTTACTTCTGTTACTGGTTCTTGTCCTACTGATATTGGTTATACTGGTTCTTATGAACGTCATTGTTTAGCTGATGGTACTTGGGAAGCTCTTTCTGATGGTATATATAGTACTTGTACTCCTTTACCTTTAAATTTAAATATATATCCTTCTTCTGGAGATCTTACTGTATCTAGACATCCTTCTATACGTATTTATCCTAATTATATGCCATTTAATATTAATTTATTACCTAATTGTGTACCAAAAATATATAATAATGATGAATCATATGATTTAAAGATTAGTTCATTACAATATACTAATGCTATTGTATTAGATATGTCTTCTGATTCTTATTTGAATTATGCTGAATATACTGTTAGTATTCCTCCTTGTTGGAAATCAAGTAATGGTGCTAATTTACCTTATAATACTGTTGAATATACTATTCATACAAGTATGATTACTCCTTCTGCTGTTGAATCTATTACTATTAATGAACATCCTAATGATGGTACATTTATAGTCTCTTTTACTCCTTCTATTAATATAAGTGGTTCTCCTATAGTAGAATATGTATTAGCATTTGATCCTCCTGTATATACTCCTATATCTATTGATGGTAGTAAGACTTCTTTTGATCCTATACTTATTCCTTCTATTTCTTCTGTTAATGTTATTATTGTTGCTAGAAATAGTATGGGTTATAGTCCTTCTACTATTACTACATATACTATATCTACTTCTTATTATGTACCTAAAGAAACTGTATCTATTAATGTTAATACATATATTTCAAAGAATACTAATGAAATGACTATTAATTTAGCTTTACATATAAATCAATATATACCTTCTATTTATTATACTTTATTTAATATTCAATGTACAAATACTCAAAATATTAATATACCTACAATTTCATTAAATGATTTTACAAATACTAATTATATATATACAATGGATATACAAAATGTAGATACTCAAATAAGTTGTTCTATTATAAATACATTAAATAATAAACAAGGTCCTAGTACTACTTATGATATTCGTTCTATAGTATTCCCTGATAATGCTATTTATTCTAAAGTTACTGATATTACTTATTCTCTTATAAATACAAATAGTATATTATTATCATGGAATATACCTTCTCAATTGTATACTACTCTTCCTATTACTTCTTATAAGATAAGTATATCTATATTTGGTAGTAATGAAGAACCTATTATATATACTACTACTGGATTATCATTTATTTTATCTAATTTATCTACAAATACTTATACTATTCAAATATGTGCTATGAATGATAATAATGAAGGTGAAAAAGAACTTATTTCTATACCTATTAATAATGATACTGAACTTAATTATGAAAAAGAAGGTTTTGTAGTATCACTTATTAAAGATACTTTTATTAAATATACTTTTAATACTGAAAAACCATTAGATGGATCTTGTAATCTTAAAGGATCTAATCTTATTTATTTAATTAATATAGATAAAACTCAATCTTTAATATATAATGAAAATAATAAGAATATGTATATATTATTTGATGGTTTAGTACCTAATACTAGATATACATTAACATGTGAATTTAATACAATTAGTAATAAATATAGTCAATCTATTGATACTCTTAGTATAAATGATGATATTCATATAACTATATCTATGGATACTCAAGTAACTAATGTTTATAGTACTTCTTTAAATATTGTTTCTACTCTACCTGGTGAAATATATTGTGAAAGTATTAAATCTATGAATACATTCTCTTTTGAATCATTTATGTCTATAATAAAGAGTGGTTCTTATAATGATTATTATAAAACTATAAATGATCATGAAAATTATAAATATCCTGTATATGATTTAGAATCTGATACTCAATATTATTTCTATTGTGTAATAAGACAAAGTAATATACTTACTAAAGATTATACTTATACATTTAGTAGTAAGAGTGATGATTATGTAACTACTCATTATCATGCTGATTATTTACAAGTTATTTCTATATCTCCATTACCTAATACTATTATTAGTAGACAACCTAAATTTACATTTACTTTTAATAGTTATATAGATATAGATATACATAATATAAATAATAATTTATTATTATCTTGTGGTGGTAAAACTATTGAAATACCTGTTAATACTGCTAGTATATCTAAAGATATGTTATCTATTACTATTTCTGTTAATGAATTATTACCTGAAAATACTCAGTGTCAAATATCATTTAATAATTATGGTGCTGTAAAAGGTATTAATAAGATTTATTTACCATCTGAAGTTTATAATGGTTTATTTAATAAAAATCAATTTAATATAAATAGTATTGAAAGTGAAACTATTTTATATACTGTTACTAGTGATGTTATAGTTGGTTCTATTACTATTAATCAATCTATTTTATCTCCTGTTGAAACTAAACAAAATTTCTTATCTTTTACGGAAGATGTAGTTATTTCTGAAGGTGAATATACTATACAATGTGGTCAATATTTATCAACTTTTACTACTCAAGATAATATGAATATAAAATATATAAATAATCAATATATATTAGAAATTGTTACTGGTTTATTACCTTCTAGTGAAGCTTGTTTATTTATTATTAATAGTAATATATTTAAAGATTTATCTGGTAATATATTTAAATATAATATTAATGTAATTTCTGAATATGAAATACCTTTTAGTACAAATGATGATACTATTACTATTAATTTATTATCTATGAATCCTATAAGTGGTTCTCTTTCTGTTACTCCTCGTAGTCAATTTACATTATATTTTGATAGAACACCAAGTGTAGTTAGTACAAAGACTGTTACTATTGAATGCTTATCTTGTGAAAATAATATGAAATATACTATTGTACCTACTTGTTCTACTAAAACTAAATCATGTTCTTTCAAACCTACTACTCCTTTATTAACTAATAATAATTATAAAGTTATATTTGATAATACTACATTTAAACATGCTTATGGTAATGAATTTGTTCAATATACTAATGATTTAGTATTTACTACTTCTAATACTGATTGTTCTCTTGATTATATTATGAATGAATGGAATGATTTCTGTACTTGTACTAATACCGGTTCTCATTGTCAATGTACTTGTGGATCAGTTGCTGTACTTAGACAATTCTAAATATAAATATATTATAATAATATATATATGTGTTTTTCATTTTCTTAAAAGAAGTTATATTTTTTCTTTGTATTGTAGTAATAATATATATATATTTATATATCATTTTATTTTCTTTGTAAACAGTTAATATAATTTATATTTATAATTACATTTATATATTTATATTTATAATATAGTCAATGTCTACCTCTTGTTCATTTTTATGAATATTTTCATTTTTAGTTTTAACAACTTTATTTTTCTTTTATCTTAAAAAATCATAGTCCAATATGTTGTTTTGTTTCCTTAAATCTCTTAAAAGAATCTATATATATATTTAAAAAGTTTTTTAACTTATAATGGTATTTATTAAAAAATTAATTTTGTAATTTTTATAAATATACTGAATGAAAAAGTTGGGCCTACCCGGGAATCGAACCCGGGACCTCTCGCACCCTAAGCGAGAATCATACCACTAGACCAGCAGGCCTCGAAATAATGTTTCTAATATGGGTATTTGAGAACTCTTTAATAGTAATATATTATCATTTTATTTGTTGTCATAATTATATATTTTGATAATAAACAATGTTTTTAATTAGTATTCACAATACTTTTTTACTATTTCCTGATTTAAAAAGGTGTTAAGAATACTTTTAAGTGTAATATATGTCTATGTTTACAATAGTATTCAATGAAAACAATGATTTTCAGCAATATTGACTTTCATTTTAGCCTATTGTGTATTGTTTAAAGTCTGTTTATTACTGATTGTTCTCCTGAGTCAAATCTGATAATTTGTCATAGAAAAAATATATTTTAATTGGTTTAAAATTCAATAATGTGGATTAATTCATATATAAATACTTAAGACTTCAAATTAGGGTAAAAGATTTTTATTATGAGTAAAGAAAATAATTTAGCTTAATGGATTCGTTAATCTTTGATTTTACATAAGTGTGTTTTGTTAAGATTTTATAATAACGTATACAAAAAGATATAAGATATATAAAAAAAACAAATTCTTAGTGAGTAGTCTATTGTCATTGTGTTGTGTTTAATCTGTTTTAATAATTTGCCATAAAAAGACGACGTAATTTTTGAATACGTAATTATCAATAGATATCTTTGACTTGTGTTTATTGTTTTTTCATATGGATTTTTTCATTTGCTTTTTTGGAATGTCAGAGGAGGAAGAAACAATGAATGGTTATTATAAATGGTTGAGAAAACCATCGTCTCGCCTTCTTGCAGTCAATTTGGGCTATTTGGCGACTTTTTATCGCCAATTCTAACACCCGTTGATTTAGCCAATTAGATACTCTTCAGTTTATTTTTTGGGAATTTGAGATTAAAATGAGATTGTCTTTTCTCAGAATTAGCCAATGAAATAACAGATGCCAAAAGACCATCATAAGGGGAGTATTGGGAAAAAGAAGAATCTTTCTGAGGTTGTTAAAAATGTTCGATACGTTAGACTTTCATTTTAATTTTATTTCTTAAATCAATAATTGTGATGAAATCACTCATCTGTTTATTGTTGACTTTTTTACGTATGTTATAATGTTATGTCATTAATCTATCTATATAAAATCTAGTCGTTGCCGAGTCAATTACTTGTAGTCCTCCTCAAATCAAGATACTTGTCCAAAGAACTCATAAAAGCTATGCTTCTCAAGAAGGTGTAGAAATATGGCAAGGTACTAGTTCTACTGGTGTTCTTATGTTTAGTGCTAATGGTGCTAACAAAGATAATCAAATTGTCACTTATGAAGTCTGTTTAAGTCCCTCCGTTCATACATTTGCTGCTACTGATGGGTATATATATATATTTTCTTCTTTAATTAGTATTTGATATTTAAAAAAAATTCAAATTATAAAAATTATTATTTTTTTATAAATATATAATTCTATAGTAATAATGATGGTTGGGTTAATGGCTCTATATTTGAGGTTACTACTGAATCTGGAATTATTCTTCTTGTTGGTACATTAGATCGTTATTCTCGTCAAGAATGGGAATTTTATCGTATGTTTATAATATTAGATTTTTTTTTGTTTTAAATTATTAGTATATTATTTATTTATTATTATATATATATTTAAATTATTATTACAATATAATTAATAAATATAAATTTAATATATATAGCTTCTTATCCTATTTCTGCTACTTCTTCTTCTTGGAAATACAGTACAACTAGTGTAAATAATTGGTCAAGTGAAAGTTATTCTGATGCTGCTTGGACATCCTATAAACCTGGTTCTTTCCCTGTTCCTACTACTACTACTCGTTATTTTAGAACTACTGCTTCTCTTCCTACTCCTTTAAGTCAATTTGGTGCTATTGAAATTGGTATTTATTCTAAAGAAGGTTTTGTTGCTTATCTTAATGGTCAAGAAGTATTAAGAAGAAATTTACCTACTACTGGAGTTACTTCTACAACTACTGCTACTTCTCAAGATACTGATGCTGCTTTTAGAAGAATTACTTTACATTATTCTAATTCTTTTATTAAATCTTCTATTGTTTTTGCTGTAGAAGTTCATAGCCTTGGTACAAATCCTACTTCTGAAGATTTCAAAGCTTTCCTTATTCCTCTTATGGGTCCTTGTGTTTATCGTTCTCATACTGGTACTATGGATTCTAATCATAGTGCTGATTGGAATACTCAAGAAATGGATAAAGCTTGGGATCATGATTTAGAAACTTATTGGTATTTTAATAATGTACCTGCTTATAATACTTATATTTTTAATGATGGTAGACGTGAAATTATTAATAAATATTCTGTACGTAATTCTGTTTGGGGACGTGGTCGTGATCCTAAAAATTGGGAATTATTAGGTTCTAATGATGGTACTAATTGGGTTTTATTAGATACACAAGAAGATATGTATTTTGTTGAAAGACGTACTACTTTAACTTTTGAATTACCTAATCAAAATGTTGCTTATAATATGTATAGATTAAATGTTAAGGCTGTTTATGAAAATGCTGAAGGTGAAATTGCTGAAATTGATCTTTATGCTTGTAATACTGAAATTGCTGCTAATACTCTTCGTTATCCTTCTACTAGTTACTCTTTTGTTACTAGTATGGATACTGCTGATATTAAACCTTATGTTTCTGGTTATACTTCATTTACTATAACTCCTGCTCTTTCTGCTGGTTTATCTTTCAATACAAATACTGGTAGAATTAGTGGTACTCCTACTGCTGTTTCTACTCAATTATATACTATTTCTGGTACTTATAGTGCTACAAATACTCAACAACAAACTACTATTACTATTACTGTAGCTGATTGTCCTTCTACTTCTGTTCGTATTAATGTTGTTAAAACTACTGCTAAGTCTGGTAGTGGTGGTGATGAAACTTGGAAATTAATTAATACTGCTGGTACTACTTTATTTACTCAAATTGGTACTAATTCTGAAAATAAAGATACTGTTGCTGAAACTAGTAAATTCTGTTTACCTGCTTCTGTTTATCAATTTGTTTTAATTTCTCAATATTCTGAAGGTTGGGCTAAAGCTTCTTCTCTTGTTGTTACTATGTATTATAGAACTTATACTTATCCTATTGCTAGAATGAATATTAGAGATAAACTTCAAGAAACTATTTATATTAATTTAGCTACTATTCCTGCTACTGAATTTAAATCACTTATAGCTGTTAACCCTGATGCTTCTTGGAAAAATCAAGTTATGACTAGTTCTACTGGTTGGACTGATTATAGTATTGATTCTCCTGTTTCTGCTAATGGTGCTGTTTGGTTCTTTAGACAATCATTTACTGTTTCTTCTACACATTTAATTAATCAAGGTCAAGCTTTTGAATATAGATTTAGAGCTCGTGCTGGTGCTGTTATTTATTTAGATGGTCAAGAAATCTATAGAGCTAATCTTCCTGATGGTGATATTAATGTAGATACTCGTGCTACTGAAGGTAGAGGTATTACTGAAGATGCTTGGTGGAGATCTGTAAGTGGTTCTCTTAGTTCTTTATCTGTAGGTACTCACGTTTTCTCTGTTGGTATTGTTCATAAATTAGGTTATCAAGTACATAATACAGATTTTGATGGTACTTTACGTATATTAACTGATTCTGATAAAGTTTCTCATTCATGGAGAATGACTAATGGTGAATCTTCTACTTGTTGGGGTGATGGTACTAGAGCTACTGCTTTATTTGATGGTCTTTATTCTTCTTCTTTTGTTGCTTATTTTAATTCTGAATATCCTGCTCCTCGTTATGGTCAAGGTACTTATTGGGAATGGAGAGCTGAAATGATTAATAAGTATTGTGTTGTTTCTGGTTATGATGGTCCTCAATATGATCCTAAATCTTGGAAATTACAAGGTTCTAAAGATACTATAACTTTTACTGATTTATCTGTAGTTAATAATGTTGTATTTAATTATAGATCTCAAGCTGTTTGTTTCTATATGCCTCTTCAAACTACTGCTTATAGAACTTATAGAATTGAAGTTACTGATTTATCTGTACCTAATCCTGATAATGATCGTTTTGTTATTGGTCAATTAGAATTATATACTTTAGATTTCAATAAAATTACTGTTCCTGCTTTTGGTTATCCTACTAATTCTATTACTGGTTATATTGGTGCTCAATTAACTTCTGTTGCTCCTACTTCTGAATATTATTATAATTATGAAATTTCTCCTGCTCTTCCTACTGGTTTATACTTAAATACTGGTAGTGGTAATATTTATGGTACTCCTACTGTTCCTGCTACTGGTACTTATACTATTACTGCTATGGGTCCTTCTGGTACTGTATCTACTTCTGTACTTACTATTAATATTCAACAATGTGTTTCTCCTAATATTTTATTCTCTTTAACTTTTAGTGGTATGGGTAGTGCTTCTACACAAAATGGTTTTGAAATTAAAAATAGTGCTGGTACTACTATTGATCAATATGCTAAATTCCCTGGTGCTCTTACTCAATGGTATGCTTCTTATTGTCAACCTTCTGATTTATTTGAATTAATCTTAAAGGATGGTCCTAATGATGGTTGGGGTGATGGTGTTGTTACTGTAAAAGATGCTGAAGGTAAAACACTTCTTACTGCTACTTGTAATTATGGTGAAGCTCCTAAATCTGTTTATATTAATCTTGCTTATTTAGTTACTTCTAAAACAAATCAATGGAAATATTCTTCTACTTCTCAATCTGTTGGTTGGAATTCTGTTACTTTCTCTGATTCTACTTGGTCTTCTAGTCTTGCTGGTTCTTTTACTGGATTAACTGGTACTACTCAATATTATAGAGCTTCTTTTACTGTTAATGATTTCTCTAAATTTGCTTTCTATGAACTTATGTTAACTACTCAAGCTGGTATTGTTGCTTATCTTAATGGAAAACAAATTTATTCTTATAATATGCCTGCTACTTTCACTTCTTCTACTTATGCTACTGCTCAATTATCTACTTCTATCGTATTATATACTTCTGATTCACTTGTATTTAGTGGTCTTGTTACAGGTACAAATGTTTTAGCTATTGAAATTCATAAATCTGAATATGGTAGTGTTGATACTACTTTTGATGCTTCTTTTATTTTACAATTACAATCTTTAAATAGAATTGTTGATGGTGTTGTTAGTACTAATTATCCTGGTTATATATCTACTAATTATAATGAAGGTGAAGCTAATGCTTTTGATGGTTCTGTTAATACTAAATATTATTCTTTAGTTTGTGGTAATAGTACTTATCTTCAATGGACTTATAATAATAATCGTAAAGAATATATTAATTATTGGTCTGCATCACGTGGTAATAATGCTGATCGTTTAGTAGAAAATCTTGTTTTAAGTGGTTCAAATGATAATGGTAATACATGGACTCAATTAGATAAACATTCTTCACTTACTTGGGGTACTTTCAATTCTGCTGCTGGTACTAAATCTTGGAATTTCTATACTGAAATCCCTTATAATAGTTTCCGTGTTACCATGACTTCTTCTACTTGTAAAGCTGGCTATGAATTATCTGAAGTTGTATTTGGTACTAAGAATATGTATGGTTATTGTCATGCTGATGGTCTTTATACTCCTGCTGTTAGTGGTGAAAATGGTTATAGAGATTGTGAAAGTTGGTATAGTGGTACTTATAGTCGTCCTTGTAGTAATGGTGTTTGGGGTGTTGAATCTAGTACTTGTACTCTTAATGCTCCTTTATCTATTCAATATGATGCTAAAGCTTATATTTTCTTTACGAATAAACGTACTTCTTCATCTACTCCTGTAGTTAGAGCTGCTTTAGCTACTATTACTGTTGAACCTGCTTTACCTTCTGGTCTTTCTATTGATTCTAAGACTGGTGTTATTTCAGGTAAAGCTAATGCTTTATTTAATACTACTGATATTACTGTTATTACAACAAATGAAAAAGGATCTGCTTCTACTACTATTAGTATTAGTGCTATCAATAGTGGTGAAATGGAAGGATGGGTTATAGCTATTATTGTTATTGCTTGTATTATTATTGTTGCTTTTATTGCTATTATTGTTTTCTTCGTTGTTAATAGAAGAAAGGGCTCTAAGAAAGGTAACCATAATAAACTTGGTAAGAAATCTACTACTCCTGTCTCCAGTAAGAATTCTTCTGAAAAGAAAGTCAGAATTTAAAACAAATTCATATAAATAATTATGTATATATATAATTTCATTTATTTGTAAATTCTAACTTTTTTAAAATTTTTATATATATTCTTTTTATTGACTATAATACTAATATATCTTTTTGATATGTCATGCCATTGCTATATTTTTTAAAAATTTCTTTTTATTGTGACATGTTATTTATATATAAATATCTATTTCTTTGTAACATTTAAAAATGATTAATAATCTTCATGATTCAATTTATATGTATTGTTTAGTTTAAATATAATGTTCATTTTTATTATAAGAAAAATATATGTTTTGGATAAATATTTCATTAATAGATTTTTCGAATTAATAAACATTTTTGTATTTATAATAGTAGCCTACAAAAAGAAAATAACAACAAAAACAAATTATGTTTAAAAAAAGAACTAACAATAGAATAACACCTTAAAAAGATTTGTAATAGAAAATGAAAGAATAAACAAACGTAATAAAAGAAAACAATAATTAACGACAACTAATATGTATGGAAAAGAGGATTAAGAATGATAATCTTAAGATGTTAAAACTAAAAGAAATATGCTAAAAATAATTAATGATTAAATTATATTATCTCAAAATACAATAATAATATTGTAAAAAATTGAAATATATCAAGTATATGATATATTGAAAAGTATATATGTACGTATATACATATATATAAATATAAGAAAAAGACAAGAAAAAATAAGAATAAAACAAATAACTAATTTATATCTTTATATTTAGTAAACAACACTATAAAGATTAAAATAAATAAATAAATATATATATATATATATATATATATATATATATATATATATATATATATATATATATATATATATATATATATATATATATATATATATATATATATATATATATATATATATATATATATATAATCAATAATAATCAATACAAAAATAACAAGAAAATATTACATTATATATATATATATATATATAGCAAACGATATAACAAAAGAAAAAAAATATTAAATAATAAACAAAGTATTAAATATATTTTAATACAACAATTCTAAAACAATTATATTAATGTATTTTCATTAATAATAATTGTTGTGAGAGAAGAGAAAGACGTTGATAAAGAAATTAAATATATATATATATATATATATATATAATAAAAAAAAGATAAAAATACAAAAAATAAACATATATAGATATAAACATAAAAATCCTATTTAATGAGTAAAATATTGATGAATTCTTTAAGAATAGATTAATATTTGAATACATATATAAAAGTAAATACAGATATATAAATAATATATATACAAAGAATTTTCTAATTTATTATAATAATGGTGTTTTTAAATAAATTCTTTGTTCACGTTTTCGTTGATGACGATGTGTCTGCTTATAATGATGAACCAATAGAATTGAGCTTATACATAAGAGAGCCAATACTATACTTGGAATTATTATAAAATAATATTGTTGAAAGAAAGATAGATGAAGTGGATATATAACTTCTTTCCAGATATTATTAACTAAGAATAAACTAATTTTAAAAATAGGAACATTTTCTTGAAGTTCATAATAATAATCACTTTGAATATAATTCATAATAACTGTATTATAAGAATCTAGTTCTACTTCAGGTATATTTATACAAATAGTTATATGTAATATACTTATTGTTTTATTATTAACATTAATAAATTCAGTATCTATAGAATCTAGATCTATATTATGTACTGAAAAGTCTGTAAAAAATATATGCCTATAAAATAAATCTAATATCATATACATATTCTTTTCAAATAATTGATTTCTAGTAATTCCTGAAAATGATAAATGATATTTAACATATATATTAGTATCATTAGGATAAGATTGTTTTAAAAATGAATAACAATATACATTATCAATAGAACTCCAATATAAAGTGGAATTTATAGTATTTTGTTTACATAACCTACGTTTTACTTTTATTCGTTCAGAATTACAATAAGTATATTGATATGTATTTAATGCTATAGGTAACCAAATAGAATCTCTTTCACATAATGGTAAAGAACTTGATATAGTTAATGTAGTAGATACTATATAATCATCATTACTAGCAGTAATAGTATATAAAGTCGGTTTAAATTCACATGAGGGGGATCCACTTAAAACACCTGTCGTCATTCGGAATAGTATTCCACAATGAGGAGATGGAAATATATTAAACATATCTATATAATTCTTTATAATAGGATATATAGATATACTTTTTTGACCTATATATAAAGTAATATTATTTATAGAATACGAAATAGATGGTTTTTTATAGTGACAAGTAGATATTTCATTATCCCATTGAGGTATATCTAAGGGTATACAATATCTATATCGTTGACCTTCTTTTAAAGGATTTATACAGGGTAATATACTATATATACCTCTTTCTGTTAATGGCCAATCATCTATAGGTTCACAATAAAAAGATTGAATTTGTAAATAAAAACTAGTTATACTTGAAATAGTATATCTATAGATTACTACTATATACCGTGTTATAGGTATAATTACCGTGGGAATACCATATAAATTACCAGTAGTTTCATTTATATAAATTCCTGAAGGAAGAGTAGGATAGACAGTAATATTAGTAATTATACCATCTTTATATGCATTCTGTAATGAAAACTTTTGATTATAAGTTAAATTTATATATAAAGGTGAATATATTATCGATGGAGACGTATATATACATGTATTTGTCTCTTCATTGTATAGATGCGTCATCGAATCACAGACACGTGATCGAGAACCAATCATATCTCTTTCTGGACATACTCTTCGAACAGTATTTCCATAAGATCCGTACGGATAACCAAATTTTGTGCCATTACATGTATATATAGATGAAGAAAGTGTTATATTAACACTATATTCTCTTATTCTATGATCTGTTGTAGTTCTAGAAGCTGTTATTATATATAAAATTGGATCTTGTATATTCTTAAACTGACCATAAATAGTAGCAGTTTTATTATTAAAGAAAATATCATTAATTTGAACTGATGATTTCATTGTAAAATAATCTATAGAATTATATTTATTATATAATGATATTGAAAATGAAGTTAGAGGTGGGAAAATATAATTTGAAAATTCATAAGAAAATTGAGGAAATTCAGTGTTTAAAATACAATTATCAATTGGTAAATCCCATTGAGGAGGAATAGTATTCCGACACAATCTTGTTCGTGTTCCAGTATATCCAATCAAACAAGGTAATGTAATAGTATTTCCTTTCTCTGTTACTGGCCAATCATCTTCTTGAATACAATAATAAGATTCTTCTTCTGTTACTGTCATTAATGATATTTCTGTTATATATTGATTATGATCATGTATTGCATATATAGTATAATTTGTTAATAATAATGAAGAATTTAATATTCCATATATATATCCTTGATTCTTATGAATAAATAAATTATTAGGTAAAGAAGGATATATATAAAAATATATATTCAATGTATTCATTATAGGTAATATTAATGAAATAGACTTATTACTAGGTAATATATATAGAGAATGTATATATTGAAATAGAGTAGGTTGTGGAGTATCACAGAAAGAAATATCTTCTGTAGATAACTGACCATGAATACATTGCTGACGCTTAATTCCCGTGAATATTCCCGTACAAGATGAATAATAATAATCATTTTCTTTTATATATATATATTTATTTAAAGGAGAAAAAGTAGAAGAAGTAAGTGTATAAGGAACTATACAGTAAGAAGAAGGATTTACAATACCAAAAATAATCGAAGAAATTTGTAAATATTGTTGTTTATCTATAGATATATTTAAATGATTCTTTGGATATATAGGTATAAATTCAGAATTTGTTGTATTTATTAACTCATTATTATTCATTTCTGTAAATAAAAGTCTATATATATTACATGAATAATTCGAATAAAAACCAAAACCAAGCGTTTCATTATAATGAAAAAATTGTATATTTTTAACTTGATGAATAATAGTATATGTATTACTATCATTAGAACTACATTCTAATTGCCAAGAACTAGGACTATATATATTATTAGAAATAGTATTTGTTATAGAATAATAATTAATTGATTCTTTACGTGAATAATTATATATATAAGAAACACTAACAGTATTATTAAATATAGTTTTCCATATAGTTGTTGTATTTCTATCAAATGCATTTTGTACCGAATAACCGTGGAAATCAGGAGAATCTGTTGATATAGATGTATAGTCCATTCTCTCTTCATAAGGAAGAAGAAAATCAATTACACAATGAAAAGAAGAATCAGAAGTATCTTTATATTGATGACTCTCAATTGCAATATATAAAGTATCTTTTATAGTTTCAAACATTTCTTTTTTAAATAATATACTTCCACCAAAATATTGTGTAGTATTATAATATTGACTAGAGCATAATGAATAAGGTAAAGGAGCAGATATATCTATAGGTAAATTTGCACGATATATTTCATATTTATTTATATAGAGTACAATACCAGTTATTGTATATATAGTAAATTGAATACCAGAGAAAGAAGAAATATTGACATGAGAGTAAGAAGTAACATAATATTGAGTAATTCCAGAAGGTTGAAAAGGCTCATCTTCTACATACCATGACCAATAAGTAGTTAAAGAAGAAAATAAAGTCCAATATAATTCCTGAGGTGCAAAAAGTTCATTATTATTATATAATAACCATAATGGTTTTTTAGGAAACCATATAGAATCATTTATATAAATAGAAATAGGTGAATAATCTTCTGTAAGTGAATAACTGCCTATAAATACCTCATTATCATGATATACATATACTTTAGTATATACCCAATCATAGATTCTTTTGTTATCTTCAAATACTAATGAATAATATGAATTACTCATACAATAAACAACTGTTGTATTTGTATTTTCAAAAAGATAACTAGATTCAAATGATAATTTTCCTTTATCATATAATTGGATAGTTGGATTTGTATCATGTTCTAAAGAATATTCGAATATATGTAGAGTAACTAACATTGAAGGTGAATAACAATAAGTAATAGTAATAGATATTGAATTCTTTACAATATTTCCATATGAATTATATGCTGATATTACTATTGTTTGTTTTGGAAATAATTCTAAAGGAATTCCATCAAAAGAACCAGTATAATAATTTAATGTAATTCCCTTGGGTAAACCACTTGTAGTAAACCCATAAAAACCTTCTGTAGGAACAGCTGTTGGCATAGGATAATATATATAACCTATATAATAAGGAGAACTATAAAACAAACCAATATTATTATATTGAGTGGATATATAAATATCTATTTCCGATATATGAAATGAGAAAACAATATTTTGTGTTATAGGAGACATATATTGAATTGTAGACTGATTTTTAAGATCATGATTATTAATTGTATTGTTATCAAGAGATTGCATAGATGATATATATATATTATTTTTCAAATTATTTTTCAAATTATTTTTCAAATTATTTTTCAAAATATATTTATCAAATAAATTTAATTCAATTTTAAGTATATAGAATGAATAAGAATTCGAAAAAGGAGTTAAAGGAGATCGACAAATTCGATTTCTCGGTTGTTGTAAATCAAAATTATATTCTAATAATAATATACATTGATTATTTATATCATCAGTATTAATAGAATATGAATTTGAATTAAATATAGTATCTTCACAATGATAAAGAATAATTCTTTGTATATCCATTAAATAAGATAACTGTGATTTTGTTAAACATAATGTATGCAATAATAAAAAATGATACTCATCTTTAGAAGATATAGATAAATATGTATAAGGGACTTCTGAATTAAAATTCCATTCTGTTTTACTATTATAATCTGTTAATTCTGGAATTAAATTCCCATAAATATCACGTACATTATAATCATATATTTTTGAGCTTTTATCATAATAATTCGATGCTAAAACAGCTACTGAAAAATCGATTAAAAATGGTATTGAAATTGATTCCGGATAATGTACAACAGTTGATATAATATTATTATTTATACTATGAATTATATAATAACAAGCGAATGTAAATACTTTCGAGTCATAAGGAGAATTAGGATCAATAATAGATATATTATTATATTGAAAACATAATTCATTATTTATATATACAGATACATTGGGATATGATCTCATAGTTATGTCAAAAAAAGAATATAATGTTTTTTGACGAGGTATAATAATAGAACGAAAATATATATCTCTAGAATAAGCAAGTGGGGTATTTGTATTTAAAAAACAAAATGACCATAAAGAATTGAATAATATATTATGTTTATTCCAATACTGATATGTATAATTATCCATATCTTGTAAATAACATAATATAAGACAAGAAAATGGTGTTACACTTAACATAGTATTTAATGGTATAGTTTGAGAATGTCCATAACGTAATTTATCTTTATAGATAGTAATATTAAATGTAGAGAAAAGAAGTTCGATAGAAAGAGAAGACTCATTAGACCAACCAATTGTATCTTCATTATAGATTCTTAAATCAAAAATATTTGTGGGAATATTAATAATATCTTCAGAAATAGTATTCCAAGAAGAAGGTCCATAAAAAGAATAATTAATATCATTATTTATAATACTATATAATTCATTATGTTTTGTTGAATTATTTGATTTTTTTGTTATTTTTATATTTACATTAGGAAATTGATGATCAATAACAAGTAGTAATAGCATAGCATAATAAGGTAATTCAGATGAATCTATAGGAATACCTTCTACATATACAAATCCATAAAATAATTCTGTTGGTTTTCCTTCAATAATTCCATGTTTTGTATTTAATTTAAGTCCTGATGGTAAATGACTTCCTCCATATAAACGATATTCTTTTATTCTATATAGAGATTCTGTTAAATGTATATCTATTACTGTATAATTTACTGTCAGAATATTTTGTGTATGTGTATAATATAATGAACGAGTAAACGAAGGTTTTGGAGGTAAAAAAGGAGATACTTTCGTAGTATAAGGATCAAGAGGAATAATATCAGAAGAAACAGGAATAGAAGTAGAATTAGTTGACGGAGAAATAGGAATAGAAGAAAAATTAGTTGAAAAATTAGTTGAAGAAGAAATAATAATAGAATTAATTGAAAAATTAGTTGAAGAAGAAATAGGAATAGAATTAATTGAAGAATATTTTGAAGGAAGAATTAAATTAGATAAATTAGAAATAGAATTATTTGAAGAAAGAATAAAATTAGATGAATTAAAAATAGAATTCTTTATATAGGAATTAATAGAATTGTTAGTGTTTTTTGAAATATATACAGGAGATACAAGAATATTAAGAGAAGAATTTATAGAATAAGATTGTATAGTATCTAGGATAGATTGATTTGATAATATTATATAGAGAGGAAGAGAAAGAGTGGAAGAAGATGTTGAGAGAACATAATTATGTATTGAACATTGAAAGCTATAGTTTATATTTAAAGAAGAAGAAGAAGAAGAAGAAATAAAACTACATATTGAATTATCGATAATTAGAGAGAATGAAGTATATGAATTCAAGATAGAAAAAAACAAAGTTAGATTGATTGATGATACATGATAATTATAAGGTATAATTATTGATGTTTTAAAAATGGAATCTTTTTGTATATTTATGAAAGAAATATTCATGTCATTTATTATAGGATTTATTGAACTTTTATATAGTTCTAAAGATTCATAAACAAGGAAATGTGCTATAGAAATATATAATCATTATAGAGTACAATAATTATTTTATTCTATATATATATATACGATAAAAGAAAACATCATTTTCAAATAAAACTTGACTAGTAATATTTGATATTAGATGTTTTTGTGAAAAAATTTCAATGTAAAAAACTGAATCATTAAGAGATCTATAAAATATCAATTGATTAATTAGCATAAATATATATTTACTTACTGTTTTTCAAGGCTTAAAATATAATACAAAGACTCAAGATTGAATGAAAATGTTTTTTCAGTGATGTTCTCGTTCTCAAATGGATAGATATGAATGCTGCCATTTCCAACTGCTTTTGCTAGATCAACGGAATCAAGAAAACTACCAGATAACAATACAAAATGGAAAGACGTAAAATTTTTATCATAAGAGATACAGTAAACTACTTGTACTAAATACATAATAAAATGTGAAAATAGTAGCATACAGTGAATAAGTAAGAAAGCAAATAAAACAAATAGTTTCATCATTAATAAAGACGGGTTAATAAAATTAGTAAATATTTCTTCTTTTGTTAATGAATAGAGAATAACAGAATCCTTTTTGAGTCACTGACACCTATTCTAGATGAAATAAAACATAGAATGAAAACAAAAGAACTCAAATTTCACGAGTGAATCATATGTTGAAAAAGTCTTTTTGACCAAGGAAAGAAATCTTTGTTAATAGGGTTTTTCTCGAATACCGAGTTTTTTCTTCTTTTCTTTTTTCAGTTGTGTTTTTGTTATAAATATATATATATATTTTATTAGCTATACAATATAAAAGAATGGAATCTGCACTTAAAGAAGTTCGTTTACCTCATACTATTATTCCCAAGCATTATGAAATCAATTATACTGAAATTGATTTAGAAAACTGTCGTTTCTATGGTAATGTAAAAGTTGATCTTGATGTCAAAGAAGAAGTTGATTGGGTCTTACTTAATGCTAAAGAGTTAACCATTAGTGTATATATATATATTCTTTTTGGGGGGTCTGTAGGTGGAGTGGAGTTCCATATCTAAATCCATTATTTCTATTTATATATTCTTATAGGATTACCACGTTTCTCAAAATGATAAGGAAATTGCAGTTAATGAGTACATATAAATTTTATTCATTACAATTATTTACATATAACATAATATATCTTATATTCTATTATCGTAGGATGCGTATTATTAAATCAGATGAACGATTATTATTTATTCTTGCGTCTCCTTTATCTATTGGAAACTGTACGTTAACTATTCATTTTGGAGGTATTCTAAATGATTATATGGAAGGTTTTTATCGTAGTACTTATTATGTAAAAGGTGAAAAACGTAATATGGCAACTACTCAATTTGAAAGTACTTCTGCTCGTCTTGCTTTTCCTTGTTGGGATGAACCTGCTCTTAAAGCTACTTTTGATGTATATATTATAAGGTTTTATGCTTTTTTTTTTTATTATTAATATTTTGTTGTTTTTTTTTAAATATTTTTTTATTCGTTTATTATAGTTTATATTGTATTGTTTATATGTATATATATCTGATTTTTTTATGTTTATATCTATATATATGTTTTTTAGATTTTTCTTTTAATTTAAAAAATGTTTAAATATAATATTATTAAGTATTCTATATATGAATAATTAATATATATATAGGTTAGTATTACATGTGATATTAATAGAGTCGCTGTATCCAATATGAATATCATTGAAAAGAGTACTATTCAGAAAAATAACCGTGATTATCATGTATATTATTTATATATGTTTTTTAAATATCTTATATATTTAAATATAATTAAATTTTATATATAATATGTTTATTTCTATTTATTCTAAATATATAATGTATATTATATAATTATATATATATAGCTTTATAAGTTTGCTTGTACTCCTATAATGTCTACTTATTTATTAGTATTTATTGTTGGTGAATTTGATATTATTTCTAAATATACTAAGGATAATGTACTTGTTAGTTGGTATATATATATATAATTATTATTATTATTTTTATTGTAAATAATTATATATTTATTGAACTAATATATATATAGTATTAATAATATTTTAATAATAGTTTCTTATTATTATTATTATTTCCCCTACTTTTATAGTTATTGTCCCTTAGGTAGAACGTCTGAAGGTCAATATGCATTGAATATTGGTGTTAAAGCTCTTGAATTTTATACTGTATAATGATCTATATATATATTTTATTATTATTAGTATATCTTTTCTTTTTTTATATATATTTATATATTTTTTATATATTGATATTCTATTTTTTCTAATATTTTTTTACTACTAATAATTATATAAATTATTAATAGTAATTATCTATATATATTAAAGAATATACTAAAATATTATAAAGTAATATATATATAGGAGTTCTTTAATATACCTTATCCTCTTCCTAAGTTAGATTTGTTGCCTATATGTGATTTTGCTGCTGGAGCTATGGAGAATTGGGGTGGTGTTACTTTTAGAGAAGTTGATTTATTAATAGATATAAATAATAGTAGTCAATTTAACTTAGAAAGAGTAGGTTTAGTTGTTTGTCATGAACTTGCTCATATGGTATATATATATGTTATATTGTTATTATATGAATGTTTTAAAGAATTTTTTTATATAATTCACTAATTCTATTTTTAATTTTATTATTAATAATAAATATAATGTTTATTATTTATTAGTACAATATTTATAAGAATTAGTATAATAAGTATAATAATATATATAGTGGTTTGGTGATTTAGTTACTATGACTTGGTGGACATATTTATGGTTAAATGAGGGGTTTGCTTCTTTTATGGAATATATATGTTTAGATCATATTCACCCAGAATGGCATATGCTTGATACATTTGTGACGTATATATATATGTTATTATTATTATTATTATTTTGGATGTTATATATATTATTATTTTTTATTAATATATTATGATTATTATAAATATATTATACATATATTCTATACATATCATATGTATATTATCACATTAATACTATATTGTGATTATTATAAACATAATATATGCATATATCATATACATATTATTATTATTATATATTATATATTATATATAGTGATAATAACATGGGTGCTTTATCTGAGGATTGTATAAAGTCTTCTCATCCTATTGAAATAACCGTGAATAGACCCGAAGAAGTCAGTCAAATATTTGATGGAATCAGTTATTCTAAAGGAGCTACTGTTATTTGGATGCTCTATAACTTTATTGGTATATATATACACTTATATATATTATTTATATATTCTATATATATATAATCCATATAATATAGAAAATAATTGTTTAATATATATATATATATATATATATAGGAAGAGAAGCTTTTAGAAAGGGTATGTCTAGTTATTTAACTACATTTAAATATAAGAATACTACTACTGAAGATCTTTGGAAACATCTCTCTGGTCCCGCGGGAATTGATGTAGCTGACCTTATGGATAACTGGATTAAAACCACGGGATATCCTCTTCTTACTGTTAAAGAAAATAATGGTAAACTTGAATTATCTCAAGAACGTTTCTTTATTAATCCTCAAGAAATTGACAAAGATTCCAAATGGAATATTCCTTTAGTTATTAAAACTCCTAATTGGGAAAAGAAGTGTATATTCACGGGAATTCCTGAAAAGGATAATAAAGTATATACATTATTAGAAGAAGCTCAAAAAGAAAAATGGTATAAACTTAATAGTGATATGACTGCTTTTATTCGTGTTGAATATCCTGAAAGTCAGTTAATCGCGTTAGGAGAAGCAGTTGAAAGAAAGGAATTAAATGTTAAAGATTGCTATAATTTATTAAATGATGTCAATGCATTAATGAAAGCTCAAAAATTATCTCCTTCTTTTGTTATTCAATTTATTAAATAGTATATTTATATATAATATTTTATTATATTATATACTATTATATGCTATTATATGCTATTATATATATATATATATAATAGTTTCCATAATTGTTCTTCTCAAGTCATGGAGATGGTGGCCAGTATACTTTTACAGTTATATAATAGAATTAAACAAGAACCTTATGCTCAACAATTCAGTACTATTGCTAAAGAAATATTATATCCTATATATATATCTCTTGGTTGGGATGAAAAAGAAGGTGAAACATTAGAAGATATGAAATCTAGACCTACTATTCTTAAGTATATATATATATATATATATAATTATGATTATACTATTTATTTTTTATGAGTGTATATATAATAATAATAATAATAATATATAGTGTATATAATCAACTAGTATTTGATGAAGAAGGATATAAACAAATAGTTAAACGTGTTGAAGCTTATCTTGAAGACAATAATAATATCCTTTATATTATTTATTTATTATTTATTTATTATTATATTAGTTAATATATAATAATCCTAGTATGTATTATCTATTCTATATATCTATTCCTTAATCAATATTACCTCCTCTTCTTCCTCCTGTTCTCCGTCAAACATGCTTCTGTTTATATATAAAGGGTCACGATGAACCTAAAGAAATAGCTATTAAAAGATATAATAATATCTTAAATATATTTAAGAACACACTTGTTGTATCTGAAAAGAGAAGGTAATTATTTATTTTATATTTTATATTATTTATTATATAAATATATATAATCAAAATATTGTTTCTATTATTATATATCATAGAAATTGTAGTATGTATATAATAATAATAATAATAATAATAATAAATATAATAATAATAATAATAATAATAATAATAATAATAATAATAATAATAATAATAATAATAATAATAATAATAATAATAATAATAATAATAATAATAATAATAATAATAATAATAATAATAATAATAATAATAATAATAACCTAAATATAATAATAATAATAATAATAATAACCTATATAATAATAATAACAATAATAATAATAATAATAATAATAATAATAATAATAATAATAAATATAATAATAATAAATATAATAATAATAATATATATATAGAGCTTTATTATCTTTGGGTTATACTCCTTTAAAGAGTTTAATAGAGGATTATCTTCAAATGACATTAGATGGACGAGTAAGAGCTCAAGACAGTTATTTACCTTTTGCTGGTATTTCTAGATATTGCCAAGTATATATATATTTTATTCTATTTATTCTATTTATTCTATTTATTCTATTTATTATACAAAACTCTATAATTATTTTTATAGGATAAATCTTATGGTTGGAATTGGTTTAAATTACATGCTACTGAATATAATACTATGTTAAAAACATCTTTTGGTTTATTAAGTGGTATCGTTGAATATAGTGTTGAAGTTTTAGATAAACTTGAATATATGGATGAAGTTAATCAATTCTTTGATTCTCATCCTGAAATTGTTGGAGTTGATATGTCAGTTAGAAAGAGTGTCGAACAAATTCATACTCAATTTGTAATGAAAAAGTATATTTGTGACAGTCTTAAAGAATACTTTAATTAAACAATTTAAAATCATCATATATATTTATTTAAGCCTTCTAAAATATATACATATATATATTTTCTTGTTTAAAACTATATAAATCCAATTGATTTCTTTATTATTTTGTTTTTTGTTTATTTCCTTAAACTCATATATATATCCTTTCTCTACATGCTATACATTCAGGTATCCACATTAAAGTCATATCCACGTATTTCTTCACATAATTAATCCTTTTTATATATTTAAAAATAAAAATATATATATATTCATGATTTTTATGCAAAGAATCGGTTTTAAAATGAAATTATTCACAAAACTAACTTCATTTTCATTTTGTTTCGTTTCTCCTTTTAAAAAATGATCTATTGATTATAGAAAGCAAAAACTCTATATATATATACTCTGTTATGAACCTTGTTAATGAATCACTTTGATATTCAAATAAATCAATCTCAACATTCCAGCAAAACTACGTCAAATGATGCTTCACCGACTCCAGATAAATCAAATGACCATGTAGTTATCGAATCGGATAAGAAAAAACATAATTCAATGATATCCAAGTTGAATAATTTCTTTTATGGCTATTCTGTTAGTATCATTCCTATTATAACAAAAATTCATGAAACTATATATGAAGTATATATTTATCTTCTTCTTGTATATTTTGATAAAGTCTGAAGATGACTGGATTACATCGTTACTATCATCATCAATTTTTGTTGGCAGTCTAGCTGGTCTAATTATATTCGGTATACTTGGAGATCGTCTTGGCAGAGCAAAAGGAATCAGAATATGTATGGTTATCAATCTTATAGGTATATTAGGAAGGTATATATTGTTTTTGATATATATATATATATTAGCACATTTTCCTTTTCCGTCTTCTCTCTTTCTGTTCCTGAAATGTTTATAATATTCCGAATAATCACGGGAATAGGAAATGGAGGAATGATACCTCTTACTATAGTATTATCCTCTGAAAGTGAGCAAAAAGATAAGAAGAAAACTGGAGTTATTTTAGGGTTATTACAATCTTTTGGATGGGTATATATATACATAATAGTAATAATATTATTAATAAATGTAAATAATAATAAATTTAATAATAATATTTATTATTATATATTATTATATATTATTATTATTCATCTGTAGTATTTTTTAAAGTTTTCTTAATATATATATATTAATATATATATATATATATATATAGTTACTTGGTCCAGTTTGTTTATACATTTATTTCCTTTTTTTTTCCTCTTCTTCTTTTACTTTATATAATTATCTCTGGAGAATAGTTATATGTATATATATATTATTAAAGCAATACAGATTACACAATATATTATTCATTATATATAGTTATACCTATTATCGCTCCTCTATATACATTATGGTCACCAATTTATGAAACTCATATAAACACTAATAAATCAAATATAAATGATGTATATACATAAATTATTTATTATTTATCTTTTATATTAATATTTACATATAGTATATTTCTTTGCACATATGTAAATAGTTTATTATTTATATTTTATATTAATATATATATAGTATATTTCTTCTGTATTCCAATATAAATATTTAGTTCTATTAATAGGTACAGGAGGTGTGTATCTTTTATATGATATTATTGTATATATATATATTATGAATAATATCATATATATATATTAAATATGATTATTATATAAGTATTAATAAAAATTATATATATATATAGTCTTATGGAATGACAATGATATCTCCATATATATTATCGCAAGTAATTAATCTTGAAAATACTCCAAAAGACACAGCATTTTCTATAATAATCTCGGGAATTTTCGGTACTGTAGGTCAATTATTATCATTTCAAATGATTAAACGTTTTTCTCTTCGAATTATTCTCTTACAGGTATATTTATATATATATTGCTATTATATTTATATACTAGTTTACTATAATGAATATATATTAATATATCTTCATATATATATATAGAGTTTTATTATAAATTCTACCTTATTCTATGGAACTTCTTATTTTATTAATACTTCTGTTAATCCATTATTTCTATTATTCATGTTATATATATATATATATATATATATATATATATATATATATATATATATATAATATATCCATAGTACAAAAAACATTATATATATATAGTTATTATATGACATTTTTCATAACAAATTATGGTCCAGGAACGGTAACAATATTATTACCTCCGTTACTATATCCATCTTCTATTCGAACCACATATTATGCGTTTTCCGCGGGAATGGGAAAGATTGGAGCTATTATTGGATCTGGATTAAGTATTAATATTCTGACACATTATGGAATTAATAATGTATGTAAATATATAGATTCAATTTTTTTTTAGTTTTTCTTATTTATTGTATAGAATAATTGGTTATCTTAATATTACTCTTATTTTCATATATATATATATTTTATAGTTATTATACTTATGTACAATTATAAGTATACTTGGTTATTTAACAACTATATTTTTTATTCCTCGTGAAACTGAAACTGAAAATGAAACAAAAAACACATCTACAAACGTAAATCAAAAAGAATTAGAACGAATTCTATTTATTTGTCAACAAGAAGCAAAAAACATGGAATTAAAAATGAAGAAAATGATCAAAGAAACTGTATAATTTTTTATACATTATATTTTTTTAAATATTTCTTAAATATATTTATATTTTTTATGTTTATCATATTATATCATTTCGTAGAAATAATTTGTGCAAACGTGTCTATCTGAAATAGAGTTTTGCGTTGCTCTTTTTAATAAAAACATTTAATAATAGACAAAAATCGTTTTATTTTTATTTATTTGCGAACTCAATTTTTTAGACTTGTTTGTATGATAAATTTCTAGAATTATTCTAATAAATATTAAAAAACACTTTGTTCAAACATATAGTCTAATGCTATTACATAATCCATAAGAACGTAAATAATATGCATGCTATTTATATGGATAAAATATGTAAGTTAACATACTCCATTAAAATAAATTCTAAAATATTTTGTAAAAGTCAGTCAAAAGTAATATAAATATATGTATCATGATTCATATATATTAAAAAACACAAAATCTTAAGTATGAATAGCATTTTAATAACGTATTCCATAATAAAAATTAAAAAACAAGGAAAGATTTTTTTGTATCTATTTGTATTATCAATCGTGAATTTTAAGAATTCATTATAAACAAATGTAATATTCTATTATAATCTATTGATACCTATATCATTATTATACTTTTAGTTTCATATGAATCCACAATCGTCAGCAAAGCCTAGTATATCTCATAGAAATAATATTTATCATAAGTTTTTCTATTTAGAAAGGGGATTACCACCACCGCCACCTCCTCCTCCATCAAAGAGACATACAAAACCTCTTGTTCCTTCAACTGTTTTGCCTTCTAGTCCAAAACAAGAAGTTGATGAAGATCCTAAGGCAATCAGTAATCAAGACCAGATATCAAAAGAAGAATCAAAAAAAATAGTTGAACCACGTCTTGACATATCGGCAATTGAACAGCAAGATACTAATGAGATTCTTCCTTCAGAATCTGTATGTACTGAAAAAAGCATTCAAATAGCCGTTAGTCAAGATCAACAAAGTGCATTTGTTACTAATTTTGCTGGTTCAGATGAATTAAAAGTAATGCTGAACACTATTAATGAGAAATTGAATAAATTAGAAGGTATAAATTTACTTTTATCTCTTTCTTATTAATTAATATAGAATTAAATTCAGTTGTGAATGAAATAAAATTTCACAATTCTATTGAGAATACAAATTTTAAAGAGAATTCACGAAGCATAGATGTTCTTGAAGAACAATTATTAAAAAAAGAAGAAATTATTAAACATCTTGAAGAAAATATAATAACAAAAGAAAATACTATACAAGAATTATATAAATCTATAAATATATCTGAAAAACATGATAAAGATATTAAGAATCATGTATATTATTATATATTTGCTTTTATATTTTTATATTATAGATACTTGATTATTGTATAGTATATTTATTATAGATATTTGATTATTGTATATTATATATATATATATAGTTAAATGAATTAAATGAGTCCGTAAAGAATCAGAATACACTGTCGAAAGATTATCAATCACATGTATAATTATTATATAGATATATATTCTATTATATATTTTTTACTACTTTCTTATTATATTTTCTATATATTAAAGAATTATATATCATTATATATATAGATTATTGAATTAGAAAATTTGGTAAAACAAAAAGATTTGCTTTTAAATGATACAAATAAAAGTATATATATGAGAAATAAAGAAATAAACAATATATATATGTATATATAGAATTAGAAACCCTTACTGAGTTATTAAATAAGAATAATCATGAGAAATCGGAGGTTAATTCGTTACCTGTGATAAATATTCACGATTATATTCAATCTTTAGTAATTGATACTTCGTTTTCATTTACCAATTATATTGATTGTGTCGAGAAACAAAATAATAAATGTATATTCTTAATAATAATTGAATAATAATATTATTATATATATAAATAGTATTGAATGACTTACAACTCTATTCTGTTAATGATGCATTGTATATATATATATATATATAATATTATTATATATAATATATAATAATATATAATGTATATAGAAATTATCAGCATACTTTTTATTTACTTGTTTTAAAACAAATTTCAGAATATATATCAAGTATTCAAAAAGTATATATATATATATATTTATATCTATACTTTAGGATACTCCTATTGTCAATGAAATATCGAACACAAATAATGTATGTTATATTCATACAATTCTATATATGTAATATTATTTGAATATTTATTTATATATATATATCTTTAATAGTGTATATCAATTCCTGAGGATGTATATAAGACGTTGACATTACCCTCTTTACTTATGTACATATCACGTTCTGTCTTAACGGATCAATCAGTATCAAAAGCATTTGAAACTGTTTTAAAGAAACCGCTTTCATTTGACACTATATCTACTTCAATTCCCGCTAAAACTCGCTCCAAATCCATCCCTCCTCCACCTTCTTCTCATAAAGAATTAAAAAAGGAAAATAAATTAGCTATTAATACTATTAATACACATAGTAATAATAATAAAGAAGATGTTACAAATAAAACGGTTATTAATAATACTGATAATGATACTAATAAAAAGAATGATATTCATACTAGTACTCCTATAAATAATATAACTATAATCAGTGAATCTCAAGTACCTCCAACACTACCTCCCTCTGAACCAGGTATATCTCCTTCTTCTTCTCCTTCTTCTCGTCCTCTTTCTTCTCCTATTATTCCTCTTCCTTCTCTTACTATACCATCATCTTCTTCTTTCTTTAATTCTTCTCAAATCTCACCTTCTTCTACTCTCTCATCTCCTTCTTCTTCTCTCTCTTCTATTCTTCCTATTACTATAGCTATACCTCCACTTCCTATGACTCCTCCTCTGTCTCCTTCAACTAAGAATATTTATAATAATAATAATAATAATAATAATAATAATAATAATAATAATAATAATAATAATAATAATAATAATAATAATAATAATAATAATAATAATAATAATAATAATAATAATAATAATAATAATAATAATAATAATAATAATAATAATAATAATAATAATAATAATAATAATAATAATCCCTTAATTAAAATAAAAGATACTAATGCAATTAGCTTTAATACTGATACAAATCTGTCTTCAACAGATCCTATAGATAATGATTTAAATGATCTTATCGACGATATGATTAATTATTCTATATATAATGATGATCTATCTATTAATACAACAACGGATACTCATATAAAGCCAATTATAAATATAAATACTGAACAGAAAAGTACTCTTTCTTCTTTTAAAGGTCATGATGCTCATGCTCCTGATTTCACTGAAGATTCTAGTGATGACGAACCCTCTGTCATAGCGTCACAACCCGTCAAGCCAGTATTGTCATCAATAACTCCAATAACTCCTTCTTTTATTCCTAAAGAAAAAGATATGAATAGAAAATCTCCTACTACTCCTATTACTCCTATTACTCCTATTACTCCTATTACTCCTACTACTCCTATTACTCCTATTACTCCTCTAATTTCATCTCTTTCATCATCTTCATCGAATCCGATCTCCACGAAAATAACATCAAATAATATTAAGAATATATCTAATCAACTAAATACTACTTCTACTTCTACTCCTATGATATCCAATACTATAATATCTAGAAATTCATCCAAAATAAGACCTACAATTTCAAAGTCTATTAATATTCCTACAAATAATAAAATAGAAAGTGAGAGTGATGATGAAGAAATGATAAATCCCCGTGAGAAAAGAATAATGAAGAAAACAAATCCATTAGATAAGAATCAATTAATTGAAGATTCGATGAAATTATTAAATAATGAAATAAAGAATCATCTTAATTCAAAGAACGAAATAACGTCTCTTACGAAAATTAATCCAGATAGTGATTCTGATAATGAAATAGAATCACCAATAATAAATAGAAAACCACGGAAATCTGCATCTTCTAATGATTCAGAAAACCAACCAAAACGATCAGTTAGTCCGTTTCAAAGTACGTTTGCTTTTCAAAAGGGACCCGTACTAAATCACGTGTCTGAAGAAGATTTAGAACGTATTCAAATACATACAATTCTACAAAAAGCACAGAATTTCTCACCTATTCATATGCAAAAAGGTATATATTTATATATATATATATATAATTTATAGTCTTATGAATACAATTACGGATAATATTATATATTTAATGATTATATTTTTCAAAACAATTCTATATTATTAAATTTTATTAAATATTATGTATATATAATATTTTCAATAGATGATGAAGAATATGAAATTGAAAGTGAAGAAATTGAGGAAGTTTCAGTGGATGAAGATAATGTAAATATACATATATATATATATATACAATAACATATTATATATACATAGTTAAAGGAATATAAATTACTTAAAGATTATTCAATTCCTAATAGTACTGTTTCTTTCTCTAAGAATCAAATAATTACATTGAATTATGTTACAAGTGATTTAGGTAGTTATTCCTATAATAATAAAACATATTATATTCCTTTATCTGTTCTTCAAGAAGTTTCTGAATCTAATGCTAATGAAGATAGTATATATATATATATATATATATATATTATACTTTATATTCTTATGTATTTGTGTTAATGTATATGATTACTAAATATTTATATTATTATTATTAAAACATTTTATTATTATTAAAATATTTATTATTATTATTAAAACATTTTATTATTATTAAAACATTTTATTATTATTAAAATATTTATATGATCATTAAAGTATTTATATTATTTAAAATTATATATATTATATATCCTATATTATATTTATATATGTACAATTATTCTATAGTATCTTCAAATGATACTTCTCAAAAAATGGTTGTTATTGCTGATTTCACCGCTACAAATGAGCGGGAACTAACTATAGAAGAAGGAGAAACCGTGGAACTATTGGATACTCAAGATGATTGGGCATACGTAAAGAATACAAAAAATGAAGTATATATATATATATAATATACATAATACCCTATATATATTATATCTATAATATTATATATAGACTGGATATGTTCCTGTTACTTTTATTGAAGAAGAATAAAACATTAATTCTTTTTTATCTAATCATATATTTCCAAATTCATTATTTACTATTATTAATTTTTAATAATATTTTTTATAGTGTAGAACAATTCTTTATATCATTTATTATTTTTATATATATTTTTTAATATTAATATATCATTTTTTATATAAGAATTTCATGTATATAATAGCATTATTTGCTTTTTCAACATATCTTGTGGATTTTCTAAAATTACATCATTCATTTGCATATTTTAGTTATCATGCTATTTATGTTTTTCAACTCATCATTATGTGACAAATAATAAGGAATTATAAACAAAAACAAACAAATTAATTAAAAATGAAAATTCAACGATGAGAAACACGATTTTTCTTGAATTCCTTGCTAAAACAATTGGATAAACATGGAAAATTAATTTTTTTAAACTAATTTTCTTTTCTCCTCTTTATTCTGATAAAAGGATCTATTCGATATTAATTATCAATTTGAATCAGGATGCAGGCAAAAGGGAAAAAAGGGAAAAACGATAAGAACACAAAATCACTCTTATTATTCATTCCACCTGTTTGGAAAGTATTTTATAGTAATGAAAAATAAATTACAACATTTATATAGCCACGTAAATGGGTCAAGAAATCTGTTCAGCGCGGATTATTTACAGTTTCAAAGTGGGTACCTGAAACTCAACAAGAACCTACAGAGATCTCTCAAACTATATATAATCAAGCTCTTGTGAAACAGAAAGAATATGACTCGCAATTAAAACTAAGGTAATTCAATATATTTTCTTTTTTGTGTCATCTGTGCGAGTGAATTGTTATTTTTATGTATAGTAAGAGGATTACGAAAAATCCTAAGGTGATAAGAACATCATTACGTGTTAAGGAGTCACGAAATGGGAATAATGACGATGTTTCTGTAGTTACAAGTAGTATTCGTGATGATGAATATGACAATGAGACCTCTACAGTTGCAGACACAAATTATTCGGATAATCAGTCATCTCGTTACGACGTTGATTATGATTCAGTTTCACTTATGCCTTCTGAAGATGATAATGAAACTTCTATTTCTGGAATAAGTCCTTCTGTTGATTTTTAGTCTTCTTGTGTTGCTACTGAAAGCTATAAACGAATTTTATGAGCTTGTTTTTTCTTGTGATATATATAATATAGTCTGTATATGAAATGATATATGTATATTTTTACTTTTTTTCCTTTTTCATTTATTTGTGGGTACTTATTTTTAATTCTTTTTATTTTTTAATATTTTTAATGTATCTGTATTTTTTTAAATATAATATATATATTTGTTTTTATATATATAAAAAAAAATTAAATTTTGAAAATAATAATAGCAAAAAATATCAATGAAATATTAAAAATAATTATCAAATAACTGTTTAAAAGACTAAAGAAAAGATTAGATATATAAAAAACTTATGATAATGAAGAGAAGATGATAATTGGTCTGATATTATCTGTTTTTAAAGCTTCATTAAGAGAAGTTTGTAATGTTGAATTATAAGGATTATCTATATAATATTCATAAAATATATATAATAAGAATACATATATATTTATATATATATATAATAGTCATAATATATATATAATAAGAATACATATTATTTATAATAAGAATACATATATATATTATAAATAAGAATACATATATAATAATTACCTTCAATTGTGAAATATTTAAGATTTGGTAAGATAGTAGTATTTTGAAATAATGAAATAAATAGATTTACAGTAGCATCTGTTATATTACAATCTAGAGAGAATAAAACAAAATATAATTAAAATAATAATATTTAATATAAAATATTAATATTAATATATATGAATACTTAAACAGTCAAAAGAAGTAAGGTTTGAAGAGAAAGTAGATTGAAAATAAGTAGATAATGAAGAAATACCTTCATAACCAAGGGAATTCCCTAATTATATATATAGATTATGTTATATACAATTTGAAGTATAACATTATTTTAAATAAATTAAGAATATGTTTTAAATAGATCATAAATATACATGAGAAACTAAGTTTAGATAAAGATATTTTATGAAAAATTAATGTATTTACAAAATTAGGAATACTCTTTGAAGTGATACCATTATCTATATAAATACATTTATATTGTATTAATTGTTAAAAAAAATATTTAAGAATTTATAATATCATTTCATATATATAATACTCATAAAGAAAATAGTATCTAAATAAGGTAGTTTAGAGTCAGATAATAAAGGAATAAACGACAAAAATCCATCATCACCAATTGGATTATCTATAATGAAAATATATATATTAGTATATAATATCAATAAAATAGATTTTTATTATGTATTTTAATTATGAAAAAAAATATCAACATATAGTACATATTGCATATTTATATATCTAATAAAAATGATTTACCAATAAAGTTAATATAATTTAGATTTGAAATAGGATTACTATATAAGCAAGAAGAAATCTGCTTCATACCTTCTACATCTATATCATAATATTGAAATAAAATCATTTGTGTATGTTCAAAATAGTTTCTTGATAAAGCACCACAAAAAGAATAGGGCGACTCATACCATTCCGTATATGATGGTGCACGTAATGAGTACAAATACACAATATACCAAATTCCACTTATGATAACAGCTATGAGACATACAGAAAGAAGACTCCATAAAGCAATTCTCACAGATTTAGAGCAATGTGGACATGATCTCCTTACTTCCATTTCTTCTGAGGCTCGCTCGCTATTTTGTTCATTTGAATCATCTTGTTGATCTATATCGATAGTTTCTACTTGTTTCGTTTCAGGTATCTGCATATAATAATTTGAAGATAATATAAACCAATAAGAAAGTCAGAATCACACAAAAATCTGTGTTGTCTGTTCTTTTTCTAAAAGAAAATGTAAGAACTGGACACATGTATTGTTTTTACTTGTAGAATAGGGTATAATTCATTAAGATTCTGTGATTTACTTGAAATACTCTGCTTTTATATAGACACTATACTTGTGTATCGCAGAGAAGTCGTATTTAGTGTTGTTGATCAATATTTTTCATTTAATTATATAATCTGAAGCGAATCATAAAAATATTCAAATCAGGATAAGTAATGAATTTTGAGTAGAATAAAGGATGAAAATTTAAATCAATATGTAATTATTTTTCAATAAAACAAATAATTGGCATCTAATCTTATCACTTCATGACTATTTTTGTATATAATTTTGTTTGTAGTATTTGTGAATAATTTTCATTCAATTTTAAAAGAAGATGTAAAATAATTTTAATCAAAAATTGTTCAGATGAATCCAAGATTGATCTAATGAACATAATAAGATATGTTGAATAATAAACAGCTAAGTTATAAATGAACAAATAGTTTTTAAAGTTTATTTATTTTTACAAAAAAAAATGAATGACTTTTTCAATACATTTCCTCCATTATACTTTGATTTAAAAGTTATAAATAAAAATAAAATATATTATATAGAATTCTTCTTTAAATAAATAAATATATCTTTTGTATTTAAAAAAATGTTTTGTCATGAATCCTTTTATATGATTAATATCTTCTTATGCAACAAATCACATAATACATGAAATTGTATACTTTTACAATCATTCTATAACGATATTCAAAACTATTTTCGAATAAAAGAATTATTTATTGTTAAAATGTACTGTTTTTCAGTTTGAATCTTATCAATGCGTATATGACATATATTCTATATAAAAATATATAACTAAGAATTTATTCTAACTTTTCATATTGATAAAAAAACTGTGTTCATCGAAACGACAGTCACAATGGGTTCTTTCATAATATACGATTTATATGAACAATCTAAACTATATATCTTTATCTTATAATTCTATAAAGAACAGATTAAATAATTTTTAGTGATGTTTAGCTTTAAAAAAAGTGTTCACACAATGAACAAAGCAAAAAAAGTTTCATTTTTCTTTTGTTACATGAGTAGAATAAATAAAGAAAGAGTTCATGTCAAGAACTGGAAGAAGGTGAAGAAATAGTTTCAACAGACAAAAAGCTAAAAGAAGGGAAAAGATATTAGTTTCTCTCCTTTATGAGAAGCTCTTAGTCATCAAGATTTTTTTAATCTCAATAAGAAGATTCATGAAAAAAATTATTTGTGCCTTTTTTAATTGTTTTTAGTGTGTTTTTAAATATTTAACTTGAGAAATAGGTATAAATACTTAGATGTATAATGATTATGACTTAACATAAGTATATTAAGTATATGAAAGTGAGTAGACCAAAAAGGAACACCATTTGTTATAATAAATACAATCTGAGTTCTTGAGAAATATTCAACTATAAAAAAATTGAATTATAACTTTCTTGAGATTGTTATTAAAAGTGAGTATACTTAATTATTATATGAATCACACATTAAAAATAGAATAAACTTGTAAAAAAACTTTTAAAAATAATATATATATTATTGAATATATTATATAATATATTTTAAGGAATAAAGAAGACGTAGGATGTATTGATTACTTATTTAGAAACACGTCAGTGAAGGTGTAAAAAAGATGTCTTTTTTTAATTCTGGAAACCAAGTAGAGAAAAAGGTGAGATTCCCATAAAACAAAGGAGAAGTTCTTCTAGAAGTAAAGAAAGATTTTGATGATTCGCTAGTTGTCATTTGATGCTTCGTATGTCAGAAATAGAATTTCTCTGTTTAATTGGAGAAATAGAGGTGACGAAGTATTTCTCTTCTGTGTCATCAAACATATTTCTGAAGATTATAGAAAAAAGGATAGACTTTCTTGAAGAGACGACAGACATGACAAGTCATAGGAAGAGAAAGCGTCAAGTCGATTAGAGTTATTTTATTGGTTTCTGTTTGAGAAGTGTCATCTTTATCTTTTAAAGCAAGTTCTCAAGTTTGTTTTATTTATTAATCACATAAATTTTATTTAAAAAATAAATTCTTCTCTTTTAAGTATTTGTATATAATGTCCACTCAAGTTCGTGTTGGTATTAATGGCTTTGGTCGTATTGGTAGACTTGTCTGTCGTGCTTGTTTTGCTAATCCTAAGGTCATTGTTGTAGCTATTAATGATCCTTTCATGTCTCTTGAATATATGGTTTATCAATTCAAGTATGATTCCGTCCATGGTAGATATCCTGGAACTGTTGAAGCTAAGGAAGGTAAATTAATTATTGATGGTCATGAAATCACCGTCTTTGCTGAAAAGAACCCTGCTCAAATTCCTTGGGGCTCCGTTCAAGCTGATTACGTTTGTGAATCTACTGGTTGCTTCTTAGATAAGACTAAGGCTTCTGCTCACTTAGAAGGTGGTTGTAAGAAGGTTATCTTATCTGCTCCTCCTAAGGATGATACTCCTATGTTTGTTATGGGTGTTAACAACAAGGATTACAAACCTGAAATTAACATTGTTTCTAATGCTTCTTGCACTACTAACTGTTTAGCTCCTCTTGCTAAGGTTATTAATGATAACTTTGGTATTATTGAAGGTCTTATGACTACTGTTCACTCTACTACTGCTACTCAACTTACTGTTGATGGTCCTTCTAAGGGAGGTAAGGATTGGAGAGGAGGTCGTGCTGCTGCTACTAACATCATTCCTTCTTCTACTGGTGCTGCTAAAGCTGTAGGTAAAGTTATTCCTGCTCTTAATGGTAAACTTACTGGTATGGCTTTCCGTGTTCCTACTGTTGATGTTTCTGTTGTCGATCTTACTGCTCGTCTTGAAAAGGCTGCTACTTATGAACAAATCTGTGAAGCTATTAAAGCTGCTTCTGAAGGTGAACTTAAGGGTATTTTAGGTTATACTGAAGATGCTGTTGTTTCTCAAGATTTCGTTCATTGTAAACTTTCTTCCATCTTTGATGTTAAGGCAGGAATTTCTCTTAATGATAACTTCGTTAAACTTGTTTCTTGGTATGATAACGAATGGGGTTATTCTAACAGACTTGTCGATCTTATTCTTTACATTGATTCCGTCTCTAATTAAATATATTAGTATTGTCTTTTGCTGCTTTTATATATATTACTTGTAATATAGCCATTTTGAAATTCATTTTCTTTTTGTTTTGTTATAAAAATTTAATATAAACTATTGATTCAATAATAATATGTATATTTGAGTTTTATTTTATGTATATGAAACAAAATATATTTTTATTGTTTAAATATTTGACATCGATAGATATAATAAAAACAAATATATAATAACTTGTACTTTATCGAATTAATAATAGAATTAAGTGCATAGTTTTTAATTGAATCCAGATTCGAACATGAAATAAATTGTATAGAAGGAAATCAAAAAGATTATAATGAAAACATAAGCCAAATATGTTCTTTCAACTTTAACAAGTGATAGGAATAAACAGGGTATTTCAGTTGCTAACATGCCTAACATTTCACCCGTAAATCTCCATTCTAGGTTTCTATATATGTAATAATTATAGTATATATATTGAATTGTTATTAAATATAGTATATAAAATTTTATTAAAAATATTATATAAAATTTTATTAAATATATTTTATAAAAATATATTATTAAATATTTTATAAGAATTTATTAAACTTATAATAAAAAAATTTATTAAATATATTAAAAATTTTCTTTAAACTAATTATATAAAATAAAATTTTACTAAATATATTATATATACCTAAAATAGACAGTACCCAAGAAAAGTCCAATGTTCATAATATTATTAATAATAATCATTCCTTGAACAAGAGCAATAGACGCAGAACTAACACGAACTGTACGACGGAACGCAAAAACACGATAATCATTAAAATCTCTTAAATAAGCAATACACGGAGAAACAAAGAAATTGACATAAAAAGGTGATATATTCATACGTGTAGCTATATATATATATTATTATTATTATTACTTTTATTAAAAATATTATTTTTTGTTTTAAGTGTATATTAATAGGTAAATATATATTATATATATATATTATATATATATATATATATATACCTATTTCACAGAATGCATAGACCATAGGGTAACAGAAAAATATCATAATAATCCAACCACCAAATAAATATATATATGATTTAGGAACAATAGATTTTAATTGTTTCTTTTCATTCTCTTTTATTCTTTGGGGGTTATATTGTATATAATTGGTAGTAGTAGGTGTGGTATTTATTCCTTTATACTGACGGAATATATCCTCATCTATGTTTATAATAATAGGTATATTAAATATAATAATAATAATAATAATAATAATAAACATATAATAAACATAATAATAATAATAATAATAATAATAAACATAATAATAATAATAAACATAATAATAATAATAATAATAATAATAATAATAATAATAATAATAATAATAATAATAATAATAATAATAATAATAATAATAATAATAATAATAATAATAATAATAATAATAATAATAATATATATACCATCCATATCTAGTTGGTTTTCTGTATCGAGATCGACTTCAATTTCATTTAAACCTCTTTCTATATCTGGATGATGACCCTTATGACCTTCTTCCATGGGAATGGAAGCATTGTGGCGGTGAGTTAAATCATTCCCACGATTAACACAACATTCCTGTGATTTAGCACGATACTTTGAATGTAAAACAGAATGAACATCAATGGTTGCTCTAAAAGGTTTCAGTTTATATATATCTTCTTTCTCTTCCTTAATGGTATTCCTATATATATATATATATATATATATATAATTATCTAATTTAATGATTATATTCAATAATATTAATAATGTATATATACTATACTACACTATACAATAGTATATATATACATATGAGCAGGTAAAGGAGAGAGAGGAGAGTGAGGAGTTATTGTCGATTGACTACTTAATGATACATACTCTATACTACTCTTAGGGAAGTATTTAGAAGGCTTCTTAGTCTCAACATAACCGCGGTTATTGGAATCTTTTGAAGGGATTTCTACACTGTCGATATCTTTATCAATTTCAGAATAATTGACATCATCCGAAGTATATGCATAAGAAGGAGGAGTGTTGTTATTCCCACGGGAATCAGGAGGACTGATGTGAATCGGTGAGTTACCTAGATATATAAATAAATAAATTATTTATATAAATATTATTAAAAATTAAATAAAAGAAATATTATTAATAATTTATATAAATAAATAAATTTAAAAAATTAATAAATAAAGATACTAAGAAGAGGATCATCAATTCTATTTGATTGGCTGGAATGAGGAATAGTATTTCCATCTTCATCAACTTCATTTTTTTCTTGCGAAATACTATTTTCATCATATTCAACAGCTAGTGGAGAATGTGCTAACGACGAATGAGAATCATTATCGGTCACGTGCTTCTCTTTATTTTTATTGGATGGCTCTTTTGATTTTGGTCTTCCATTCTCTTCTTCATATTCATCATCACTTGAATTGTTAATATCCCCGTGGGAGAACAAAGGATGAGGGAGAAAAGAATCAGAAAAACTCTTAGCTGTTGCTTCTTTGGGAGAATATGTTTCTATTTCTTCATCTGATGTATCCCCGCGGTAATTGTCATATGAATTCTCACTAGTTCCACCCATAGATTGTTTGTGTTCTGGGAATAATGATAAATCATGTTGATTGTAACTACCAATAGGAATTGAGCTATGATGATCTAAATATGATGACGTAGGAGGGGATACCGAAGGGGGATCTATAGAATAATAATGATAATGATAATAATAATAATAATAATAATAATAATAATAATAATAAATATACATACAATAGGAAGTGTTTACTTGTTGAGGAGATTGATGATTACTGTTTTCCCCGCGATTATCCTGTAGCTGAGGAGATCGTCCTTTGGTCATTAAGGCAGTATCTAAATCATTCATACCCATTCCCGTGGTTATTTTACATTCATATAAATCAAATACCATTAAACAAAATTCTTCAAATGAAAATTGGCCATCTTGGTCTAAATCATATCTTTGGAAAAGTTGTTTTAGAGCATCTCCTGTGATTTCATCTCCTAAATCTCTCAATAAAAAGGCCATTTCCTCGTGATTAATTGTACCTTTTGCTTCTATATCATAATTATTAAAGAATCGACGGGCTACTCTCTGAATAGATGTATATATAGCTTCATAGGCTTCTCCTCCATGCTCCTGCTCAGAAACAGATAAAGACTATATAAATAATAATAATAATAATAAATATAATAATAATAATAATAATAATAATAATAATAATAATAATAATAATAATAATAATAATAATAATAATAATAATAATAATAATAATAATAATAATAATAATAATAATAATAATAATAATAATAACATATTATATATATATACAGTAATATTTTCTGCAAAGATAGAAGAGAGAGAAATGAGACCACTTTCAATGGACTGAGCTATAACTTCTTCTTTATGAACACTACGATACTATATATTATATTTATTTAAATATATAATATAATATAATATAATAATATAATATAATATAATATAATATAATACATATAATATAATATAATATAATATAATATAATATAATATAATATAATACATATAATAATAATACATATATACATCAGATTCACCGAAAATGAAATATTCACAGAGCCAGTAAGCAATAAAATTAACACAACATATCTATATATATAAAGCATATATATAGGACTATATTATTATATAAAGAATATATATATATACAATAAAAGACACAAGTACGTAGTATTGTTCGTTTGGACCACAATCCTCACCCTCACGTGTGCAACCGTTAACGAAACTAGAAACCTAGAAATAAGTGCTTATTATTAATAATATTCATAATAATATATAATAATAAATAAAATAATAATAATATACTGGTATTTGAAATATATATATACTGTCATAATAATCAGGGGAATCATGGATACCACAATAAACCATACATTCTTCTGTACTATATTGGATACAATAATACCCTTATCAAATAAATGAGAATGAATTCGATCCCATATAGACTAGACAATAATAATAAACATAATAAACATAATAAACATAATAATAAACATAATAATAATAAACATAATAATAATAATAATAATAAACATAAACATAATAATAAACATAAACATAAACATAAACATAAACATAATAATAAACATAATAAACATAATAAACATAATAATATATTCTATAGAATCCTATAAATACTTTATTCTTTTTATTAATTAATCGTTTTGATTTTTCTGAAAGATATTCAACGGGAAGACGTTCGGCAGCAGTAAATATACTATATATATACATATATAAACAATGAATAAATCATTCATATGAACATTAAAGAATATAAAATGAACAAAAAAAATGATATATATAAATAAATATAAATATAATAATATACATAATAGCCCATGGAAGAGTAACAGCCATGATAACTTGTCCAGAAATGGAACCAACACCCATAGAGATATAATCTCTAGCTTCACTAGTTTCACCAAAACAAGAACAAATAACTGTATAATATTTTGTATTATATATATAGTAAATATAAAAAAATAATTTTAAAACGAACATTAAATGTATAACTTACTAACAAGAAAATCTGGTGTGCAAGAAATGAATGGAATCATAACACTTCCATAGAAGTTTTGCCATTTTGGTCTAAGTAGAAATAGATTACTACCATAATTAATCATATAAATAGCTCTAAAGTAGACATAAAAATAGGCAACGAAATGGAAGAGGAGTTGGACCTAATACAAATAACAATTTGTTTGATTACAAAAGATTTACAGTTCCATAGAAATCATAAGGAAGTTGTTCAATATCAATAAACAGATCTAATAAGAAATTACCCATATTTGAATATAGTAAATAAATTAATGAATAATATATTCAGTTATTCCCAAAGACGTAAGTAACTTCTTAAAATAAAAAAGTAAAAAAAAAAAGGAAAGAATGGATGAAATGACCTGAAAATCGATGTTTCAGACTGACACTTTGTAACGCATCATTATGCATCATTTTCTAAAAGGAACAATAATGATTTTTTTTGGATATTATTCTATTCAAAATATCTTGATTGAATTAAAGAGTAGTAAGGTTTATTTGACTATTTTAACTGCAAAAAATATACTGGTTTTATTTGCGAATAGAGTCTTAATTCAGTTTTTGAGCTTTTTATGTTGTTAATGTGTTTTGATTATTTGGTTTTTATTTTGTTTTGATAATATCAGTAATATATTGCAGACATCCAATAGATTGTATCGACAAAAGTTGCGAATAAACATAGAATGGTAAGACTGAAAAAATGTGTGTAATTTCCACTTGAAAAATGTTTATTACTATATATATATAAAATAATATATCCATATTTTTAAATATAAATTATCTAGTTGTGAATCTATAATTGGTATGAAAATGATATTATGAAGTAGTGTTTTATTGAATAAAGTCATTTATTACAAATATAAATATACATAATTAGTTATTAAAAGTATTTGAAAAATATAATTATGAATGAGTTTAAATAACAGTATAACATAAATATTCATTTTAAACAGCACATACTTTATACATAAAAACTATTTAGATAGTAAATTTAATATCAGGATAATCATGTATAAGTGTATTAATTGATTCTTGAGTATCAATATCTCTATTATTTTCTATATATATAATTATTATATTATATATTATTGTAGATTTCTATAATTTTCTATATATATACTTGATAAGTTTATTGTTTCCATGTGAAATTGAGGTAATTCTAATAGGTTACGAATACATTCTATTCCTTTCTTTCCTACTTCATTACCTATATATAATATATATATGTATATATGTATATATATATAGTATATATAGAGTATAGTATATTAAAAGAATATATATAGTATAGTATATTAAAAAAATATAGTATAGAATACAGTTAAGATTTAAAATATATATAATATATATACATGATATATTTAGATGTTTAAACGTAGTAATGTTATTATTAATAATCGCGGTTATTAATAATTCTACTCCTTGATCACTAATCCAATCAACTATATATATATATATATATATATATATATATATATATATATATATAATATATACAAACAAAGGATAATGATTCTAAGCATTTAAACGATTTTTTATTGAATGATTCACACAATACTTGTATACCTTCTACTTCAATTTCATTATCTATATATATATTATAGTTATTATCATATACTAATTATTATTATTATATACATGATAAATCTAGCGATCTTAAAACTGGTATACACTTATAATCAATAGAAATACATAATGATCTGATTCCCGTGGGAGAAATATTATTATCTATATATACATATATTATGGAATATAATATAATATATATATAAATAGGTTTAATAAAGAGTTATTCCATAAATATACATGATAAATCTAATATTTGTAAAGAAGGGCAAAGATTTTGAGAGAAATATAATGATATTTGTTCTAAACCTCTATCTCCAAATTGATTATCTATATATATATATGAATAGTATATAATAATTACTGAATATATATATTATATATTAATAGTATATATTCTAGTATTATTGGTATATATAATATATGAATAGCAATAAAATAATAATCACTTAACATATAATATATGAATATTATATAATAGTATTTCTATTCTATACCTCTTAATAATAATGTATGTAGTTGTGAACAAGGGTTATTTGTAAATACTGAAAATAACTGAGAAATACCAACATCATACAGCCAATTATTACTAAAAGAAAAAGTTTTTAAATTCTTAAAACATCCCGAATCAGCAAGTACTGAAAATGCCTGAATTGATTCTGATGTTAATGCATTTCCTATATAGATAAATATATAATAATAATAATAATAATAATAATAAATATAATATATAAACATATAATAATAATAATAAACACAATAATAAACATAAAATAAACATATAATAATAATAAACAAATAATAATAATAAACATAATAATAATAAATATATACCACTTAAATTAAGTGTTTCTAACTGTTGTATCCAGTCTCCTTGTGTTTTCTTACAGAATTCGATTAGAAACTCATCTCCAAATCCATTATGAGACAAATCAATTCCCGTGAGAAATTGACCTTTTTGACTGAGAAAATGAACAAGATCAGGCAAATAATCCACAGAAAAACGACACTCTATATATATTTTATATTATATAAGCATATAAAATAATTAATCATAAAATACCATTAATACACAACTGTTGAACATTAGTCAATGGATATTGGACAAATTCATCAACAAATGACTTGAATTGCTCTTTTGTAAACTCTTTTTCTATAGACAATTATCACTACTATTCAATCTATTACTCATACTTGAGAATTGATAGATTAAATGATCATCAAAGTATATATTCTTCGGTATGACTAACTGATCTTCTTGATTTATATATACTTTTAATCCCATTTTCATATATTTGATGAAAAAGAGAAATAATGGTTTCATAGATTTCATTGTTTTGAATACACTTGGCTTATTCAATTGAATTTGATTCATTTCCTCATATAATTCCTTTGCTTCCTGATATGAAAAATCCGAAACATCCATATTATCATCAATAAGTATCTTCATGATTGTAGACTCATATTTTAATGACAGATCAAGTAAAATTGGACCAACATTTTCGTATGAATTGCATTCCATCCATTTCATTGTTAGTAAACAATCCTTATTTTTATTCAAAGACTCTTCGGATACATTGTATACATTCTTCGAAGAATTAAATTGAAAACAAACCATTTTTATTTATAGGAAAACAATAGAATAAGTTTTCCTATAAATACCATAAAAACATTCTTCAAACAATCATTTTATTTTTATCATCCAAGAATTTAGGTACTATACTAGTTACAAAAAACGAAAGATATTTCTATAATATCCCAAATTGATTGGAATTTATAGAAAAAACGATGAATTCTTGATATCCATTTCTCCTTTGCATGCCTTATACTATCATTGACATTTTATGTAAACTTAACTTAAGTTTCATATATGAAAACATAACAAATGAGCCCAATTTTTAAGTGTTTCAAAATAAACGTTTTCTGGTCCATTCAGTTTAATTTGTTATACCTAAAGAATAGATAACAATACAAAACACTCTATTAAAGGAAACAAACTGTATACATCAGTAAAAATAATGTGTTTACAACAAGTTTTCGCTCTTGTATTTTTTTAATTTCTAATCGAACATATAGTTTAACGAATAAATAAAAATGACTGGTTGATGTCGAAAAACAACCAGTATTTTCCATTATTCTTAAGAATCCGTTTTTGTATTGGATAATTCGTATTTGGAAACACATAGAACCTATCGTGAGTCATGTTAAAATGCATTACGGGAATTTTGTTTGTTTAACTTCACAAATGAAAATAAATACATGAAATCGTAGAAGTTCTTCACGTTATCATCGGAATCATGAAAATATCTTAACAGCTTGTTTCGAAAAATATGAAAATTTATATTTCTCTCAGTATTATTTGATTATTCTCATGATTATTAAAAGAATCTCCTTTTTGACACCAGGGTGGCTTGATTGAGAAGGAAAGTATCTGAAAGTATTTATAATTATATTGTATTCATTATCTATTCAACTTTATTGAAATTAGTTATTATGGGATCCTGTATGTCTTCAGATCGTGATGGTTATGCTAAACAATATGCAACTTCTAGAAGCGAACGTAGAGCTTCATCTGTATCGTCTGGGTTACCTATGGCTATGAGACATACACCTCCAAATGCTATGGCTCATGAACGTACACGAAGCAGATCAGGCAGTGCTCGAAAGAAGAGTTTTCATAACTATTAATGTGCTTTTATAAGCTATGAATTCAATGCATTTTATACCCTTGTGAATTTTTAAGGATATATTTTACTGCTGTATTGAATTCACTTTTGTCTTTTACTTATTCATTCTTTCTTTATTTAACTGTTTTATTATTATATTTCATATGTTTGATATTTCATATTTCTTTTGAAATTTCTATTCTCTTGTCATCTTCACTTCATGATTTTTTTTTATGTGTATATTAACATATTCATATAGTTATTCTATAAATATATAAATATATGCATATATTAAATTGTAGATTTTTTTACATGTACTATACTTTTGCTTTTGCATTATATTGTTTCTTTTGTTTTTAATAATCCATATATTATAAATATATATTCTAATTTTTTTGCTATCCATTTTTTTATTGTTTTATATTGTGTATCTTACATAATAATATATGTATTGTTTCTGTAATAAACATAATCTATATTTAATTGGGTTCTAAATAATATGTTGTTTTGTTATGTATATCTTTTATATTTATAATAATTTGAAATATATTATTATGATATATACTAATTATAGGTATAAAAACCTTTTAAGTCAAACGAAAATATCTCCTATTTATTGTAGAAGAGAGAACAGAGAGATAATAACATTTAAGGACATCAATTTATAGGAATATATATATATATATATATATATATATATATATATATATATATATATATATGAAATAGAAATGATAAGATAAATAGATATATATAATATATAACATTTAGTTCATTTGATAAGGATAAAGAACATATAACATATATAGAGGCTTAACAATTAATGTTATTGGAGGCAGAACAAATCTATATGTATACAGTTATTATATTAATATATATATATGATATGTATAATAGAAAACTGAATAATTATATATACATATATATATACGGGAAAGGAATACTTGGTGGTTCTTCATTTCGACGAATTCCCAGGATTATGATTCCATATTGAATATATAATTGATAAAATAAACATAAAAAGGTTCTCTATATATATATATATATATATATATATACTATTTATTATATAGTAAAAAATAAATATACAGGTTTAAAATCATCAGGTATAATAAGTGTTTGAAGTGGAGAATTATGATTATAATGCTCTTCCTGAGTATAATCACCAGATTTCTCAAGGAAATTAGCAAAACTAGATGAAGAAAATGAATCTTGACCTATATATAGGGTTAATTTAAAAGAAGAAATTTTAATATATATATATATATATATTTTATATAATAAAACATATGCATATGTATGTAAATATATATGTATATACCTGTAAGAAGAAGTAATAGTAATCGTAATAAATAGGGATTATTAAACACTTTCACGGGGAACTGAGAAAAAGCATTATCCAGGAAACTATATATATATATATATATATATATATATATATATAATGAGTATAATAATAATAATAAATATAATAATAAATATATGAATAAACATAATAATAATAATATATACATAGACCCAGTCATAAAAGGTATAGTAGCGAAATATTCTTGATATGACGATATGAGCATCGGTGAGGGATAGGGAAGCACACTATGAATCACACTTGGATTGGTCACGTGACAGATCACCTGTAGTGTGAACAAAATATCATCCTTCGGAAATATTCCTTTATCATCCTATATATATATATATATATAATGAGAATTATTACAGCTGTTATTCAGTATACATATTGCTAGTATGATATATTTATTATCTTTATTAATATATATCATTATATATATATACATACCATAATATTACTATTCTTGAATGACGCCGTCATCTGTTGAATAGCTTGGCCAATTGTCCATAATTCATCACTTTTCAGCTCATTCTGAGTACCACTGAATCCAGAACTCTCTTTTAATAATGTATCTATATATCATTATATATATATATATTATAGAATCATTGTACATACCATAATAACACTTCTTAACGGCATATAACGTTAACGCAACGGATATATCATTATCATTTAAGCCTTCCTGTATAATAATATATATATATATATATATATAGAGAGAGAGAGAACGATACATATAGAATAATAAATAATTCTATATAATAGCTAACAATTATATATAGAATAATAAATAATTCTATATAATAGCTAACAATTATATATAGAATAATAAATAATTCTATATAATAGCTAATAATTATATATAGAATAATAAATAATTATATACAATAACTAACAATTATATATAGAATAATAAATAATTATATACAATAGCTAACAATTATATATAGAATAATAAAAAAAACTATTATATATACTTTTTCAATAGCTTCATTAACTTCTTCAACATAACCATGATTATTTTGTTCTTCTTCCTCTTTACTTTCAATATCTGTACTATTATCAGTATCATTATTATTTTGAGATAAATGCATATATGATGACTATATACAATAATTATATATATATAATAGTACGAATATATATATATGTATATACATTGTTCCAATAACTAAGTGGTTGTGGGAATATAATAATTCTGGCTGCAAATGTAGAATTAACCGTGATTAATTCATGTATATAATAACTACATCCATAAACATATATAATATTCAAATTCTTAAACTCTGGAAATTGTTCTATATATATATAAATAATATTTATATATATATAGAGAGAAATTATATATACGTTTTGGTGATAATGTTAGAAGAACAACATTAATCATTGGTCGACTATCTTCACTCGATACACAATCATGCTGATATAATGGTGACGTATATGGCGTCAGATTTAACGCAAATAAAAGCGACACTAAAGATGGATTCTCCCCCTATATAGTAATAGTATAATATATATATATGTTATTTATATACACATATAATAATATGACCTTTGAGAGAACGAGTATCTAGAGATTTGTTTATATTCGTAGAAGTAGTAGTATTATTATTAGTAGTAGTAGTTGTATTATTGTTATTGGTATTATTATCTTTATTATCATTATTAATAGGAATAGGAGAAGAAATAGTATTAATAGCGTTATTATGTGATACGATTTCACTTTGAACATTGGATCTATCTAATTGGATCGTTGTTGGAATACCATTACGATTATCACATTGATCACGTGGCAAAATAGAATTATGACGACTTGAATTCTCCATATCTATATATATATATATATATATATATATGTAAATATATATATACGATAGTCTTCCAAGACTGTTTGCATCGATCTATATATATATATATATATAATTATAATAATAATAAATATAATAATAATAATAATAATAATAATAATAATAATAATAATAATAATAATAATAATAATAATAATAATAATAATAATAATAATAATAATAATAATAATAATAATAATAATAATAATAATAATAATAATAAAATATTAATAATAAATTTTATACTGAAAGCCAAACTGGCAGCAAGCAATATCTATCAATTGTGTTTTTGTGTTTTTCATCTTTTCAATATCACTCTCTTCATTTGTATCATTAAAAATCGTGATTTCTTCTCCTTTACTACTATTATAAAGTATATTTTTACTTACATTAATTGTAGTATCGACGATGTTCTTATAGAATTCGGGATTAGATAGAGTCAGTTTCTTCTTTTTCTTTCCATTATCGATATTATGTTTATTAAAGAATTCGATCCATTTATTATTATCAAATAATTGCGGGAGAAGAATAGAAGAAGGAGATTTAGAGGGAACTATTATAGACAATACACAATTAGCATTCAAAAACATAATATAATATATAGAGAAGAATATAAAGAATAGTAAATTATATAATAGTATATTATAAACAAAAATAAGAAGTATAATAAATAAATAAATAAATATATATATATATATATATATATATATATATATATACTTTGACAGTTTTGACTGTTACGAAGGACGTTTAATTGCGTTAAATTAACGTTAAGATCCTTATAGTACGAAGTATCAGCTACTAAATTCTGTATATCCTTACTATGTATATAATATATATAGTATAAATAATTCATAATACATATGTATATAGTATATATAAAAAAATTATTCATAATAGATATAAATAGATATATACCCATCTTTAGAAATAACAAAAATATATATTTCATCCTCATTCTCTAGTGTATTCATACTCCCGCGGTTATTTAATATTTTCTGGTCTTCTTTCATTTGTTTCTTGGTTTTCATAAGTGTTACTTTCATTCCCTTGGGATTTATATATATTTGCTCTGTAAATACACGATTCCCGTAAGAATCAAACTCTTTTGTAGCTTTCTTATACTGTAGTATATTCATTATATAGTATTATTATATATATTATATATATTATTGATATTATTGATTTATTATTGATATTATATATATTATTGATATTATAGATATATATATATATACAAGTAATGCAAAAGGGAGAACTTGGTATTTATAATACGCATAGAAAACAAAACTATATATATATTTATAGTAATTTATATATATATATACTTTTGGAAATAAACATCATGAAAATGATCGTCTAAGCAAATAGTATATATCTGAGTTTCTATATAAATACATATATATATATTGGATGAAGAAAATTGAGAATATTTATAAACTAAAAATCAATATATCTCATATATATATATACCATTATTTTGTATATAAAGAGAAATACCCGTTTGACACTCCAAAAGTGAATTAATTATTGTACTACGAGGTCTATATATATATATATATATTATATATATAATATATATAATATTTATCATATATATAGTCCTTTAGTATAATTATATTCATTATATATATATATACGAAAGGGGTACATTTGAATACATATCTATATTATCATCGCTATCGCCTTCTACGGCCAAATTCATCGACTTGTGATGAGCTGTCAACTATATATATATATTAGTTGCTTATCATAATAATAAATATAAATGATGCTAAGAATTATTATTTTAATAACTTGAATAAATAAAATAAATATATTATTAATAAAAAAATTCTACATATAAATATAAATATATATATAATGGATCATGAAATAATGTTTATATATGTATATATACATGTTCAGTATTAAGAAATAAATTATGGAGTAGAGGCCATAATCCTGGGAATATGACTTCTCTCGCCAATAATATCGATTTAATCACGGATAAATAGATAGCATGATAAGACAGAATACTTGATGGATTCTATATATATATATATAATATAATAACAACGAATAGTTCAATAAGTATAATCAATTTAATACAATAAAGATTAACATAATATATATAATAAATATAAAATATATAATGCTCAGTAAATATATTATAACTATATGATAAGTATATATACATAAGAGACATCATGGAAATGATGCTGTATATAATAAACAGGAGGATAATAAGAAGAAGAAAAGGATAAATGTGTTTGATCAAATAATGTACTATCTATATATATATATATATATATATATATTATTGGAAATTTAATGAAATATATATATAACTAAGAATGTATATAAATTAAAAACTATTATAAATATTGAAAGAAACGATAAACAATAGTAAATAAGTAATAATTATATTATAAAAATCAATAATATGAATATAAGTTATATATACGATGAAAACATTGTTTCATTTTCATATCAATTTCGTCACTATTCTCTTCGTACGTTGTACGGAAACTGGAACACAAACGTGCCAATTGTTCTAACGAATTTAAACGTAAAAACATATCTCTATCATATAATGAGTGACTATATATATATATATATATATATATATAATTATAAACATTATCATTTATATTAATATAATAATAAAATATACTCTTGATTTAAGTTTCCAACAATAAAAACAGCTTTCGCGTCTTGGAATCCAGCGTGTATTAATGATGCTTATATACATTAAGGTATATATATATATATATTTATTAATAATTAGACCACAGAATATACAAAATAGATTAATAAATAGTTATTATAATAAATATTATATACAATAATATATAATAGTATATATAAAGAGAAGGATATATAATTGAATTCACTACCTATACATAACATTAACTTGATCTTTCGTTTCGAATATTGTTTATACCATAATTCATCCTTTATATCTTGCATTCCCGTGGGAATAATGATATGAGCTAAGGGTATACATAGCTTTCAATTATATATATATATTGATATACTTGAAATAGTATTATTGAGATAACGTTCGTCGTAGAATTCTTTTAGAAATCGTTGAATTGAATGGAATGTGAGATCTCCACATAAGATCACATGCTTTGCTATATATATATATATATATAACTCAAAAATATTATTATAATAAATCATATTATTATTATTATTATATATATATATAGATATATTTCTTAATATAATATACACTGTGTTCTAAGAATTCGAGAATCAAATGGTGATGAACGATGACTCCAAATAGAAGCAAACTTACCAGTCTATATATATATATATATATATATATATATATATATATATATATATATATATATACTTCATTAGCAAAGAAGATAGCAAAAGAGAGAATAAGTGCCATCATAGAGAATCTCCCCGCGGTTGTTTTAGGAGTAATATCACCATAGCCTACTGTAGTCATACTAATAAATACAGCATATCTATATATATATAGAAAATTGAATAGGATTTCATATATATAATATTATTATGGTATATATAAATAAGATGGAATAGAATTATATATATATATATATATGTATAGAGAAAAAAAGATACAATAAAATTATATATATAATAAATATAATATAATGGTATATATAAATAAGATGAAGTAACATTACTATATATATATATATATACATAGAATCCATCATAGTCAGATGGGACCCTGTTTCCATGAAAAACGTGTCGGATTCAAAATAATAAAACAATCCTATATGTAATAAGAATAACTAAAAATATTATATATCCAATGAAATTCAATAATGTATAGACTGTACAAACAGTATCAAATTCATGAATAGAAAATAATATAATATTTCCATACCTGCAAAAAAGAAAATAAAACAAAGAATTGTGGTGATTGTCTCTAAAATCAAAGAAATAAATTTCCCACGTCGATTTTTAAATATATTTTTATTGATAATCTTCACTGCTGTACGTAAATTGTTAAGAATAGATTTATGGTAATATATATGAACAATAGAAAATAAAAAAATATATATGTTATTATTAATGACATAATATATATTTATATATAATAGATATGAGCATATATTTATGTATATATAATTAGCAAAAGATATTCATTCGGAATATTCTAAGAATAGATAATACCGCCTTAACCTCATCGGTTTGAGAGGGAAGTAGCGCCAAAATAAGCACGGGAATAGATATAGTAAAATCAATAATACCTTGGCTTTATAAATATATACAATAATTATTATTAATAATATTAGTGGAAGTGAATAATAAGAATAGAATATCTCGACTAATTTATAATATATATATATAACATGAAATAGATAAGTAACTATAATTATAGAATAATTGCCGTTAAAAGAATGAATATAATAACTAATATATCAAGAATTATTATTATTATTAAATATATATACACGCTTCTAATATATATCCATCGTTGAGATTTAAATATAACTTGACAGCAATAATCAAATACAAAAAATAAATCCAAATATAACTATAGATAATATATATTATATAGCTATATAATATTAACAACAAATTTATAATATATAATGTCTTATTATTATTATATATATACAGCAATTGTATTACTTAATTCGCTATCTTTTTTCTCAAAATCAAATGACCATATAAATACAACAACAACAAGGAAAATAGAAAATAATTGTATCTACATATATATTAATATAAATATATATATATATGTTAATATAAATATTATTTAAATTAATAATAATAATTAATATAAATATTATTTAAATAAAGAATAATAATTAATATAAATACTATATTCCAGAGTAAATCGAATTTATAATGTTTAAAATAATATCGAATTTTCTTCATAACGCTATCAGTTTTGGATATTTCTTTCACTTTAAACTCACCTAAAAAACAAAAAAAAATAAAATTTTTATATATCGAGTCGTATGACATAAATATATAATATAAATAATCATTATTATGTTAATAATCACTATAGATAAAAAAACTTACGAACCCAATTGAACGTAATACCAGGTTCTTCACTATCATTCATAGTAGATATCGAACTTGGTTGCCTCTGTATATTATATGCATTACATGTTGAATATTAATGATAAAGAAAAAGTATGTGATTACTCTTGTCATTTCGTTTACAGACTAAATCCAATTCACAAAAATAAGAATCTATAAATGGTATGATTATATATAGTATGATATATTAAATACAAATACAAATAATCGAAAATAATTCAATGTTTTTATAACAAAAATTTTAAATTATGAAAAAGTTGTCAAGAGTTATGATTTCAAATAAAGGTCTACATAAGCCTTAAATGTCAAAGAGTGTTAAATTCCAAACATATGATTGAACTATTTCTGGAACTCTAATAAAATTGTCCAGTCATTATTCATTTTTCCTGTTTGTGTTCATGAATGGTCTCTATATTACAATAATTGGGACACATCCCTTTATGTTTTTCTTACATTTTAACGATTTGAAAAAGTCGTTTTTGTGTGTATTTGTTTCACGGGAATCATTCAAATATCCAGTCAAATTCAGAATTTTCCTGGCTCATAAGAAAGAAATATACATTCTTTTTAAACAAGCAGGAATTTTTACTTTAAGACATCATATATCCATCAAATGTATCTAGTTCTGAATATTATATTTAGAATAAGTCTTGAGTATTCATAATCAATCGGATACATTCTTTTTATCAAAAGAACACGACATTTTTCACTCATTGTTTTGACTCAAAGGTTCTTAAATCTAGAAATTATTATGTATTTTTAGTACTTTCTTTATGTTTGTTTAGTATTGGCATGATTCTGTCAAAATCATGGTGAAATGGTACTATATTTATTGAACAAGAAATTATATCTACAAAAAAAACAACGTATTATATTATTTGATTGTAAAAAATGATTTCATCACATATTCATTGATTGAATGTGATAGAATCCATTTTGAATTCATGTTCTATTCTTTATAACAATCTGATTGTTAATATTTTATATATTTTCTGCTTTATTACTTTGTCTATTTTATTTAAATTGTAAAAATAAAAGAAGAAAAGGAAAGGAAAACTATATTCTTTCCAAAAACAAATGAATAAGTTGATTAAAAATGTACTTATAATTGCTAACCTATCTCACTGCATTCAGAAACAGATCAATGAAATTCAAATGTTGTTATTCTTAAAAATAAATAGAGTAATTGATTGTTTCTTAAAATGATTGTTAATTAATACAATATAAATTATATATATATATAAAGTAGAACTCTTTCCACTTATTAAATAACCATGTACAGTCACTAATTGTTTGTGTTTTTCAACTCTGCCAATTCACCAAATCTTCTTTAAAGAGTATCAGTTAATAGGTTTCCATCGTAATAATCAAATAAATAGATATTGAATAGTTCAGTATGATAGATTTGTTATAAAAAGTACTGATTGAATTGTATTTCAGGAAAGAAAACAGAATCTTTTCTCGTGTTTTTCGTTCAAAAAATATTTATTCTCATTAATATCATTCATTGCTTATATACTCCTAAATATGACTACAATTCGATGTGCATCTCATGCTGGTTCATGGTACATATATGAATGAGTCTGTATTCATAGAAATTAGGTATTCGGATGACGAAAAGGTCTTGTCTTCTTCAATGGAGAGTATTAAATATATCACGAACGTTATTAAGTTACTTTAGGATGGTCTAAGGATGTAGAACAGAGTAAAGAAGACGTGAAAGGGATCATAGTTCCTCACGCTGGATACAGGTATGTGTTTTATTATCTTCCTTGAGATATATGTATTCAATTAGATTTTGTGGGGAAACCTCTGGCAAAGTATTTGGTCAAGTTCGTGGAAAATCATATAAATATATTTTTGTTTTAGGACCTCTTCACCACTTTAGAACTCAGTGTGTTTATTTATTATTCAATTTTGACGTTTGAATATCTATTATATCTTTATTATATAGAAAATGTCTTTTATCTCAAATGAATTATTATTCAACTCCATTTGGAAACGTTCCTGTTGCTAATGATATCAATTTATCCTTATATGAAACTGTATATCTTTATTTTTTATAGTTCATTATTATTATTTATAGGGACATTTTGACTATATTGATACGTATGAAGAAGAAAACGAACACAGGTATATATATATATATGTTTTTTATTCATTATATTTGTATATATATAATAGTTTTTTATCATATATATATATAATTTTGATATATATATGTATAAAATAATTTAATATATATAATATTTCTTAAATATATTTCTATAATAAAATTAAATGTTATATATATATATATAGTATTGAGATGGAGATACCATTTATAAAATATTTTATTAAGGAAGGATATCAAATTATACCTATATATGTAGGTCAGGTCTTAGATAATTATCATTATATTTATGCACAGTATATTCAACATAGAATTATTTTTTTTTGTTATACACTCTATTGAATAATATATATATATAAGTATTTTACTATTTTGTATTACTTTATAGATGTTTGTCAGAGTATATGTCCAGTTCTGACGCGCTGTTCGTCATTTCATCGGATTTCACTCATTGGGGAGAAAGGTATATATGTATTATTTATACTATTATTATTATTCATATTATTATTTATTTATTTATTTATTTATTTATTTATTATAGATAACAATATTATTATTATTATTATGTTTATTTCCATATATTTTCTGTATATAGATTTCGTTATACTTATTTACCAGACACAAGTGTTCCTATATATGAAGGTATTTCCCGCGGGGATATGAAGGCTGTGAAATCCATAGAAAAACAAGATCCCCAAGTATATATATATATATAAATATTAATATTTATCAAAAATCAGTTTAATTATATAAAAACTTTTTTCATTTAAATATATTAAATATATAATTATATATATAGTCTTTTTGGGAATATATTGAGAAAACAAAAATTACTATTTGCGGTCGACATGCAATCGATATTTATTTAACTATTCTCTCTATTCTCTCTCTTCCTTCTTCAACGAAACTAATACATTATGCTCAAAGTAGTCAAGTTGAATCTTCTTTTGATTCTTCAGTCTCTTATTGTTCTATTATTACCAAATTAAGCACATAATATAATAAAACCAAATTACAATATATATAAAATTATCATTTATATATCGTTATTATCGTCTATGCTTCTCTTCTTTGTATATACTATTTTTTAAAGTTATATATATTTATTGACATTTTAGAGTATTTATATATATATATATATATATATATATATATATAATGAATAGTGCTGTTAACTCATAGTTTAAATTATATATATATGATTATAATAGTTTTATTCAAAAAATATTGTTAAAATATTTATTATTATAAACAAAACAAAAATATATAATATACTTTATAAACAAATATAAATAATTATATAATAAACAATATTAAAAAATATTAATATTATTTCTTGATTCCAAAGACTTCAATATCATCCACAATAAACCAGTTCTTCACATCTTTTTCATCAGTATTCGTAAATATACTATTTTTCTTTTCTTCTTTATCCAAAGTATAACTACATATTTCTATACTGCCTCCTGTTTCTCTACTATGGAATTCATTATATATACTTAAATCATTTCCTTCATAACCAAATTGAGGACCATTCTCAGGATTACATAAAATACTAGACCAAGAGTCCTCCGACTTTATCGGGTAGGAAGAAGGAGGGATTTTTAACTCGTTCGATAGGGTGAAAAGGAAAGCAGAACTATCATCTTTATAACCTAAGAATAAATATTGTATATTGTATATATTATTCTTTTATAAAATAAGAATGAATGACATAAATTAAGATTATTATACATTATATATTTAATATATTACGTAATAGAATACTCTCATATATGTAAAAAATAATATTATAAAACAAGATTCACATAGAATTAAGAAGAAAACTATATTTGTTATCCAATAAATAAAATAAATATATATATTATGTATCACATTAAATAATAGATATTATTTAATGCGATATTATAAAAATAATATATATTATTATTATATATATCACATAAAATAATATCTATTATTATATATATACAATAAGAAGATTCCCAACTTTGATTTGTATATCCTCCAAATATATTAATATATCCATCATGCCCTTGATGCTTTATTATACTCACTGTTTCCCCGCGGTTATCACATAATCTATGGAAATCAGAAGCAGTATATCCATCTCGACTTCCTCTATAGATATATATATAATTTTATTATTATATAAATACATAAGATAATAGTATTTAAAAACATATATAAAGATAATAGTATTTAAAAACATATATAAAGATAATATTATATAAATATATATATAAAGATAATGTTATTTAAAAACATATATAAAAATAATAGTATATAAAAACATGTATATATAATCATTAAACATAAAAATAAAAGCATATATAATCATTAAACATAAAAATAAAAGCATATATAATCATTAAACATAAAAATAAAAGCATATATAATCATTAAACATAAAAATAAAAGCATATATATAACATATTATATACCTATATAATAATATCCAATTTTTATCTTTATCAATCCATTGGCATAACGAACATATATCATTTGGTTTCATAATAATTGATGTATTGAATCCACAAAAATTGATAGTATTCTCCTCTTTAACAGATTCAGAAATAGTCAGTTGCTGCTGATAGTCGATGAAAAACCGTTGAAACTCCTTATAAAGTGTTTCTTTTTGTTCTTTACTTAACTTACGAATATCGATAGATATAGATGATGATTTGATATATTCATGAATATATTGTATATATTCACAAGTATCCTCTATATAATAATGATTATTTTCTTTATTATAACAAACAATGTTTTCAAATGAATTCGATATATACTTCGATAGATTATTATTTTCTTTTAAATAATCTAATACAACGAAATCTTCTTGTTGATTTATATATAGAATTATATTCATAGAAGACGAGTAAGGAAAATGAAGAGGCATAGAAAGATCTTTAAAAGGTTCTAAAAATGAGGGAATAGGAATTTCGAAATAATCCAGAAAATAAAACATCGATTGTCCCATAGAAGCATCACTTATAGTCGATGGGACTCGATCAGTATTTAGAAAATTGATGATATCCTCAATTCCATCAAATGAAGGAAAATCAACATAAATGATATCATCACCCATACCACCCATATCATAATTGCAAACTTCATTTAAGGTACATCTAGGATATTTTTCTAAAAATGATCTCATTAAAGTATAGACTTCCCCATCAGTCGTTCCTATTCTAAGTGAATTATTATTTTTATTTCTGTTCTCATAATAACCGCAAACTGGATGATATGGAACAAATTTGGGTGAAGATTCTTTTGAAGATTGATCCACAGTAGTTGAAGATTGATCCTCAGTAGTTGAAGATTGTAAATAAGACAATTTTTGTGTTATAAATTTTGATGATACACTAATTTGTTGAACAGCATTTTGTAGATTCACAATGAGAGTATTCAAAATATTTTCTACTGTTGTCTGGAAGAAGGATATATCCTCCTGAACCTGTAGAAGACTATTTTCACACATAAAAACTGTTTCTAATTGAATAATTATATTTGTGAGAAAAAGAAAAGATTTGGAATAATTTTTATTTACAAATTTCTTTGATATTTACATTTTCTCATTTTTTTATATCATTAATCGTCAATATTCATAAATATAATTTTTTTGTGTTCATTAGTATGTATAAATTATTTATAAACACTTTCTAAGTAAGTATCAATATGTTTTAAGTCAATCTGAAATATTCTCTCTACTATTTTTTGTAAAATGAGTTTGATTATTATTGTAGACAAATTATTTATTTTAAAACAATACTTATTATGAAATCAGAGTTACAAATGTGTCGATCGAAAAATACAAACTTGATTGTTTTTACTTTATTTTATAATGGTCGAGATTAAGATTATGTCAAAAATAATATGTTATGCGATTTATATAATATGAGATAGATTGATAATCTAGACAAATAAAAAACCATTGTCTCTTTTTATTTAACCAAATAAAAATATCTCAAAATAGAATAAAATGATTGAATAACAATAAAAAAATAAAAAAGTGAATTAGAATAAAAAGAAAATGAATAATCGTGTTTATTAAGATTGAGGATTGGAGTTAGCGGTTTTATTAACTTTGTTAGTTTGATTGGGACGTCTATAATTGGAGTGATAGTTGCTTGTATGAGGAGGACGAGAGAGTGTTTGATGATCAGATTGGGATTGTTGTTCTGAAGGTTGTTGACTTCTTCTTAAAATTGAAGATGTTTTATTTGTAGAACGATTATTAATATTATTATTTCTTGTTTCATTTGATTTTGATGAATTTATATCATTAGAAACACGAGTATTTCTTGGAGAATCCCTATTTGAAAAATTTCTTGATGACGATATTTTATCGCTCCTTGTGCTTTCAGAAATAGTAGAAGAATCACGATTATTTGTACCTTTTTCTGGATTATTGAATTTCATAGGATTTTGTTTTGGTGTATTTTGATTATCTTTTCTATTATTATAATCATTTTTGTTATTATAATCATTTTTGTTATTATTATTATTTTTGTTATTATAATCATTTTTGTTATTATTACTATTATCATTTCTATTATTATTTCTATGATCTTCTCTATTATTATCATTTCTATTACTATTTCTATCTCTATTATTATCATTTCTATAATTATTTCTATCTTTATTATCATTTCTATAATTATTTCTATCTCTATTATAATTATTTTTACGATCTTCTCTATTAATACTATTTCCATAATTATTTCTATCTCTATTATTCTCATTTCTATTCTTCTTCTTATTAGATTCTTGGTTTATAGGAGTATCTATAGGTATAGAAGGAGAAGAAGAAGGTAGAGGTGTAACTACAGGAGGGATAGTAAATGAAGGAGAATTATCTGGATTAATACCTGTTATACTAATAATTGAAGGAAAATTAGTGGATTCTTGAATAGTAAATAAATAGATATAATTCACAAACATAGATCTTAAATTATTAATATAATCTTCACTTGGAACGTAAGCAGGATTCAAGATGTTATCAGAAAGAAGATAACGAGAAAGCGAAGAACCAGAAATGACAAAAAAGGATTCAGCCATGATTTCTTGTTTAATCTCAAAGAGTAAACAATATCCTAGATATATCAATATATAAAAATTCATGGAGATAAAAAAGTATAAAATGTTTTTCTATATTTACTAATATATATTTGATAAAATAATAAATAGTTTCTTAGAATGATGAATATATAATAATAATAGATACCATTTTCATTTAATAATGAGAGATTGCATACAATTCCCTTGATTATTTGTTGAGGATGAAACTCTGTATATTTTGATGATAAATCTGAAGATAAAGAGTTGGCAGGTATACTGTTGTTACTCTTTATATTATTATAATTATCAATTTGTGAAGAAGTTACTGACTTATTATTCCTTCTATCTTTTGAAATATGAGTATTTTTTATTTCTTGAGTAGATCTTATCGTAGACTCACGATTATTATTATTATTATTATTATTATTATTATTATTATTATTATTATTATTATTATTATTATTATTATTATTATTATTATTATTATTATGATCATCATTTCTTAAGAAACTCTTATCTTTATTAACTGTGTTTTCTTTGAGTTGTTTCTCTTTATTATTCTTCATATATCTATTATTATTAATATCCTTAGATGAATTATCTTCTGTTTCTATTCTGTTTGTATTACTATTATTTACATCTTTAACAATTTTAATAGTATTAGTAGAAGCGGTATTTGATGAATCTTGAGTTTCTATAGTATTCTGTTTATTACTTAATATATTTGAAGTAGAAGAGAGACCTGTGTCAATAATACCTTGATTTAATACTTTGAAACACGAAGGACTACTATTTGAATGCACAGAAGAGGGATCTGTACTTATATCTTTAGTTTTATTGGATATATCATTAATGTCCGAATGATTTGTAGAAGAAACAGGAACAGAAGGAGTTGATTGGTCATTTCTCTGTCTATTAAACTTATTAAAACGACTATTCGAATACTTCTTCTGACTTTCTAATACTTTTTCCTAATGAATAATTAACATTATTATTAATAAATATATATATTATAAAAGTAATTATTATATAATATGGTATAAATATAATAATAATAATAATATAATAAATATAATAATAAATATAATAATAAATATAATAATAAATATAATAATAAATATAATAATAAATATAATAATAAATATAATAATAATAATAATCTATATATACTTCTGTCATACTACCTCCCCATCGTTGAGATGTTGTTGAAATAGAACTGATAATAGCTTGACGTTTCTTTAAGATTTCTTCAGGTAGTTCAACTTCTGATTTCTTCTCTTGAAGTAATTCTGTATTACTTAATTTCGTTAGTTCTAATATATCAGAACTTGGATTATTTTGAATAGAATATTTGGTTTTCTTCTTTAAGAATTCTTCAAAGGAAATAAAAACAGGTGGTTTGTCAGAGATATCACAGGATATCTTTAAGAATGAACGCTGAAGAGATTTCATTTTCACCTCCTATATATAAACATATATTATAAAATCTTAATAAATTTTTATATGAGTGAATTTTATAATAATAATCCAAATTTATCTATTAATATAATTATATTATATGTTTTAGATATATATTACTAACAAAAATAATAATAACTAAAATAATATTAATTAATAAATAATTAGAAAAATCAAAAAAAAATCAAAAAAAAAAAAAATAACAATAATAAAAATAATAAAATTAAAAAAAATATATATATATATTTTTACTTCACTTGTTTTCCATGATTGAATAATTGACGAAACTGTTCCTCCTAATAATTTTGTATTTTGAGGTGTTAATAATAACTTTCCAGATATACATCTACAATTTGTAATTTCTAATTTTGTACCTGGTGGAGTATTATAACTATTTAAAACAATGTTGTTAAATAAATAAAATAATACAGAAATATACTTTAGAAATGGAAGTTGAACATATTCAATAGCATAACATTTCAATTGACCATCTGTGAGTTTTAATTTAAACATACGTGGAAACAAATTGGACTTTGGATTAATTGATGGAGCAGTTAAGTTTGTGATAGATACAATCTATATGAATAAAAATATTAGTCGTTATTATTACATAGAATATCAATGAAAAATAAGACATACTTGAAGAATAATCTTCTTGGAAATGAGTCCATTATAGGTTTCGATTCCTGTAGGTAAAGACTGTTCAGCAAATTGTTTTATATCGTCATCAAGAAACATTCTTATGAAGTCCTGCTTTGTTTTTGCACCTTCTTCAACATAATCATCAAAAACTTCTTTTCTATAATTTAATAATATACGAATTCTTGTTGTGAATTATACGTTAGAAGGTATCCATCATTTCTTAATTGATCAAAAAGGCTGTCCATTGGAATAACCAGAGAATAAATTGAAAAATAAATTAGAATTCTTTTTCTCTTTATTCTATGTTTTTAGATATAGAATTATTGTTTTACAGCATGGATAGTATTAAGCAATATATAGAATCTTCATATGATATGTGATGCTGAGAATAATGATCATTATTTCATCATTCAACACTGCATTTGTTTTATTTGTAACTTCTGATCAATGGGTTAATATTACAAAAACGTGCTGATTATAAAAACGTATTTTAATAACGATATTGTCTATATATTCTATAGTGTTTCTGTTTTTGTGGTTATTTCTCTATACCATGCATTATACAATATGTGGATAGATATAATAATCCATCTAGGCTCAAAATCAATTCATATTCAGACAATTAGTTGAACTTGATTGTCAATTAATTGAGTATTTGATAATAGAAATAAGATGTTTTTATCAATAAAGTGTCTTAAGATATTCATTAATGAAAATTTTACTTTAATACTTGATTTATCCATACTTTAATGAGAATTCTTTTATTTAAACGGAATGAACAAAGAAATACGTATATGATGAATCATATATGATTCTATAAAAAGTCTAAATGTATAATTTTATTCATTAGACAAAAACAAAACTCGATTTCTATTATGATTTCACCAATAATTTTTTGTGGCTATGACTAGAGAATTACAAAAAACCGGATACGGTTAATTATCTGGTTTAAACCGGATAAAAATTTTATCCGGTTTTTGTTTTTTACAGTCAAAATTTTTAACCGGTTTCAAAACCGGTTAAAATTTTTTTTTCTTTTTTGTGTATTATTGAGCATAATTTTGCTTTATTTCTGTTATTATAAATATATTTGATGCCTATATATATTATTAATAAAAATTAGCAATGATATACGTTGTATATAATAAAGAAAATGATTCCATTCCTATTTCTTTCATGAAGAAATGTATTGAGTTATTCCTATATGCTCAAATTAATTTACTCTGCCATATTAAATTATTGTTCTGCTATAAATGTGTATTTGAATGGACTGTTTTCTTGCAAAACTTGTGAGATACTGAATATCTCAGTACGAGTGTTTTTCTATTTCAATGGTTCGTAGTATATAATACAAGCCTCTGAATAAAAAATACAATTCAAAATTAATTATCTTGAATTATTAGTAAAATTTTTATTTAATTAGATGCTTATTCTTTATTAGTATTCCAATTACATTTTTAAGTTTTATAATTACTTTTAATAGCATAATTCAAAACAATTTTAACCATAATTCTTTTTTTTTATAATGCATATTAGTGCATATCTATATAGATATATGTATTATAGTGACTTTTATACATAAATCAAACAACAATAGCATGTATAATTAAGTTTATTTAAGAAAATAAAAAACCGGATAAAAATTTTATCCGGTTTAAACCAGATAATTAACCGTATCCGGTTTTTTGTAATTCTCTAGCTATGACTTACTTAATTACTGATGGTTAGAAATAAATATTCTATCGTATTCTTTAAAGAAATTCTTCATTTCTCCAATATGGGAAACCGAGAATTGGCGAATTTGCTTCCGAGTTTCTGTATCATGCTGATGAATGTAATTTATTTCTATTATACTCTAGTAGTTGTATATGTTGATGGAACTCTTTTTGTCATATCTATATCTTTAAATAAAAGTGTGAGTCACGAAATTGCGTTCTTATTCTTGTAGATTGTAACTTATATATCAAAATAGGATATATATGAGATGTCTAACTTAAAACCAACTTAAATAACCTATTTATGAGTATTGAAGTCAATGATCACACTTTTTGTAACATCTATTTCGTACGTCAATTATCAAGCAAATAAGGTTTCTCTATTATATTGATGTAGTGATCATTCATTTGGTGATGAAAAGAATGTCTAAAGTTTTTCTATTAGATTTCTTCCTTTTGGTTAGATTTCGTGTATTTTGTATATGAATATATTGAATTGTATATAAGTATATCTTAAAATATTATTTTATTCATAAAGTACTCTTTATTTTATTTTTTTATTTCATGATGATTTCTTATTTATCAAAGAATGTATGTTTATAGGTCGTTCATATTGTATATATATATAAATTAATGGTTTATATGCTCTAGAAAAATGATGGATCTATAAAAGAATGAAGGGTGTGAAAAAAGAATGGTTTTGTAATGAATATATATATATGGATAAAAAACGTCATAAAGATTATTTGTGTTACGTCGTTCTTATGAGGTCAAACTGCATGTATAGTGATGGGAACTATAAAAGTATGATAATTATATAAAAAATGATTGGCTTTTTATGGATGACAAATCAGAAGATAAGGCAATAAAAACAAGATTCCCATGGAAAATATTTGTCCTTAAAGAATATGTTCTTTTTAAAAACAAATATATATTTATTCGATCAAAGTAGTTGCCTTTAGGCTTTTTATATTCAACACAAAATAAGTAAACGTTATGAACGGTGATTCTATGTCTTCACACGGTTTGGGAAAGGTTGTTTTATGTGAGTCGATCACAAGACCTTTTGCTTCTGTGACTGGAGAAGTTTGTGAAGATGGTTCTGGTGTATATTATGATGGTGCGAAGTATACAAGTATTTTTAAATTCTTTTTTTGTTAGTTCACACATTTAGTATTTTTACTTGGATATCAACAGTCACAACTCAAGCAGATAATTAGCATTTTTTCATTCTTGTTAATGAAATAATATGTACAATATCATTTGTCTTTCTGTTTTTCTTTTCGATTTTCATTTTTCCAACATTTTATTATGTTTAAGTTTCTTATATTATGTTTATTTTATTTTCGTCATATGTAGTTGCTTTTTTAGAAATTAGATTTGATAAACAAAATTCGACTATAATGGTAAAATAATAAAAGCAAATGTATATAGTAGGAGAAAAAGGGGTTGCTGTAGTTACTATATATATAAGGTATTCAAAATAAAATAATATCAGAATATGTGATGTATTTTAAAAAGCTTTTGTATAATATAAGCAATAATATAATATATAATTTGTAGATTGCAGTTATTAGTGTAAATGTATTGAATATTCTTTTGACATAATAATAATAATAAAAAAAATATGAAATTTCAATCAAAAGAAAAAAAAATAGATAAAGCAAAACACGAGAGTCAATGGATCAAATTGCTATCAAGTTAAAGTAAACTATGGAAGACCTAATAGATAACAATACTCTCTAAAAAAGAAATATATATATATATATATATATATTAGATAAAGAAAATAAATAGAAAGAATAAATATGAATATAAAGAGTAAAACAATAGAATATATATATATACATATATTTATTGGAGTTCAAGAGATAAAAGTAAAAAATTATTCTTTAAAAGAATAATTACAGTTATTTCAAAGGTATAGAAGATACAGAACAGTTTATAGCATAATATATAGTTATATAAATATATAATTATATGAAGACTATAAACGTTCGTATTAATGGATAACAGGATAAATGTATATAGAAATAAGTAATAATACAATAAATATATACATATGAATACAAATAGAGGAAATAAAATAGAATTATAACCTAGTAGTAAAGGGAATAAGAAGGAGACAAATAAAACAAATAGGATAATAGTGGAGTATTTACGATATATAAACGTAATAAAGAGAAAAAGAATTAAGGAGAAAACTAATATTAAGAAAAAAGAAGATTAACAATTTGTTTTTGATATAAAGGAGATAATGCAAAAGGAAAATAGAACAATTTATAGAGTTGAAAAAGAAAAAATACATGCAATATATATATATATATATATATATAATGAGCAAACAAGCATATAGAAAAAATGATTAGTTTGATGAATGAAAAGAAATAATAAGAGAAAAAAAATGTTGAAAATATTAATAAAAAATTTAAATAAAAATAAATTTAGAATAAGAATATTAATTACATAATGACACTAAAGTTGCATGATATATATATTTAAAAATAAAATAAAGAAATAAATATGAATGACTATAAATAACAGTATACATACATATATAAGGAATACAAACTTTTTTTATTATTTAATAAAAATAGAAATCATTTATATTACAAAAAATAAAATAGATTAATAATATATATATAGAGGAGTATGATAATAAATATAATATATAAAGTAGGAAAACAGATACGCCAAAAGTGGTAGAAATAAGAGAAGAAGAAATGAAAAATGTAGAGTATACTGTAAAAAAAAATATTAATAAAAATATTAATAAAAATATTAATAAAAATATTAAAAATATTAATAAAAATATTAATAAAAATATTAATAAAAATATTAAAAATATTAATAAAAATATTAATAAAAATATTAATAAAAATATTAATAAAAATATTAATAAAAATATTAATAAAATTAATCATACAAAATATTCATAGTCGTTTAAAAAGTATCAATAAAACAGCTAGGGACAGTACCAGAATAACGTTCACTTAATGTTCCTGTAGGAACCATAATAAGTTGATTATATCGTTCATCATTCATTAACGACGAAGAACAAGGTCGTAGTTGTACATCAATTCCATTAGCAGAAATTCCACGATTATTAGGATTCAATAATTCAGAGGTTACGTCATAATAACCAGAAGCTTCTATAGGGAAAGTAGCGGGGATTTCACTAATAGTTGCTACAGGCATAAAAGTGCTTTCAAACTCATTATTTGGAGATTCACTATTACTATTAATTTCAGCGATTGTTTCATTTGGACTGCTAATGATATTAAAATCATTTTGATTATAGTCTACTACAGGCGGACAAGCAACACTAAATGTTGTCTCTGCATCAGGCAACATGATTGGCTTCATTGTAGTTGACTTGGACGATGGAGAAGATACAAATTTTGGCGACATTGGCTTAGAATCAGGAGATTTATGACTTGTAATATAGTGCTGTTGTCGTCGGGATCTACACGTGTGACAGGTTCGATAATATGTATTCTTATTCTTACGAATAAAGAATTCAACAGGGCGCTTACAATGACAAGAAGAACAAGTTAATAAATTAGACATCGGTAACAAAAATAAAACTCTTTTATAGTATAAAACTAATTATTTATTATTCCAATGTCACTTTCTTTTGTGTAAGTTTTCTTAAAGGGGTTCCAGTCTCATTAGTTTCTTGATTATTTTCTAAAAATCCTCTGTATAAAAATAATAATCAAAATTTACAAGTTTTATTTTTTTAAGTATGACTTTTATCTCAATACACCGCGTCGATGATTGTATTGGGCGAATAACTTTTGGCTTTTTGAGTTTCGCCTGATTAGGGAATAAGATTATGTCGAATTACTAAAACCGAATTTTATTTGAGAACAACTCTGACGCTTTTTTTCTCTATCCAATGGACATAGATGATGACGAAAAATCACATTTGAGCAAATGAATTCTTCGATTCTCACCTAGATATTTCTGCGAATAATCAAGGATATTCCGTTTTTTAAATAGATAAATACTAAACAAAAAACAAGAATGAATCTTAAAAAAATAAGGACTTTTTTATTCTTATGTCATTTTGGAATAGAGTATATATTATAAATATGGTTTATTTATAGTTAAAAGTGTCTATTCATGGAATTACTTTCTATATAAAGTATCTATTAATTAGCAAATTGATATTTTCGGCGTAATTTCAACTATTTGAAATAAATCAAAAAGAAAAATCAATACAACGACTACTGTACTTCAAGTGAAGAAAAACAGCCGCTTGAGAGGTTTATTCTATTGAAAAAACTTTTTTTGTAACAGCATCTTCATGATATTTTTAGTATTTTCTCTAGATTCAGAATGAATGGCTTTAAAGTACATGATCAGACTACTAATAATCATTGAATCTTATTCAATCAATTGAGTTGTCTCTCTGTTATTCAAAGTATCAGAGCTTAAATGAATAGATTGAGTGAATAACGAATAAAACAATATATCAATGAAATAATATATGAAACTAATACCCTGTTGATAATTAGTTTCATTTTTTTTGTGTTTTTCTGACGCAAACAACACATAAGACATATCCATAATTATCCTTGATCAGTCCACTACATAATAATTGAATGTCGTATAAGGGTGGTCAAGAAAGTATGCTGTTAAACAATAAATTGCAGAAAAATGAAATATTCATTTCATAATAGTATGTATTATGATATTGATAACCAACAACTTTTCCTTAATAATTTAAGAACAGCCTGTTTAAATTAAAACACTTTAATCAATTTTTAATTCTCTTCATGTAACCATGATTTATAATTATAGACAAAGAGAAACAAACATATAGACAACGTGGCCGAGTGGTTAAGGCGTTGGCCTGCTAAGTCAATACCCTTTGGGTGCGCGAGTTCGAATCTCGTCGTTGTCGAATTTTTATTCTTTTAAAAATGATTTTTCATTGAATTTTTATTAATATAAATTTCAAGTTTAGAGATGTTATTTAGTTTGTTGCTATTTTAATATGGTTAAATCAAATATGTTAGGCAAAAGTAATAAATGCATGAAAAACTTTATAATAAAAAACGTTAAAAATAAGTGAGGGTGACGTGATTCGAACACGCAACCGCTAGATCTGGAATCTAGCGCGCTACCGTTGCGCCACACCCCCATAATGTCATTGGAATTCAACTCTATGTATACGAATATAATTTTTAGTAAATAGTGTTTTCAATAGGAAAATACAATAAATGAATATTTTGGTTCATGTTTGGTGTCTCTTATTAGAAGTAAAATTGTAATCGATAATGTTGTCTATATTTATATTATGTGGGTAATAGCTTGTTAACAGTAGTTACGTCAATATTATTACTACAAGTTAGTTGTTACGATCAACTTGAATGGGAGATTAATAAAAAATAGAACGTTCACAAAAAAAAATATGTTCTTAGAATATGATGTAAGATGTGTTCATTTCTTAGTAAGATTAATAGAATTCAGACAAAAAAAGCAGGATGATAGTCCAGTAGAATTTGATTCTATTGAGGTTATTGTCGATTCTTTTGTATGATTTTCATAAAAAAATTTTAAAAACACTATACTACTGTACAGATTTCTCTGTATTTTTTAGCAATGCTGAGAAAACGTAATATGACGATATTTCTTTATTTCCATTTTATTTATAGAATATATATAAGCAATGAAATTTGGTAAGACTCTAAGGCAGTCTGAAGTACATGAGTGGGGTGTATATTACTGTGACTATAAGAATTTAAAACAAATTATTCGTCATGGTCTTACCCATGAGTTACCTCATCAAGTTATCATTGATTCATTTGTTACTCAACTGAGTATTGAGATGGTATGCCATAATTTATATTTAAAACTTTGCTATTTTTTGTAGATATGTTTAAACATTATATAAATTTATCTTTTTTTTATGTTTTTGTTTTTAGGAAAAGGTGGAACGTTTTAGTAGTTCTAAATTTGTGTGGTGTCAAGAAAAAATGAGTTCCATTGATAAGGATTGTGATTTACTTGTATTTGATTGATTCTTATATACGATTTTATTATCCTATTCTATATTTATATATAGTTCAAATTATCGAATGATGAGTTGAAACGTATAAATATATATATATTTTTTGTCATAATTTTATTTTTTTTTTAGTTGAAAAGAATTCTGTATTATTCCAATATGCTAAGAAGATGTCTTCTGATTTATTAGATGAAATTCAATTATTAGTTGATGTATGTAATTGTAGTAGCTATGAATGTTATTATTATTATAATAACATAATCATTTAAATAATAATATTATTATGGCTTTAATATATATATATATTATAATTTATATATATATTATAATTTATATATAGTTTGCTAAAATTAATTGTACAGCTTTTCAAAAGATTATAAAGAAGTTATATAAGAAAGTTCCTGAAGCAAAAGGAATGAAATTAGATTGTATACAACAAATAAGTGATGATAATAATGTTTCTGTTAAAAGTGATTTATATTTATTAAAAGAAAAAGCTGAAAAATATTTAGAAACTTTTTCTGTATATATTATTTTTCATTTTTATGTTTATATTATATTTTTATTATAATTGTTTATATTATGTTTATGTTATTCTATTTTTTATTTGATTCATAGTATTATATATTATTATTAATATAATTTATGATTCTATATATTTCTATATAGGAAATGAATAAGATATTTAAGCCAAAAGGAATGAAAGTGTATTCTATTGGTTGTTTTGATCTATTTCATCGTGGACATGAACGTCTATTGAAGTATTTACATGAATTCGGGGACTATGTTGTTATTGGAATACATGATGATGAAAGCTATTTCAAGTATATATATAGTATTATTATTTAGTATTTATTTTTTTATTTATTATTATTATTATATTACTTGAAGTATTTTTCATATAAATAATATTCTTATCTACATATATATATATATAGATTGAAGAAGAAGTATCCTATTGATTCTTTAGATGTTCGAATTAATAATATTAAACCTTATTGTGATATTATATTTGTAATTCCTTCCACTGATCCTACTCTATTCATCAAAGCAGCTACGGCTCAACAAGTATATATATATATATATATATATATATATATATATATATTATTATTATTATTATTATTATTATTATTATTATTATTATTATTATTATTATTATTATTATTATTATTATTATTATTATTATTATTATTATTATTATTATTATTATTATTATTATTATTATTATTATTATTATTATTATTATTATTATTATTATTATTATTATTATTATTATTATTATTATTATTATTATTATTATTATTATTATTATTATTATTATTATTATTATTATTATTATTATTATCTGAGATATTATTATTATTATTATTATTATTATTATTATTATTATTATTATTATTATTATTATATATTCTTTTAAGATTTAATAAACGATACATATATATTATTATACTAATAATTAAGTATATATCTTATATCTATATTCTATATATATATATATATATAGGATATTGATAATCATTGTTGCTGTTATGTTCGTGGTGATGATATGATTAATTTCCCTTCTAGAGATTGGGTAGAAGCTAATATGCCTGTGTATATGCTCCCTCGTTCAGATGGAGTCTCCTCTACACTTATTCGACAAATATATCATAGTGATGATAAGAACTTAGCTCATTTAGCTATGTTTGCTAAACTCGATAGTAAACAACAACCTATTTGTTAAATAGAAAGAATTATATACTTATAATTTATCTCAATTACAGTAATATATATATATATATATTATATCTTTTTTTTTTGGGTGTGATTTCTATTTTTTTTTTCTTCTTAATTATTATTATTTTCTCAAATATTACTTTTTTATGTCAACAATATTTATATTCAAATTTTCATTCTTATTGTTATATATCAAATTAAGTTTTGAAAATTATAATTATTGAGTGTATTCATAGAATCTAAATAGTTTCTATTTTCATTATATATATAGTTTTATTTTTAAACCTATATTTAATCATATGTATAAATGTGTTCAGTTGTCACTTTTGACTTATGAATATAAAAATAAGTGCACTTTTTCAATTTCTATTTCTGTTTTTCATTGAAAAAATGAATAGATAAACTATGGCGTACATTACATTTGAATCAAATTCATGAATATACTCTTTAATAGTCTTTTTGATTCAATGTGTTATTAATCTTGTTTTAAGATAATAATTTTCTTCTTATAATAAATTTGGAATATAGATATATGACTAATTAATGAAATTCATAGGAACAACTATAATTTGTCGAAATTCATGTGAAACAGAATGACTATGATATCTTCTTATGAGTTGAACAAAGATGTATATACTGACCCTCACATTCTTGATACTACGAGAACATAAAAAACAGAACTGTCAAAATTTGATGAATGTGACAAAGTGTAATCAACATTAGTATTTTAGAATCAGTATTTTTGTCTACATATGATCTATATATAAATAAATTTAAATAAATAGTCGATAGTGACAGTACCTTTGCTGTTTTATTTTTAAACACAAAATAACAAAATTAAAAAAAATATGTTTGTTTTCATAATGTGTTTTTTGATTTTTTTTTTGACTTTTTATGATTTTAGAAATTGAATTTGAGAATGACAAAATATTCATTTGTACAGCTGATACATATAGATAGAGGTATACATTCTTCTGAATGAAAGTAACTTAAAATGTCCTTGTGTAATTCTTCATTTTCAAATGAATGCATCATTCTTATCTTTAATTAGAAATATCATTGTAAAACAATATTTTTATTGAAAAATATTACTTATTATAAGTTCTTTAAGAAACTTTGGTGTAGAATGAACTTGCTACTATGCTATTTTTTTATATCACTTTGTCATTCAGGTAACTGCACTAATGGATGCTTGCTCATATAAAAGAAGATTGAATATATTATACACTTTACGAATATGTGGATAAATTTACTGTAATTATTGTAGTTTTACTATTCTTGAATACTAATAATATAATAAAGCATTTAATCTCTTCTAATTATTCGTTATGTACTTCTTTTCATAAAAAACCACATTACTTTATGATAAACTAGCTAGTATTAGTGTTTATCTTCTTATTAATTTACGTAGGTATAATAGAATTTGCATAACACTATAAGCAAAATATTTATAACTTAAAAATCTTCAAAGAATTAGATTTGGAAAAAGAACTACACAGCCAAAAAACATAAACAAAAGTAAACCGAATTCATTTTAATAGCCATTGATGCTTTGTCGGCTTGTTGCGGTATTATGTGCAAAAAACAACAGTAACCTTCCTAAAAGATATGAAGAGAGTCTAGAATAATCTAAGCACATGTTAAAGAAAACAATTTTGGGTTCATTTCTAAATTAATTTTCTATTAGCTTGTTTTTTGTTTATTTGGTATGTAAAAACCAATCAATTATTTGTGTCATCATTAAGAAAACACACATAAAATAAAATGAAAAGCCAACGAACTGTGCGTAAAACAAACACAAAACACTTCCTTATAAACGCTATATGTAACCAAAGAAACAATGAGTTTGTTGTTTATATTAAACAAGACTGCTTTGAAATTGTGTAGTTCTCTCATATAAAATGTTAAATGAAACAATATACCATCATCTCTTTTTCTCTAATTATGTCATGATCACAGATATATATTTATTAAAAGTCTCTATTCACTATTTAAAAATAAAATATTTTTTTTAAATAATATGTTATTTGATTTATATATAAATACATGAATAAAAAATACAAGTATTAAAAGAAAAGAAACATAACAAATAAAACACAAATATGTATTTTCTGTTGTGTTTACCGGGTCAACTCGAGTTTTGAGGAAAAAGAGTTGTGAATAATTTTCAAAAGATATCACAGATCACATCTGTGTTTTTTTTAACAAGATTTATGGCAGTCAGTATCTTTTTGGCTGGATAAATAAAGTTTAAACACAAAAACAAATATGAAAATTTATATACAAAAATAAGTATAATTTATTTTAAATAAATAAAAATGAATTTTTTGCTTCTAACTTTTATTATTGCTTTAGGTATATTTTTGTAGAATATTCGTCATAATCATGTTGATTTAGTTTTGTCGGAAGAATGCACTTCCAGCCAACTTAGTGTAACATTAAGAAGAACTTATATGAGTGATGCTACTCAAGAGGGTATTCAGATTTGGCAAGGGAATTATCAGACAGGTAGAAAAATAGGTGAATGGGATGGTAATGGAAAAGATAATACAGTTCAAACTTATTCTCTTTGCTTGACTTCTACTTTACATACTGTTGTTGCTATTGATGGGTATATACATATATATTTGAAATATTATTAATCTATTCATTATTAATAAAAAAAAAATGATTATAAATAAAAAATATATATATATATATATATAATAAAAATAATAATATTTTTTTTATTATAGTGCTAAGAATGGTTGGACTGATGGTTCTATTTTTGAGATTGTTACTAGATCTGGTATTGTTATTCTTAAGGGTACTCTTGATAATTATCAAATGAAACAATTTACTTTTTATCGTATATATAAATATATTTTTTATATATTCATTATATTTTAAATAATTTTTTGAAACTATTCTTTATTTAAAAACCCAAATATTATATATTCTCTATTACCTATCCAATTAATCTAATAAAAAAATATATATAATTTTAGCTGCTTTTACTATAAAATCAACTGATTCTTGGAAATATTCAACTACTTCTCAAAGTGATAATCAATGGACTGCTTCTGGTTATTCTGATTCTACTTGGACTTCTTATGCTCCTGGTTCTTTTCCTGCTGTAGCTTCTATTACTAGATATTTCCGTGCTACTGCTACTGTACCTACTGATAAAACTAGTTTTGCTGTTATTGATGCTGGTGTTTTCACTAAAGATGGTGTTGCTATATATATTAATGGTCAAGAAGTATATCGTCGTAATCTTGCTACTAGTGCTACTGGTAGTACTCCTGCTACTTCAATTGATGCTAATGCTGGTTATAGACGTATAACTATTCCAGTTTCTTCTTCTTTTATCACTGGTTCTACTATTACTATGGCTGTTGAATTACATGCTCAATCTGCTGCTACTGCTACTGAAGATTTTGTTGGTGTTTTAATTTTTGTTTATGGTCCTTCTGTTTCTCGTAATATCGATTTTACTGCTAATGCTGAAAGAGCTGCTGATTATAGTCCTGAACCTGTTTCTCAAGCTTTTGATGGTGATATTCAAACTAAATGGTATGCTTCTTCTCTTCCTATTTGGGGTGAAATGCAATTTAATAATGGTAGAAAAGAATGGATTAATAGATATACTATTACTGTAGGTAATTATGATGTTAATCGTAGACCTACTTCTTGGAAAATATTTGGTTCTAATGATGGTTCTACTTATACTCTTCTTGATTCTAGATCTAATCCTGTTTGGGATGGTTATAGAACTAGTAATACTTTTGAATTAAATACAAATAGTATTTCTTATAATATATATAGAATTCAAATTCTTACTACTGCTGGTAATTCTGAAATGGAATTAGGTGATGTTGAATTCTTTGCTACTACTAGTGCTATTGAAACTCCTTCTCTTTCTTATGGTACTACAAGTGTTGCTCTAATTGCTAATATGGATGAAAAGATCTTACAACCTACTCAAAATGGTTTCCAATCTTTTACTATTACTCCTTCTCCTGCTACTGATTCTGGTATTACTTTTGATACTACTTCTGGTTCTTTAAAAATTGTTCCTACTTCTATGATTACTCTTACTCAATATCAAATATCTGCTCAACATACTTCTAATTCTCAAACTTATACTACTACTATTAGTATCTCTGCTACTGAATGTACTTCACCTTCTATTCGTTTTAATGTTATTCAATATGTTTCTAATTCTGGTACTTCTGGTGAACCTGAAACTGTTACTATTTATAATTCTGGTAATACTCAAATATTTACTTATTCTATTACTCCTTCTGATTCTGAAAGTATAACTAAAACTCATAAATTCTGTCAAGCTGTTGGTACTTATACTATTACTTTATCTTCTACTTCTTCTGATGGTTTCTCTATTTCTTCTTATACTTCTGTTGTCTTATATAGAACTGATGGTACTTCTTTTACTGCTTCTAGAACTAATAATATTGCTAAGACTTCTACTTCTTTTAAGATTAGTCTTCAATATAATACTCCTTCTTCTATTAAAGTATTAGCTAATTCAGCTACTATTCCTACTGGATGGTATACTTCTTCATTCTCTGATTCTACATGGACTACTTATACTAGATCTTCTTCTCTTACTTCTTCTACTATATTTGCTTTATATAGAGCTTCTTTTACTGTTTCTTCTACTACTGATATTCAAGGTTGGGAAATTAATTATAGAACTAATGCTGGTACTATTGTATATTTAGATGGTACAGAAATTGCTAGATTCTATATTCCTACTACTGGTGAAATTAGTTCTTCTACTACTGCTACTGGTGGTTCTGCTTCTTATTCTTGGAGAACTATTACTGGTTCTATGTCTCAATTAGCTGTTGGTACTCATATTTTTGCTATTGGTACTGTTGCTTCTTCATCTTCTTATGCTACTGATGTTCTTGATTTTGATATAATGTTACGTTTCATGGCTGATTCTAATACTAATTCTAGAACATGGAATATGGGTAGTGATCAATCTTCTTATGTTTGGAGTGATTGTAAAGCTGATAAATTATTTGATTCTAATTATAATACTCGTTTTGCTACTTATTTTACTTCTTCTTATCCTGCTCCTCAATGGGGTGCTGGTAATATTAATGGATGGTCTTTTGAAACATTTAATATGTATTGTATTGTAAGTGGTTGGGATGCTCCTCAACATGATCCTAAATCAATTACTCTTTCTGCTTCTACTATTGGTTGGGATGAAAGTACTTTTGAAGTTCTTGATACTCAAGAAGGTATTGTATTTGATGGAAGATCTCAACGTCTTTGTTTCTATATGCCTTCTGTTACTAAAGCTTATAATATATTTAAGATTTCTGCTCTTGAAACTAATGTTGCTCCTCCTGATAATGATAAATTTATTCTTGCTGAATTAGAATTCTATTTAGTAGATTTCAATAAGATTACTGTTCCTGCTTTTGCTTTATCTTCTACTTCTATAACTGGTTATGTTAATTCTCAAATAACATCAGTTTATCCTACTTCATCTTATTATCGTTCTTTTAGTATTACTCCTACTCTTCCTAATGGTTTAAGTTTTGCTGCTTCTACTGGTACTATATCTGGTAGTCCTACTGCTGTTTCTTCTGGTACTTATACTATAAGTGCTGTTTCTATTACAGGTACTGCTGTTTCTATGACTGTTACTATTAATATTCAAACTTGTTCTTTACCTAATGTTTTCTTTAAATTATATTTTAGTGGTATGGAAGGTTCTGATGCTAATCAAAATGGTTTTACTTTAGCTAATATGGCTGGTGTTACTATTGATTCTCTTACTTCTTTCCCTAGTTATTTACTTACTGGTTTAACTCGTGGTTATTGTCAACCTTCTGGTGCTTATATTCTTACTCTTACTGATGCTTATAGAGATGGTTGGGGTGATGCTATGGTAACTGCTTATAATGAAGATGAATCTGTTATTATTTCTACTACACTTCTTTCTGGTGAATCTCCTAAGACAGTATATATTAATGTTGGTTATTTATTAAGATATGGTCAAACTACTTGGAAATATACTACTTCTGCTCAAACTGGTAGTAGTTGGACTACTTCTACTTTTAGTGATTCTGCTTGGTCTTCTGCTGTATCTGGTTCATTCTCTGGATTATCTGGTACTACTGTTTATTATAGAGGTTCTTTCTCTGTTAGTAGTATTTCTACTTATGCTTTATATGAAATATCTCTTAAGATTAAAGCTGGTATTATAGCTTATCTTAATGGTGTAGAAATCTATAGATATAATCTTCCTACTGGTAATACTGTATCTTCTACTACTCTTGCTAATTCTGAATTTTCTGATGTTACTACTGTTACTACTAGTGAATCTGCTCAATTTGGTAATATGATTGATGGTACAAATGTATTAGCTGTTGAAATCCATAGATATAGTGATGTTCAAGAAACTACTTTTGATGCTCAAATTGTATTACAATTATCTGGTAATAATAGAGTAGGTGGTGGTGTTGTTACTACTAATGTTGCTGGATATAGTTCAAGTTCTTACACAGAAACTGAAGATAAAGCATTTGATGGTATTTTAACTACTAAATATTATGGTAAAGGATGTGGTCAAACTGTATGGTTAGAATATACTTATAATTATGGTCGTAAAGAATTTGTTTCTTCTGTTTCTATTTCTCGTGGTAATAATGTTGATCGTTTACCTTCTCAATTTATGCTTTCTGGTTCTAATGATGGTATAAATTATGTTAATTTAGCTGCTGATTTCAATTTACAATTTGGTACTTATCAAACTTCTGCTGGTACTGTTACTATTCCTTTCTTTAATAAAGTAGCATATAACAAATATAGAGTTACTTTAGAAATGAAAGAATGTACTGCAGGTATTGAAGTAGGTGAAATTGAATTAACTGCTTCTAGAATTGAAAATTATTGTGCTGCTGATGGTTTATATGGTGAAACATTATCTGGTCAAAGTGGTTGGAGAACATGTGGTCAATATTATTTTGGTGCTTATACTCGTCCTTGTACTTCTGGTGTATGGGGAACTGAAACATCTTTATGTATTCCTACTCCTCCTCGTTCATTCAATTATACTGCTAAATCTTATGTATTCAAGACAAAGAGAGATAATTCTACTCCTGCTCCTACTTATCAAGCTGCTGAAGTTAATTTCACTGTATCTCCTACTCTTCCTTCTGGTTTATCTATTAATGTGAATACTGGTATTATTAGTGGTAAACCTCAATCTGATTTCTCTGAAACTGATTATACTATTACTATCAGTAATATCAGTGGCTCTAGAACTACTACTGTCACTTTAAGTTCTATTGCTGCTACTGACTTAGAAGGTTGGGCTATTGCTCTTATTGTCATTGCTTGTATTGTTATCGTAATCTTCATTGCTTTTATTGTATTTATTGTTCTTAACAGACGTAAAGGATCCAAGAAAGGTAATCATAAAGTCATGAAAGCTGGAGCTAAAGCTACTACTCCTACTAAAGCTACTGATAAAAAAGTCAGAATCTAAATAATTTTGTATTTTTTGTATATATTCTAATATACGATAATTCATAGCATTTTTTTTTATATCATTTTTCTATATATTGTTTTCATTTTTTAATATATTTCTTTTCATTAACTTTCCACTTATATTTTATAAAATTTTTATTTAAATAGTACAGTTTTTGCTATTCTTAATTGATATCAACTGCATAAATAATTGTTTTGTTTAGTTATAAATGTATAACAAAACTTGAATTAAAAGTCAAACAACAAATATTTTAACTACATACATCATAAAAAATAAAAGTGGACACTAATATTTAAATAAAAACAGATTTTTAATTATAATTAATTTGAAGGGTACTTAACGTCATAGAAATCATTTCCTAAGAGAAAAATAATATAGAATAATAGATATATATTATATTATATTAGTATATAATTATAATATTGATAGTATGATATACAAAATGTAAGTATGAATAACAAATATAATAATAATAATTATATATATATACTTCGGTACGAACATTTCTGCATCCCCGTGAATATATAGGATTTAAGAAATAAGTAAATAAAGAAGCAGGATCGTGTGTTTTAATATGTTCATCTGCTTCTATCGCTTCTTCAATTCCTTCAGCACCTCCAAATACTATCATCAAATGTCTATATATATATTTATTATTTTTCTATTTATTTATGAAAAGAAAAATGTAGTTTTTTATAATAATATATATATATATATATATATATATATATATATATATACTGATATGAAGGTAGTTGGAATTCAGGATCAATTGTATATTGTTTACTTTTCGTAGATATACCAATAGTAATATCATATCCTTCCTATATATATATATATATATAAGAATAAGACTAACTATTAATAAATATATATAAATATATATATATATATATATATATATATACTTTATAAGGACAAGAATCAAAAACAGTTTGAAGTGATTCAGCAGCACGTGTTCTATATCCCCAATATAATCCGAGATCCCCGCGGGGAAGAAGAGGAGATACAGCTTTTCCTGTTACTAAAAAAATAGAAGATAATAACAGCTTTTAGTTATTCTTCAGTTATTATATAAAATTATATAATTATAATATATATATATAATATATACAAGTTTTGCTCTTTAGATTAATTCCATTATCAAATTGAATAGTGACACGAACGCCTTTCTGAATCATTTGAGGTATTAATACTGTCTATATATATATATTAATAAAATAAATAAATAAAAATTTATGAAATAATATAATAATATATATAAAGAAGAAATTATATATATATATATATATACTCTTGTATCTAAGCCAACATCGACAAAAGAACCTTTATTTCCCGTGGTTATTGTCTCAGTTACAACACCTTCTCTATATTTTAAGAATTCGTTTTTATGCACGTGACTTGGAATTTCCAACGGGGATAATAAACCAACAAATTGAAGCTCTTTACAAAAAGGGAAAATTGCTTTCTTCAAATATCTATATAAAATATATATACATATAATAATAATAATAATAATAATAATAATAATAATAATAATAATAATAATAATAATAATAATAATAATAATAATAATAATAATAATAATAATAATAATATATAATAATAATAATAATAATAATAATAATAATAATAATAATAATAATAATAATAATAATAATAATAATAATAATAATAATAATAATAATAATAATAATAATAATAATAATAATAATAATAATAATAATAATAATAATAATAATAATAATAATAATAATAATAATAATAATAATAAATAATAATAAATAATAATAAATAATAATAATAATAAATAATATACTGAGGAGTTTCTTGATATTGAAGAACTTTAGCTAAGAATTCATCAGCTTTTACAAGTTGTCCTTTCTTGTTTTCCATATCTCTGAATACTACAATTTCATCTACCATGAACATAGAAGCAATTCTTGAGATCTGACCAGCTACAATAGTTTTTAATTCAAGAATTTGACATAGATCAATAATTGAAGCAGGTACAGCTATAGATACAGTTCCTCGTCTCTTAGGAAGAGAAAATTCAGAAGTTCTACTAATAGGTTCAGTATTATCAGCATTAGTATCTTTTATATCAGAGTCAATTGCAGACTTCAGTTCACTCTTTATTTTCTTTCGTTGTTCTGATCTTATTCGTTTTGCTTCTCCATCAATAAGTTCATTAGGGCGAGGTAAATTCCATTCAACCTTACCAGGATAATCCCTTTTAATTTGTTTTCTTGTAACTACAGTACCTGTATAGTTTTCTTCTTCACCTAACAAAGAACTCATCGTTTCGTTGCTGGAATTCTAAATAAAAAATGACTGGGAAACAAAAATTAAAAAAAACAGATTTTGTTTCTATATGTAAGTCATAGGAATTTCTGAAAACTATGGCACTATGGTGTAATGGTTAGCACGTTGGACTTTGAATCCAGCGATCCGAGTTCAAATCTCGGTAGAGCCTCATTTTTGTTTCTTGTTTTTATTTGACTCTTATGTTCAATTCACGTTATGGAGGTGTTAAATTATGAGTAAATTATCTGTAGAAATCTATAAAGTTTATTCTGACTAATAAACATATGGTTTTCTAGTATTACATTCCAATTATGTTAAATAAATTCGTTAGTAAAGGCCTAGGATGTTAAAGAATGTGTAAGTGAATTTTTTTAGATAATTTTAACGAAAAAGAATGAGTTTATATTTTGTTGAAATATTTATTTGCTTATAAATGCCATAAAAAATATAGAATATTAATTACGTCAATTACACAAAGATAAAAATTATTTTTAACAAAATAAATAACAAAAATATGATTGACAAACGAAATTTGAAAAAAAAAATTTTATGAAGTAAATTTCTCAAAAAACAATTTTTGTATTGGAAAATATATTTTTTATTTTCTAAATAAATTGATCATTTTATATTTATTCTTCTTATGTGTGTATATTGTCTAGATACATATTAGAGATATATTATATATATTTAAATAAGAAAAATAGAATGTGAATACAATAAAAAATGCTCAGACCGTGATTCGAACACGGGTTACCACGGCCACAACGTGGAGTACTGACCAACTATACTATCTAAGCTCATGAAACTCTATTTAATCTTTACTATCTGATATTATTGGATTCTAGCATATTAAATTAATTTATTTAGATTTAAATATTATAGTGGCTATTTGGTTCTTTTATATAAACGGTATAGTGTATTTACAATATAATTGAGGATTTGATAGACATATAGGACAATTGTTGCAGTCATTATATAATATATCTATTAAATTTCTAGTGTATATCAAACACATAATGCTAGTCTAGGTTGACCATACATTTAATTTGCAAAAAAAAAACATTATAAATTATTTTTTTCATTGTTTGCAAGAAGGTGAAATCTGTAGAAAATGTCATTAACAGGTGCAATTATTGTCGATAGAAATTCAATTTGTTCTTTGAAAAATAAAATAATCAAATCAATTAACGATGCCCATTACATTTCTTTTGATGCCGAATTTACTGGATTGTCAACAGCAAGTGATTCTAAAGAGTCGTATGTTTGTGTTCTTTTTATAAATACTATATATATTTTAAAATCGTTTTTAGAGATGTTGAAAAACGTTATACGAATCATTTATTTACTGTAAAGCAATTTGGTCTTCTTAGACTTGGTATTTTTTATCTATATATAGTATTTCATTAGCATATATATATATAGGTATAACATGCATTGAAAACTTAACTCAATCTGAAAGTATATATAAATATTTTATAGTTTTATATATATATATAAAGTTCGTGTTCCACCAAAATATACAACTTATGAATTTGTTATTGTTCCTGATAAGGAATATAAGATAACTACGTCAGCATTTTTGTTTCTTCTTAATCATAATATTGATTTGAATTATCAATTTAAACAAGTATATATATATATATAAATTTATTTCAAAGTCTTTCTATTGATATATATCTTTTTATTTTTAATCTATACAAGTAGAATTTTTAATAAATATAAAAATATGAGTTTTATCATTTATATTTTTGTAGCTATATACACTATTGTTTCTATCATTCATTTTAGTATTATACTAATTATAATCATAATAATAATTCTTCTTTTATAAACTCTATATACCATAACTATTATTATACTATATATATATATATATAAAGGGTATAGTTTATCCTGGTCAACAATATTTATGTTCATCACTTCAAACTCAAAAGAAGAAGCCAGTTTCAATGACTTTAGAGAGTGATATTTTATTAGATATTATGAATACATTATTAACTCGTTTATCGAAAGATCTTATTCCTCTTATTGTACATAATGGCTGGATTGACTTATTATTCTTATATTATAATTTCTGGGGACCACTTCAAAGTAATATGAATAAATCTATCAATGCATTACATGTATATATATATATATAGTTTATTTTCTTTTTATATATCATATGCATATATATATTCATTCTAATGTTAATATTATTTTTGTATATTATATGTATACTATTCTTATTGTGATTTAGTTATAGTATTATATATCTTTGATATGCTATTATATATATTATTTGTGTATATATTTGTATATATATAAATCTAATGAATTTTATGTTACATATATATGTATATAGAAGTTATTTCCATGTGTATATGATACAAAGTATATTATGGAACAATTATATCCATCAAATCCATCATTCTTAGAATTCTGTTTTCTTTATAGGTATATAATATTAGTATTAATAATAAAATATTATTATTATTTTTTCTAGTTGGTGCAATTTCCCATCAAAACAATTAAAGAACATGGAAACAAATAGTATATATATTTTTTTAAACATTTTTTTTCATATTAAACTTTATATATATTTTAACTTTTTGATTTAGTATATTATTTAATATATTTATGTATATACTCAATTCAATATTATTAGTGATAATAATATATATATAGTTACTGTTTCTGATGATAATATTTCTTCTCCTTCTCAAGGAAATGAAAATAATAATAAGAATGAAGATACACAATCATCATTAATTGCTGGTAATAATGATAATACTGATAATAATATTACTAATAATAAAATCTCAGGTAATAATAATAATAATGATAATATTGTTTCCGTAGCATCTTTTGAATATCAATCCAAACGAACTTGTAAGGAAGATGTATATAAATAATATATATATTATTATATGTATATTCATTTTTATTTTAGTTATTATTAATAATATATATATTTATATAGGATACTATTTCTACCTTCTGTGATACTTTTATCGTATTTATAAATAATTATACTTGTATACTATTTGCTATTCTATATATCATTGTATATACATATATATATATAGAAATATGGTTGGTGTGCTAAAAAAGAGAAATGTAATCTATCTCATGATATTGCTGCGTATCTTATATCTATATACCCTTCTACAAAAGATATGTTACAACAATTAGAAATTCAGATGAATTCAGACAATTATCAGGGATATCATTCAGCAGGTAATTCTTTTTATAAGATTTATTCTTTTCATTATTATTTCTATGTTCATGAATTATATGTGCCTATATTATAGGATTTGATGCTTATTGTACTGGCTATATTTTTATGAATATTAAAAATGGAAATAAAACAAAAGAACAATTTAAAAATCTCTTATGTCTTCCTGGAAAAGATATTCCTTTAACTTTACGTCACTCTGAATTTCCCTAAACATATACTAAAATGAAATGCTTTATTTCTATATGGTAACTTATTGTTATTTCTATGATTTCCTTATTCTAAAGAATTAAATTACTTTTTTTAAAAATTTAATTTGTATTGTCATATAATCAAAATGATATTCATGAAACAGTGAACATAAACCACATCAAGAATTTATCATATCTAACAACTCAAAATCATAATTATTGAAATTTCTTAAAAACATTTCATTTTATCATAAGCAACACTTGAGTCTAGATAGAGTAAACTAAAATATTTATGATAATTAAGGAATTCACTCTGAATAATTAACGTAAAAATGTGTTTCCGGAAACTTGAAATAAACATGATTTTTGTTTTTGATTTCATTTTGTATATTTATGATGTCTCGGATATGTGTTCTATATGCTAACGGGACGTATTACGTAGATTATGATCTAGAGGAGACACTAGAATCGTTTAAAATCAAAATCCAAGTATATGTGTTTCATAATCCTATTTAATTTCTTAATTTAAAGAATCTGCTGCAAATTGATGTTCAAGATCAAACATTAATACTGAACAATAGAGAATTACAAGAAAATAATACTTTAGGTGACTATCATTTTGAAAATTATTCTCAGATTCTATTAAAAGAATCTTTTAAAGAATTCTATTTAAATATAGAATATCAGCATGATAGCAAAAGAATTCTTGTTAATTCTCATTTGCTTGTCTCAGTGATTATTGAGGTTTGTGTTGAAGTATGATGAATGAACTTATTTAAAATATGATTTTTATTCGTATACTAGGCGTTCCAGCTTTTAGATTATAACTCTGTGTTTGAATTATATTTCAAAGATCAAAAGTTACCTAAGAATTGTTCCTTAGAAGATTTTCATATTCAGTCAGACTCAACAATTACTATGATTAATACATTATCTAAATTAGAGTACCATGTATGTTTAAAAATAAATATCATTTAAAAGAAAATTATTTACATTTACATATATTTTAAATATTAAATAGCCTGATTGCAGTATAATTTCATTTCATAATATATTAACCAATCAAATGAAAAGGATCTCGTGCTCGTCATTATCAACTTTCTCCTCTTTATCTACTGTGATTTTGGTATATTTGTATTATTATAGTTATTTATTGATTATTCTTTTTCTTGTGTTTTATTTTATTTATTTATTTTATAGAATGAATTTAATTATAAAATCAATAATTATCATATACTTTTCTTTTCGAATGGAATGTTCTTACATCCTCAGAGCACGTGCTTTGATTATAATCTTCAGAACCCGATATCTATTGATATATTAGTTGTATATAAATACATATTTGTTTATATATTATATATTAATTATGTTTCATATATATATAGTTATATATAGATTATATATTATTTTTAATATTATATATATATAGATATATATGAATATTCCTAATGGCTGCTATTTCTCTTCTTTTTATGATAGTATATATATATAGTGAATGTTTAAATAATTATTGTTTTTTATTAATATATATATATATTTATATATATACATATATAATAGAAAAGGTAATACCATCATCGAGAGATGTTTCATTGAACAGTCAGAAACTCCAAGATTATGTATTTAATTGTATATATATACTTTAATACATTTTATATATCTTCAAAAACTATCCCTTTTAGTATCCTTTCCCGCCAATATTTCCCGCTATTCTTCTCTTCTCACAATATTAACATCATCTGTCAATACATTACATTCTATATATATTCAAGGTATTTATATATATATATATTGTTATTCATTTTATTGTCCTTATTAAAAAATGTTGATTTAAAATTATTAAACTTATTATCATATTATTATTATTATTTTAATTATTTTAATTATTTAAATTATTATATAGATAATTCCCGGGAAATTTCCCTCACTTTTGACCCTTATTCAGATAATGAGACTGGATGCTTATTGAATATTTCTTCTCTTTATATACCCTGTATATATAATATTATTATATATAACTATTACATATATAGATTCTATTGCCTATTCACGGTTATCTGAATTTTTAAATACAATCAAATCCATTAAATTTTCATCATTAGAATCTATATATATAGACAGTATATATATTATTATAATGAACAATACATGTTTATGTTGATTCAGAATTCTTCTATATTAATTCTTATATATATATTCACATATTCATATTAATATATTATTTCAGTTAGTGCCATCCCTCAAGATATCCAAGATATTGTAACTGAATTTAACGAGCAAGCGGCAATTTCCTGTGTTTTTATTGGTATTTAAATATTTGATATTTATTTATTTTTATTTATTTTTATTTTCTTTATGTTTATATATACATGGAGTATTCTATTTAACTATATTATATATATATGATAATTAATAATAATTCTTTTTCTTCTTCTCAGATATATATATATATATATATATAGATTCATCATTGATAGAATCTATAAATAATAATGATTATTATACTTTATTTCTCTCATTACAAAATAAATATATTTCTTTATTAAAAGAATATAATAAGATGTCTTCAGAAAATAACTCTACTATAAATAACTCCAAGGAACTTCCATCCCCTTCATCACGTGATTTATGCTGTAATAGTATTCCTGGTGTAATGCTAAATATAAATAATGATTCATCTTCCTATACAGTTACAGATGGTATTAATAATAATACTACTACAACTACTAATACTGCTATTAATGATAATAATAATAATAATGTATGTAATTCTACTAAGCCATCGACTACTTCTACTTTTAACTCATCAACCAATCATATTTCTTCTCACTCTTCTTCTTTGAACACAAAAACAAAACCAAAATCTCCTTCTTTTTCTATCCCGCGCTCTTTACCCCCATCCCCGCCATTAACATCCCCACCTCCACCGCCATTTATTCGCGGGAGCATTAAGAAATTAAAATCAATATCTTCTCAATTATTGAAACCTCCTTCTTCTCCTATTCATAATACTATAAATACATTACATAATACTTTAGATTTAGATTCTAATATATCTACTAATATAAATAATATAAATACTACTATTGAAGATATTCATATAAATAATAATGCTAATAGTGAATTAAATGATAATGATCATAGTTTAGATATAAATAATAATAATTTTGTAGATATTGATATAGAAAATAATAATAATAATAATAATAATAATGATAATAATAAAAATAATATTATTATTGGTACTACTACTAATAATAACAATAATAATAATAATAATACTACTACTACTACTACTAATAATAATAATAATACTCCTACTACTCCTAATAATAATAATAATAATAATACTGCTTCTACTCCTACTACTGCTACTAATTCTTTATTATCAAATCTTTTTTCATCATTTCCTTTTTCTCAAGAAATCAATCCTTTCCAAGGATTATCTAATAACCACGGGAATACAAGTGATATCAATACATCTATTCATTCTTCTTCTATTACTGATACACAATCATCTCTATCACCTTCACCAATCCCATTATTTAAATCATATAATCGTGGGAATACTAATTCTAATCTCTCTGTTGAACAAAATTATCTTGATTCTAATGAAATCGTAACTGTTGATAATTCTTCAGAAACTATTTCTAAACCACATGAAAATCTTATAAATGTTAATAAAAAGAATGAGTTTTATTCTATATATGTAAAAGAGCAAGACGATAATAATATTAATGATAATAATAATAATGATAATAGTATATATCAATATACATATACAGATGGAGAAATTATTATATATACAATTATCGAACAAACTATATTCAAATCAGTTCATACAATTATATTTACAAATTTATCGATCGGAGACTCAGGTATGAAAGAATTGTGTTCCTCTCTGTCACGTGGCGCGTTACCTTCTTTAAAACAATTATATGTTCAGAGTATCTTTATATTTGTTTTATTCTTTTATATATATATATATATATATATATATATATATATATATATATAGATAATAATATAGGATCAGAAGGATTGTCTTATTTTATTGATTTATATATACATACAAAAGAAAATAAATGTATATGTGTCATATATATATATATTAATAATAATATATATATAGATCTTGGAATTGAGACTTTAGATATTAGTTGTATATATATTTTAATACATTATTATATATAATAATAAACATAGCGAATCCATTGACTATAAAAGGAGAGAGCCAATTGAATGATTTCCTAGTCATGTGCTCTAAGATTACTGTTCCATTAAGATATATTTATTTATTACATTATTCTATTCGCAATGTATATTTAAATCAGACAATAAATAAACTTCGATCTCTGAGTGTTATAACAGATCTATATATATGTATATAATAATATTATAATACTAATAATAATAATAATATTAAATTATCATTTTTTCTCAAATGTTAATATATATATATATATATAGCTAAACATTTATCTACAAATGAGAATACAATATATACATCAATTATTAATACCAAACCCTATCTATCTATTTCAAGTATATAATATATATATAAGTATATATAAGTATATATACTTATATATATATATATATATAGGTAAATCCCTGTCTGAAACTCTTCTTCATTATATATATATATATATACTGTCAACAGATTTATCATCATTTAATACTTATATTCTTCATAGTATATACATATATATATAATTTATCTTTTTAATGTGTGTCACTATAATAATTATATATATAAATATATTAATATTATTTATAGACTGTTCTCTAACAGATAATTGTGTCACGAGACTTGTGCAAACCCTCCCTTTGCACGTGATAAACTCACTAACAGAAATTGATCTTTCACGTAATTATTTGTCTTCTATTAGTATTACTGCTCTTTTCTCCTGCTGCTTGTTTCCTTTCGATAGTCTTATATCTATCAACTTAGCAGGTATATATATATATATATATATAATTATATATATATATATATATATATATATATATAATTATATTCTTTTATATTTGATGCCACATTATGTATATTAATAATAATAATAATAATAATTATATATATATATATATAGGGAATCCAATTAAAGATGAAGGTGCTAGTTTATTATTTGAAATGATACTAAATAATCAATTCCCGCGATTATTATCACTTAATTTGTCTAGTATATATTCATTCATATCTATATCTATATATATCGTTATAGAATGTTTAATAAATCGAAAAGGAGGTCAATCATTTTTAAATTGGTTCATCCAATCAAATGACACTCCACTTTCTACTATTGATATTTCAGATAATTCTTTAGGTGATCAAGTGATCAATAATTATATAGATATATATATAAAAATCAAGAGTAAAATCAAAATTTATGTTCAAAGTATAAATATAATAATAGTTTTTAATAATATATTATAGATAATAATTATTATTCAAAAACACAATTCCGATTGGCCAATTATATGTAGAGAATAAAAGAATACTTTCTTTTGTTTTCAAATAATGATATATATATATATATGTATATATATATATGTATGGTACATTTAGCTATCTTGTATATTATTTAATCATCTATGAATCTTATTTATATTATATATATATATTATCTATTATTTATTTATATAGTATATATATAATATATTATTTATATAATGATTATTTTTATTCAAAAACTATAAAGGGTTTTTATTTTTTTTTAAATTCTTGTAAATATTATATATGTTGTTTATTTTGTATAAATATTTGTATATAGTTTGCATAGATTAGGTTTATATATATCTTGTTTAATTCAGTAGATATATTATGTGTTTTGTTTATTATACCATAAATTTAATTAGTAAAAATAATTTGTTTTTTAATTGACTTTGAAATATGATTCATTATATATATATGAAATAAAATATTATTTATGTTATTTAATATATGCATATTAATAATATATATCAATCATTTAATATTTAATTAAAAACCATAGTGGTATTTTACAAATATATATATAAATTATAACAAATATAAGCAACAAAACAAATTTAATGAATGAATGCTATATGCAGTAAAATTTAGTATATAAAATACTAGTGTTTATGAAAGAGAGATAAAAATAATTTAAAAATGATTCAAAGCAATTCAGAATAATAAATAAATATTAAAATATGAAAATGAAAAAGAGAGTGAAAAATATATATAAATAGTTACTATGTTGATAAAAGAAACAACTAAATAAACTCAGTAATAGAATATTCCATTTAAATATAAAAAATAAAACTGTGAAAATAGTATTAATAATAATAGAAAAAGAAGAAAAGTAAGTTTTCATAAAATTAAACAGAAAATAGATTTAAATATTTTATTAAGTACTAAAATACATATATGTATGTAAGATAAAACAAAAACATGAAATATTGAATAAAAAAGAAGAATAAAAATAAAGAAATATACTTAAATTCGTTTTTGTTTTTGTACTTTGATTTTACGTTTCTGTTTAGAAGATATTTTATGGATTACAAGACGTTTCTTCTTTTGATGTGAATAACAATAATATAGGAATAGTAATAGAAGAAGAAGGATAACAATTCCAATAAGAATAAGAATAGTGAACAGTGTAGGATCTGAATCATTGCTGAAAGTGGATGAAATTAAGGTTATTGAAGTAATACTTTGTAGGTATACATTAGTAGAATTATGACAAGAAGATAAATATTCTTTAGAATTTAAAAATATTGTAGATATAATATACTGTATATAATTCTTATAATCTTGATAGCAATAGAATAAAAACTTGAATTCAGTTTCTTTAGTATTATTATTATATTCATTATCTATTATTTGTAGATATTTCTTTGCTATAATATAAGGTTTTATATAAGAATAGAGGCTTAATCTAAGAAGTTCTTTAGTTTCAGGTAAAGAATATGAAGTTGATGTTAATCCATAAATAGTAATAATAAGAATTCCATTTATAACATTATTTGTATTTGCTAAAGATTGAAGATTACTGTTAGAAACACAGTTCGATGAATCTATAACGGACCAAATAGCTTTTCCATATTGATAATAGGAACATCTTCGTAATTGTATTCCAATTAATCCCTCGGAACACAGTACATAATATGCTTGATCTCGTTCTGTTCTATTCCAAACAGTTAAATACTCATGATTATTTTCATCTGTTTGAATAACAGAATCTGTTTCACAAAATACTTTTTCAATAGAAATATATATTTGTGTTTCTCCGATTCCCGCGGAATTTGATAAATTAATTGTATAATTCATGTTTAATAGTTCTTTTGGAATACCAGAAATAGTCCCCGTGCTATCATCAAAATAAAGTGAAGAAGGAAGAGAAGGAGTAATAGTAAATGAACTTGTATATAATCCTTGTGTATATATATTGAGAGATGGGAATAAATCACCGACATAACCGTGAATAAAAGATGGTTGATAATATAATGAAGGTTTCTTTAAATAACAATTTTCACGGGGATTTTCCCATTGTGGCGGATATATAGGTTTACAATATCTTGATATATACCCTTCATATAATGTAGTATCATTACAGTCTTTATATGCATATGTATTTGCAGGAACTGAAGGCCAAAATAAATCTTCTGAACATCGAATAATATTAATAATAATCATAATTTCAATGATTTGAAAACCAGCTGTATTTGATGCTGATATAATATATGTTGTTAATGGACTTTCTATATAGGGATTACCATATATTTGACCTGTAGTATTATTTAAATATAAACCTATAGGTAAATTAGGAGAAATAGTATATTTAAGATTAATAGCATCTATATATGCATTATAATATATAGAATCTATATCTTTATAAAATACTAATATATAATTATCATAATTTAAATAAGTTGGAGCAGAAGGTCTACACGTGCTTTCTTCTTCTAATAGAATTCCATTTTGACATAATCTACGTCTATATCCAGTATAATATAATTCACAATTTTTGTATGCATAAGTACCTTCATAAACACCATCAAATCCATCTTCAGGTAAACAATAACTATTATTATTACTATAAATAGATAATGACCATTCACTTAATTGAAATTGATTTGAAGAACATTGTGGACTATTCTTTAATGATACATTATCACAATGAGTAACTCGTAAACGATATTGATTATAAGGTATTATATTATAAAAATTAAAATATTTCTCTTGTTTATATTGTGTAAAAAATATATTATTTTGAATATCTAGTACGTCCCAAGCATTTGCAATATCATTATAAGCTTCTAATATCCACCCAGAAGGATGACGTGTATTACAATCATTTGCGGATACTATAGTATATTGATTTATACATTCTTTTCTATTATCTTCATAAGTATAGATTAATATAGTATTTAAACAACCATAATTCGTAAAGAATTTCGTTTGTATATTATTATCAACTAAATTTGTTATATATTCAGAATTTGAACTAACATAATTAGAAGAAATAACTCCATTTATAGATCGAAATTCTTGGTTATATACGAATCTTAAATAAGCATCAAAATGACCTGAAACAGCTGAAATTGTCTGACGATGAATTTCAGCAGCGAAAACATTAATTTGTGTTTGTGTTAATGTAACAGTTCGAATATTAATTAATCGTATATAAGGTTTATAAGAAGTGATATTATTAGTAGTAAGAATAGGTTTATTTATTGTTGTAGTTGTATCAATCTCAACACGAAATATTTCTTCACCATTTATATATACAATCATTCCTTCATATGTATATACACCAATTTCAATAGCAGGGAAAGCATTAAGATCATTGGGAATATTGAATTTTGTTCGATAATATTGTGTATTTCCACGAGGAGAAGGAAGCATATTAGCAACAGCTTTAGGCCATTCATTTTCATTAAATGTTGACAACATCCAATCATTTGGAGGTGATAAAGTAGAATCTAAATTATAATATCTCCATTCATTATATTCTAAAGTTATATTATAAGCAATATTAAATGTAAAATTCTTAGGAGATTCACCATAACCAAGTGAACCAATTAAAATAGGATTAGAATTCTCTAAGAATACAGAGAATGATGCGTCACCCCATCCTCCATTGGATATATCATATAAAGTTAATGTATAAATAGAAGAAGGTATACAATAAGGAAATGTTTGAATAGAATAAGAAATAAAATTCGTCTGTCTAGATACAACTTCATTAGTCATAAAATTTGTTAAATAAAAGCCTGCATCATCTGAATTAGAATTAAATGATATTTGAATACTAAATAATTTATTATTAGAAGAACATAATATAATTTCTAATTGAATTGAAGTTGTATATATATTATTATAAAAATCATAAGCAGTAATTGTATATATAGTTTTTTCTTGTATAGTATTAGCAATACCATTTATATATCCATTACTTGAATCTAAAGAAAGAGGAGTAGGAAGAGAAGGATAAATCGAATATTGTCTGAAATAGGCTGATGATGACTGAATAGCGGGGATATATAATCCTACATAGGCAACAATAATTCTAGGTGACATTTGAAAAGTAGGAATACTTATTGATTGAAAATCAATTGTAAATGTTTCTATTTCACTAACTGTATAATAATAATTGGGTTGTATAGAATATGGTTTTTGAAAGAATAATCGAAATCCAACATAAGTAGTATTATTATTAGGAATAATAAAACATTGTTTTTGATTACGAAATTCCCATGAAATATTTTGTTCATAGGATAAAGTAATAAATAAAGAACCATCTGTAGTACCTTGAAAAAACCATGATACAGGATCATATTGAGGGGAATCACTTCCTACTCTTATACAATAATAATTTATATATATAGTTCTTCGATTTAGGAACAAATAACCAATATATTGTTGATAATTTGAAGTAATATAATTACCTATCCATTTTGTATATAGATCTGTATCGAATGCATATTCATGAGAATTTTTATCTACGACAGAACTAGAGAATGAATAACCTTCAAGTATTTTACTATTTTTATGTGTATTTATAAGTAATCTTAATATACAATCTATATGTGAATATATAGAAGATAACATATTACTAGGATATACTATACCAATGGCAATAGTATTTGTACCAGTATGAAATGTATTTATTATACCTTCTATTATTCTCCATACAGGATTTGATTCTTTAGCTGTAGCAATACTATCATAATCAATCGGAAGATTAAATAAATTCATTTGATATACATTTATATTATTTATATATACAACACAACCTGCGTCAGTATAAAAACGTAACTCGTAAGAAGAATATAAAGAAAGATTATCTATATATATAGTATTACGAAAAAGAAGAATAGAAGAAGGAGCAATAGGTGTATAATCACAAATATAATCAAACCAATTAGAATCTATATATGTAGTTTTATACCAATCAGAAGGAAAGGAAGCACCTGCATTTATACGGACATGATATTTCCACGGAGATAATGGAGAAATTAAGTATTGTGTATTAAAGGAATAAGATGTTGATATAGAATCATATAAAGTAAATTGATGTATTTTATATTTACTTGTATATACATAATATAAATAAATCATAACATTTGATTTTGTTTTCCAACCACTATTTAAATTAGTATTTGATAATACTATTGTATATATACCAGAAGGTATACATAAATTATATATAGAGGATTCTTCATCAGGATTATTAAGTACATCTAAATATATAGTATTATTATTCGATAATAGTTGTATTCGTTCATATTGAGTATTTAACTCCTGATTCTTTAATATATCTACACGAGTAAATAAGGGCTGAGAACAAACTATATAGTTATATTATATATTAGGATTATAATAATGATATAATAATTATTAACAAAATATATATAATATAATAAAATATATATAAAATAATAATATATAATATAATAAATAATTAACAAAATATATATGATATAATAAATAATATATTAAATAATATAATATATAATTAATAATTAATAATTAAAATATATATCTATATATACAGAAAATATTGATTTGTATTTCAAAAGAGTTTGTATTCCCATAAATATCTAGAGAAGAAATAATATATGATTCAATGAATACTTCATTACTATATCCTTCTAATATTCCTGTTCGTGTATTAAATAGAATAGTATCAATAGTAATAGAAGGAGTAATAGTATAAGAAGAATAGCCACTACTAATTGGCTTAATAGAAAATGTAGTTCCTTGAGGAAATGAAAATGTATGTGAAGAATATAATAATCCTTCTGGAAGGATATTCGAATTACATGTATAGAAATTTAAACTTGATAATTGAGTAAAGGAACCAGTCTCATAAATATCCACTATATATATATATATATATATATATATATATATATATATATATATATATATATATATATATAATAAATATAATAAATATTATTGATAAAATATAATTAATAAAATAATATAATAATGTTTATAAAAATAAAATATAAAATAAAAATAAAAAAAAAATACCAATTGTCATTTTATAATAATTGAAAGAGATTTGATTTGATTTAATAAAATACATTTTGCTCTGACGTCTATATGTAAATTGCTGATTTTCTTGGTAATCTAGAAATGTCCACGTATTATTATCATTACTCCCGTGAATATACCAGGATTTGGGATCTCTTCGAGGATAATCATTTCCACTTACTATACTATAACTATTAATCCATTCTCTTCTATATATATATAATATTAATAATAATAATATTAATAATATTAATAATCAAAATATAAAAAACACAAAAATATAAGAAAAAGAAGATATAATAAAATAATAATAATAATAATAATATATCTATATACCTTTCATTATCAAATTTATATATAAGCACAGAAGGATTTGTTCCCATATATACTTTTGTATAAGGAATAGTATCAAACGCCATAGAGCAAGATTCATAAGAATAAGGAGGATTTGGCGAACACGAATAATCCCCGCGGATATTTCGTAAAGAGCATGTATCTTTGCCTCTTTGTGTATATATAAAACAATCAAATGGATTATTTAATTGAAATAAATCAGAATGATAATGAACTTCAACTGCTATTAATAGAGAAGAAGTAGTAGTAGAAGAAGAAGAAGAAGAAAACTTTGAATATGGAAGAGTAATACTATAGTAATATATATATATATATATATATATATATATATATATATATACATTTTGTAAGAAATATCATCATTTATGAGTTGAGCATGTGTTGTAGGAGAAATTGTATTACTATATATATATTAATAGTAGCCACTTTATTGATATAATATAAATAAAATAATAAAAATAAAAATAATAAAAATAAAAATAAAATAAATAAAAATAATAAAAATAAAATAAATAAAAAAAAATACTTTGAGAATCCATATCTATAAGCTTCATTTCCATTTATATATAAAATAAAGCTTGTTTTTGTTCTTATTCCTATTTCTAATAAATATATAGTATCTACTTCTTCTAGTACTACTAATTTCCTAAAATATACTGTATATGTTTGAATAGTCGGAAAAGAAGAAGTAGAATAGAGTTTATTTGAATTTAGTAGAGTTTTATTTGATTGCAATATATTATCATTATTCAATAATAATTGACTACTTTGTATTGTAGTAATATTAGAATAGAACTCATTCCTATTATTATCATACATTATAGACTTCATATTGTGTTTATCTATATTAGTTGATATTTCATGAATATCTATAAGTCTTCTTGTATTATTTGTATTATTTAAATATATTAATGATGAATTTATAGTAGAAGAATTAGAAATAGATATATTCGTTTTAGAAGTATATATATTTGAATAATTTATAAGTGAACTAGAGTATAGAGAAGAGAGAATAGAAGGAATAGCTGTAGACCAATATGTATCTGAATACTCTAATGCTATCCATAAAGGTGTATATTGAGGAGTTATACTATATTTCCACAGGGATCCAGGAAGTAAATCAAAATGAACTATGTAAATAATAATAATATACATTGAAATAAAATAAATATTTTTATAATAATAATATAAGTTATTTTTATAGTATTCTTATTATAATTTATAACCAAGATGATTCATAATAAATATATTATAAATATTAAAAAAAAATCTAATAATAATAAAAACAACACTAATATAAATAAAAATAAATATACAATTAAATTGTTGATGATATTCTTTAAAATAGGAATTTGTTTGATATTTCATAGTAGTTTTTAAAAACAGTAATCCTTGATATATTAATGATAAAGAAGCATAACTTTCAGAGCCATAACCCCAACCATCTCCGGCACTATATCATAAATATTTATATATCAAATTAATACATATATAAATAAAACAAAAAATTACCTATCCATAAGAACTAATGTATAATCTTGCTCAAATTTCAGACAACATTCGACTTCTACTATATTCCCCTTGTGGTTATCTGTTCCTCCAGTACCAAAAATAACTAAATCACCAGAGACTGCTGTTCCTTCATATATCTCCCATGATTCTTCCCACCAATGCTCATGAAATATCCTTTGAAGTACCACAGTTTCATAAGACGCCTTACATGGAGTACTTGAAACTATATATTTGAAGAATTAGTAGCATTTGAGAACAACACATACGGCATGGAAGACTCAGAAACAATAGGAAACAAAGAAACGTTTTCATTCACAATTTTTCTTGATAAACCTGATTTTTTATATAACTTATATTATTCAAATCAACTAGTAAAAGGGTAAATCATAAAAAAACATATTTTTGTGTGTTTTCCGAAATTGATGTTTCAAACATACTGAATTACTCTGAAAATGTCTAAATAAAAACAAAAGTGTTGTTTCGTTTGTTGTATTTCTCATTTATTTATTATGTAATATGATTAACTCATGTATACATAAGGATCATGAAATGAATAACATAAGTTTAATAAATGTATTATAGACACATTAGTCAACACTGAGATAAATTCTTTTGTGTGTTCTAATTATCAATTTATTAATATAGCATTAATGGCTCGATTCATTGAATGAGTTCAAGAAAAAGAATGACTTTTTATGGAAAGCTAAAAAAAATAATATAACTAATGATTGTTTATTATTACTATTAGTATTATAGATAATCTTTAAGTAATACATAGCTGACATTATCTGAATATGGTAGAAAAGAAAGAAGCAAAACTAACTATAAAATATTAAGAATAAAGAAAAATAATAATGGTATCTCACATAATACAGCTCTGAAAATAAAAATAAAAACTTAAAAAAAAAACATTCCCCATAAAATACATAGAAAATAAAATAAGAAGACTCAATAGTATAAATTATCGTTAAACAATAATAAAAGAAAAAGTAGATATATAGATAACAAAAGAACTGTATATATATCACTATTATATTATTATAAAATAATAGACTAATAATTATTGTGTATTTAGAGATGAAGGATATTTGATTTCAATCTATATGATAAAAATAGTTATTGAAAAGAATAAAAATAAAAATAAAAATTAATTAAAAAAAATTTATAATAAAAAATAAATATATACATATGATGAAAGATTAGTTTTGATAAGATTAAAAGTGATGGATCGTTCTTTATATACATTTAATTCATTAACTCTTTTTAGATCAGAGAGAACAAATGATTCTGCATTTTTAATACAAATATCAGGAATAAATAAACTGAGCCCAAGAGTGAAAGGGATACAAATATAACCGATATAATATGCAGGATCACATGACCAGAAAACAGATGTAACAAGATTGATTCTTCGAATGACACTATGAAACTCTTCTTCTGAAATAATTCCTTTTAATTCTTGTGGGTAGTCATCACAGTACTTTCCTCTAAGTCTTCTGATACTCCATTTACCTGATCCTTGGATCTTAATCGATATAAATGTTTCGTTAACAAGTTTTTCGGATGACATATTTGTAGAATTAGACAAGGAGATCAATAATAGTGATTGAGTCACACTCCTTTTAGAAAAGAAATTGAGATGTCTCTTTTCACAAATGTATGAAAAATTCGTTTCTCATGTCAAAAAGATGAGATAATTGTGGGAAAAAGAGAGAATACAATAGAAACTCGAGAATACAATTTGTTTAGTATACAAAATCTTTGATCAATACATGTATTGGTTATGTTTAGATTATTATTAAAGAGTTCAACGTTATTGGTAAGGAAGTCGACGATATTACCAAAGATGTTTTGTCGACATCAGTCTTCATTAAAGTCACCTACTCCATTAACGATACAAATGATGAAACTCTTTGGAGAAACACCAGCAAATATGAAAGTTAGATTGACTACAGCAAAATTTTTATGTCAAGAATTACCTATTCGTTATAATTGTGCTTTGGAGATACTTAGAACACTTCCTGTTGAGCTAAGTAACACTCATGGGATTCTAGAATTGATTTCATTATATACATCTTGTTTACAAAGAGTTCTAAGTATGCAACCTCCACGAAATGAGGAAGAAGATTCTAATTTCACTGGAATTCTCTCTATTATACAAAAAGATCTTCAAGTATATATTATTATTTTATTATTATTTTTTTTAAAAATCAACGATTCAAGTGATGTACTATAATTTTATATATTTAGCATGTCTATCCATTAATGGCTTGGGGTGTAAATGAATTAAAAGAAAAAAGAATTCAAGAAGGAAATCCAATTCAATTATTTGAAGAAGAATTATTAAGTTCAGCATTAGATGAATTTGTCCTCTATCATATAAGTATATATTTATTATTATTATTAATATTATTATATATATATATAAGTGGTGTTGTTATATTAGCACAACACGTAGTTTCTTTAACAAAGAAAGGTATATATATATATTTTTTATTATATATTTATTTTATTTATTATATATATAGTTATTTTATTTATTATATATATAATTATTTTATTTATTATATATATAATTATTTTATTTATTATATATAGGAGGAAGAATACAGCGATTTGCTCCTGAAAATACGATTTCTCTTGCTATTGATAGGTATATAGTATTATTTGTTTTTTAAATATATATATATTGTGGCTATTTTTTATAGTCTTCATTATATAATAATTATTTTTCATTTCTTAGAGTAAAAATATTTAATATATTATTTATTTATATATATCTAATTATATATAGAGCAATTCATCTTACTAAGGAACATTATGGCTGTAGCCCTGAAGTACATATGCAAGTTGTTACTCAACCTGGGAAGTATCTATATATATATTATTATTATTATACTTATTATTAAGATATGTTATTATTTTATATATATATATATATATATTATTATTATTAAACTTATTATTAAGATATGTTATTATTTTATATATATATAATATAAGAGCTACTCTTCTTTAGAACATTCGAATATATCCCTACTCATATTCATCATATGTCTTTCGAACTTCTAAAGAATAGCTTAAGAGCAAGTATTGAAAACACAATTCATAAGTTTTAATGTTTTGTTTATTATTTCTATATATATATCTACATAAATTAGAGTTTTCTTTTCTTTTTAATATAATCAATAATATTTATATTACTCTTTTTTCTTCTTCTTTTATTTATAATCATAATGATAATATATATATATATATATATATATATATATATATATATATATATATATATATATATATATATATATATATATATAGATAAAGAAACACGTTTGCCTATATCTCAGTGTACACCTCCTAAATTAACACAAGAATTATTAGCATCATTAGACGTTACAAAAATACCTCCTGTTGATGTTATTATTTCTCAAGGAGATACAGATCTTTCTGTTAAAGTATATATTTATTATTATTATTATTATTATTATTATTATTATTATTATTATTATATATATATATATATATATATATATTATTATTATTATTATTATTATTATTATTATAGGTATCTGATTTAGGTGGTGGTGTTACACGAGATTTAGTCCCGCGGTTATTCCTCTATACATCTACTACCGCTTTTCCTCCTAGTTGGATAGGGAATCCAAATATTGTTCTTGAGAATATTCCTATTATGAGGGACCACTATGCAGGATTAGGGTATATATATAAATAAATAAATAATTATATAAATAAATATATAATTATATAAATAAATAAATAAATAAATAATTATATAAATAAATAAATAAATAAATAATTATATAAATAAATAAATAAATAGATAAATAAATAAATAAATAATTATATAAATAAATAAATAAATAAATAAATAAATAAATAAATATATAAATATATTTATATAATTAAAACTCTTTTTTATTATTTATGAATTTATTTCATACTATTTTAATTTATTAGAGTATTATATCACATTTAGTTACTATTTAACATTTTTATTTATTATTATTTTAAAACATTGTATTATAACTATATATATAGATATGGTTTACCTGTTGCTAAAGTATATGCACAGTATTTTGGTGGAGATTTACAAGTATATTTATATATATACTTATTTTTATTGTATAATAATATATGTTTTATAGTTATTTTCTATGGAAGGATGGGGAACAGATGCTTATATACATGTTAGACGATTAGCAGATATGAAAGAAGTCATTTTCTAATTCTTTTTTGCATTATTATTCAATAAATATATATAAATATATTTTATATTTTTTCAGTTTCTTTTTAATGCTCATTTTCTTTTTCTCTTCTTTTAATCGTTTTATTAAAGCATTATTTGTTGAAACTGTGTTGTTATTTAATTTTTTATAAACTATTAAGATTTTTTTTAATGTAAAAAATAATAGTTTTTGACTGTTCTTTGCTTCTTAAATAAAATAAAATATTGTTATGTATACGTTAACCTATTTGAATTAAAAATTTAGGTTTATTGAGAATAAAAACGTTGACCAAAATGATCTAGATAAATGTTCATATTTAACTCCTATAAGACAACCAGAACGATGGGTTTCGTTATAAGAGCGACATACTAATAAACAAAAGCAAGCTGAAAAGTGTTTTTTAAACACAATACAAAGATCAAAAGAAAAAAGATGAATCATTCTTAGTCAGAAACGTAAAATAGAAAAAATCGAAAACACTGTCTTTTTCGAAGCACTATTGAATAGATTTATCCAATAAAATCAACTCAGAGAATTCTATTTGTAAAGAAGAATTGTGAATATCTTAAACAAAACAGATAAAAAAGAAAGATAACCATTATTCATCGACTTTATTGGGAAATGACAAAACACACATCATTCCAGAATAAAACAAGTGTACTCAGTTTTGATTATTTGTAGTTTTACATTTTTATTTCTATTTTTATCTTCAAAAGAATAATGAAATATTTTGTTTTTGTTTTATTGATAAGCTTAGTTTGTGCTGCTAAGATTCATGACATCCAAACTCTTTGGACTGAAAGAGTTCCTGAAAAATATGGTTGCTACAGAATTCCTTCTCTTCTTCACTTAGAGGATGATATCTTAGTTGCTGCCATTGAAGCTAGAACTGGTAATTGTGGTGACTCTACTCCTAGTGATACTTATGTTAAGATCTCTAAGGATGGTGGTAACACTTGGACTGATAGTATTTTAATTGATTTCTTTTCTATGGTATATTTTTATTTTTCTTGAGTTTTTTTTATATATATATTTTATATAATATTATTATTAATTATTAATTATTAATTATTATTAATTATAAATCATAGGTTAATGGAACTGCTTCTACTGGTGAACCTGCTTTAATCTATGATAAAACTATTAAAAAATTATTTATGATTACTGAATTCTTCCATTCTGATGTTTCTTCTAATGATGGCCAAAAAGTTATTGATATTCGTATTGCTGAAAGTACTGATTATGGTTTCACTTGGAAATTAAATCAAATTATTCCTGATCCTGGTCAACAATCTCCTACGTATATATATTTATTATTATTTTTATTATTATTATATTTATATTTATTATTATTATATTATTTATATTTTTATCTATACTGGTACATTGACTGCTGGTATTCAATTAGATTCTGGTCGTTTAGCTATTTGTTATAGAAGAGGTGCTAGAAATAGTTATGCTTTCTTATCTGATGATCATGGTATTAATTGGAGATTATCTACTAATTCTAGTGGTACTGGTGGCTCTGAATGTCAAGTATATATATATATATATATATATATATATATATATATATATATATATATATATATATATATATATATATATATATATATATATATATATAATTATTATTATTTATTATATATTTTATTCTTAAAATTATATATATATATATATATATACTCAAATTGCTAAATTAAAGGATGGTCGTTTATATCAAACTTCCCGTGGTTATTGGGATATTCAAGGAAATCCTAGACTTCAATTATATATTATATAAATTTCTTTATTCTTAGAATATAAAAAAAATATTTTATTTTTTAAAACTATAATATATATATAATTCTATATAGTCTTTTAGTCATGATGGTGGTGAGACTTGGGAACAATTTACTAATGTAGATAAAAAGATTACTGATAATAATTGTCAAGGAAGTGTTGCTTCTGATGATAATACTGGTTATTTATATTTAAGTCATGTTGGTTCTGCTAGTACTCGTGTTAATATTACTATTAATCAATCTAAAGATAATGCTCTTACTTGGGGTGATAATGTTATGCTTCAAACAGGACCTGCTGCTTATTCCTCTCTTACTGTTATTAAGAATGGCTCTGTTGCTATTGCTTGGGAAGGTGGTCCTAAAGCTTCTTATCAAAATATCTATTTTACTGTTGTTGATTTTGATGAATAAATAATATTATAGATTTATTTAATAGTATTCTTTCTAATAACTTATATAGATACTTGGAATTATAAATTCGTATTTTTTTTTTGTTTATATTTATCAAATTTTTTTAGAATTAATAAATTACAAATTAATTATTATTTGAAAAACATATTTTAATATCGTTATATAATAATAATATTAACTATACAAAATAAGCAAAATTTTCAAACATATATATAAGTATTATTACAAATATATATAAATGACATCAAAAATAGGAAGAAAATGACAAGGGAACACTTCAAATAACGAATATAAAAATAAAAACAATCAATAACATAAAAAACATAAAGAAAACTCTTAAAAAAAATTATTTAGAAGTACAATCAGAGTAACATTGATTAAATAGAGTACAAAAACTACCTACAAAACAAGCACAAAACCACCAACATATATTATATAATGTACTTGTATTTTCTGATGCTAATTTATATTTAATAAGATTAAAATTAGCTTTCTGTATTAATAATAATGTTTTACGATAATCAATAACTAGAGTATAAAAAAATATAATAATGTTAAATGTAAAAAAGTGTTGTTAATTATATATATATACATTTATTAAAAGGTGAAGATGAGCATTTTGAAGCGATACATATTAATAAAATACATAATCCAAGACGAATAATACAAATATAGATCAGTAATAGAATGGAATACGAAGATATACATAGATAAATAGCAAAAACACTGATACAGAAATTGATGAGAATACAGTATTGAATGAAGGAAAACATAAATATATAAATTCTATTTAACATATTATTATATAGGATTCATAATATATATATATATATATATATATATATATATATAAGGATATAACAATACAAATAGTTGTATTTAATGTACAGAGTACAAGAAGTGTCATTATAAAGAATAATATCCATACAATAAATAATGATATATACTCTAAGGATGTTATTAATAAAACAATTGAATATGCCTAGGGTTATATATATATAATATAGATATAATAAAAATAGTAATATACATATATATATACGATATCTAGACATGTGAAGAGAAATAATAAATTCATAAATATATAGATAGTTTGAGAAAATAAATAGATTTTAATTTCTTCATTAGTAAAACCAACAACAGCAAACTATAGTCAATTATATACATAAATATAATTCAAAATACGTCATAATATCTCCTATATATAGTTATATAATAATTAATATATATATAAATATTATTATAAAAATATTTTATAATATATCAAAAAAAAAACGTATTTATAATAATAATTATTTATATATATAGGATTTAAATACCAGAATGATTTTGGTTTTGGATAACCAAAAGGAACAATAACTTTGTCGATATCTACATATCTACTTGTTGGATCAACAGATGCTGTTCTTGATGATTCTACATCAAAAGGAATAGGAATATCTTGTGATTTTGATTTTTGTAATGAAATATCGATATTGAATGTTTCTTGAGGATTGAGATGATCTGATTTAGAAGAAGATATAGAATTTTTTGTATATTCTGGAATAATACCAGAATTTGACTCATTATTATTGATATTAGTATTCTTTATTGACTGATTCGTGCGTACATCATTTTCAGAATCAATTATGTTAATATTAATTGATGAAGATACAGTTTTATTTGTACTATACAAATTTGAATATTACTAATGACACAAATATTTGAATAAAATTATATTATTCATGATGGACGAAACAATCTAAGTACTAAACATACTCCATAGTATTCTAATTGATGATTATGTCGCTAATTCTAAAGCAGGAAATAGTAATAATTTGTTTTTTGAAATTCATTCTTTGTGTCACCGTGATAAAATACTAAAAAAAGTACATCCATCTTCTTGAGAATAACCATTTAGTACTTTATATACTAAAACACGTTTTTCTTTTATAATCAAGGATATTATTTGTGTTTCTCTGATGAATGATGTTTTTAAAAGCTTGGTTTAGAGCTCAACGAACAATTATTATTCACATATGAATATGATGCATTTTATGAAACACATTGCACTATCATCCTAGATCAAAAAAAATTCAAAAATAAAACAAGAAATTTAGACAATTGACATAAACAGTAAGAAAATGCATATAAATAAAAAAAAAATACAAAGAGAATAGTTTCATCTGTTTGAAAAACAAAAACAGAATATATAATTGAAAACAATAATGTTGAAGAGAGAAATAAATTTTAAAAACGACTTGAATACTAGTCTATATGAATAAGAAAATAGAATGATAAAAAAAAACAATTCTAATTGTGAACTATCGTTGTGATGTTCTGTCGAAAACAACAATAATTACTGAAAGATTGTCGTCACCACCTTTTTCTTTTATATAATCCAAAAGTTTTCTTGCAACAATATCTGAATTTCGGCATTGTTTTAATTGAAATTTAATAAAATTACATATTTGTTGTGATGTTAATATTTGATATATACCATCAGAAGACATAACTAAAAACTCATCCTATAAATAGATATATTTATTTATATTTAAATATATATATATATAATTATATATGTATATATACTTCTTCTAATAAGGGTTCATAACAAATATCAGGAGTTGATATAATTAAATCATTCTATAGAATATGGTATATAATATGTTATTATGTAATATAATAGTATATAATATAATGGTATATAATATAATAGTATATAATATAATATATATAATTTAACAACAATAAAAATGATAATATAATATTATTATATAATATAATAATAATAAAAATTATATATACATTAAATTCTTGTTGAAAGCAGTTTGTTTTTAATGTTTTATATTCAATATCACCGAAGGAACGAGTGATACCAATAATACCCATTACTCTGTGTTTATGAATATGACTATAGAATTATATATAGTAATAAAAGTAAATACTCTTAATATGACAAAAAAAATAATTATTTTAAATATGATTATGATTATGATGAATATAATTATATAAATAAATATATAAATAAATATATATATACCCTCCTGCTTTGACAACTCGTTCAACTTCGATATTATTCATACAATTATGAGGTCTACTCATATTCACAGCTATCCCATTACGACATATAAATACATGACTATCTCCGCAAGAAGCACAATATATATATGAACTATTTCCTTGTCTATATAGTGATTAATATACATATTATTATGATTATGTTATTATGATTATTATAATTATTATTTACTAAAGATAAAATTAAAATAACCATATAAATATATATTAATATGTATAATAATACATTATTCTACAGTTAAAAGTATTAATATAAATATATATATATATACTTCATAATAGCTGTAGTAACAGCAGTAGATCCAGAATAATACTGATTTTCTAAGGCGATTGATAAGAATTCTTTATCAATCGAGTTAAAAACACTTGTAAAACAAGCTACGGGATTGGCTAAAAACAGGGGATTCTCAATCTATATAATAAGTATAATTATAAACATAATAATTATAATAAACATAATAATAATAATAATTATTATAATAAACATAATAATAATAATAATAATAATAATAATAAATGTAATAAATATAATAATAATAAGTATAATAATAATAAATATAATAATTATAATAAACATAATAAATATAATAAACATAATAATTATAATAAACATAATAATTATAATAAACATAATAATTATAATAAACATAATAAACATAATAAACCTAATAAACATAATAAACATAATAATAATAAGATATACAAGAGATATAAGTAATCGTTTTTTCAAAAAATCAACGCATTCACTTCCATTGTGACCTATATATAAAAAATAATAGTAACATATCAGATACAAATAAGAATAATAAAGAAATTAAATATAATTAATATATACCATCAAATATTCCAAAGAGAGCTATATTATATCCTGAAGGATATAAATAAGATACATTCATCGTATTACATTCACTGGAATTCTCTGAATTTGTTTTATTTATAGATAATAAATCCGAAGAATTCATACAAGAAGTATTTATATTTCCATTCAAAGAAATATCATTTAAATGATTAGGTTCCAATTGAGTTTCTGATTGTGTTATATCATGTGATAGATATTCATGTTCATTTGATGATAATACTGTTGTATTCATATTATTTATTTCTTGATTATTATTAGATATACTAGGATTCATACTAAATGAACTTCTAGATACTATTGGATTATCATTAGAAGAATTTGTATTTATATTTTCTAAAGATAACATATTATCATCATAAGAATGTACTGAACACATTGACTGTTGACGACTTGTGTACGGATAACAAACACTATAATCAGAAGACATTAAATATTGAGATACTATTTCATTTTGATCCACTGAAATAGCTGAATTACTCACAGTTTTTTTCTGTGTTTCTTCTGTTTGTTTATTATTAGAATTATATAATTCTATTTGTTTATTAGTATCGTTATTTGTTACATTTTTCATAGGTATAATATCTGTATTCACTGGAATTGTAGGAGAAGTAACAGATGCTATAGGTATATCTTTATTAATATCAACATATATAGAATTTGATGGCTTCAATTCCGATATAACATCATTTGAAGACAATGGAATATTATTATTATTATTATTATTATTATCTTTATTATCAACATTATTAACATTAATAACGCTATTATTAACATTATTAACATTATTAACATTATTATTATCAACATTATCAACACTATTATTAACATTATTAACATTATTAACACTATTATTAACATTATTAACATTAATAACACTATTATTAACATTATTAACATTAATAACACTATTATTAACACTATTATTAACACTATTATCAACACTATTAACATTATTATCAACATTATTAACACTATTATCAGTATTATTATTAAGAGCAAATGACATATCTATATCTTCATTATTATAAGTATCATATCCAACAGGTAGAGGAGAAGTAGAAGAAGAATAATAAGGACTTGAAGTTGTACTACTTAAAGTAGAAAATGTATTTCTATTTATAACATTTTGATATAATTCTTCTTTAGAAGAATATACGTGTAAACAAATATTCTTTTGATTTAAATCTTCTTGGATTTTATTAATACGTTCTTCATCAAGTTTTTTATACTTTTTAATATCATCAACAGATAAATTTGAATTCTCAGAAATACTGTCTATATCTATTTCTTTATTATGATTATTCTTTTTACTATTCTTATTATGAACATAAGAATCAGAAACAACTTCTTTATTAATAGAATAACAAGTAGAATCAGTATCCATTCTATTCTCTAATGAATCAAAAGATGCTTCTGAAAATGAACTTGCAGATACTGTATTATTATACTTATTATTATTATTATTATTATTATTAGCATCTAAAACAAAATTATTATTATTCATTATTAAAGATGAATTATCAGAATTCATATTCTTTTGTATATTATTATTTGGATCATTTAATATATTATTATTATTTAAGGATATGTCTTTTATATTAACTCTACTATCATCTGTTTTAATATTCATATAATTATCTATATTATTATATTGATAAGTAGTATCAGAATTACTTTCTTGTTCATTATTCTTATTCATATTCTTATTAATAGAAAGACTATGTATAGAAGAATGTCTTAATTTTTCCATTTCTTCTTCTTTTTCTAATAATTCATCAGTTTCTTCTTGTAAAGATAATTCACTTAATATATAATCATCATCCATAAAAGGTGTTTTCTTAAATTCATTAGTAAATGGTATTTCATGAATATCATTTATATTTACAGTATTATCAGGAATAGGTGTTTTATGAGAAATTGAAAAACGAGGTGGCTTTGATATATGTATATGTATATCATCACCTTGAGATTCATTCATATTTGTAATAAAAACAGGTTGATCCGAATTTATATAATTATTTATATATATACCACCAGGAGGAGAACTAGGATGTGAAGCAGATGATGAAGAATAATCCTGGGAATTCGATGATAAAATACCTTTTAAAGAAGGATCTTTTGAATTTCGTTTTGTCTTCTTTTTCTTTAAGAGTTTTGTTTTCTGTTTATATGTATTATGTATAGCTTCTAAACTAAATAGATCATCATTATTATTTTCTGTACTACTTGTCGTACTACTTGATATTTTATTATTATCTATAGTTTTATTCTTATTCTTATTCTTACTCATTTTCTTATTAAGTTTTTCTTTCTTATTATATTCTTTCAAAGAAGCTTGACGAGGTGAATATTGTTTTCTTGAATAATCAGATTCATCATTCTCTATTATATTATCTGATAATTGTATATAATTCTCATCAGATAAAAGATTATTTGATTGACTATTCACACTATGACGTGGAGATAATGATTTAGAACGTGATACTATATGACTTGTATTTAATAATGATATATCAACAGTTGATGTATGATCAAGTGTATTATTTACTATGGATCGAGGTGTCTGACTATTTTTCTCTTCTTCAGCATCACTTACTACTGTACTTATATTATCCATCTTATATATATTATTATCATTATTATTATAAAGTGATTCTTGAGATGAATGTGATATAGATGAAGAAAGAGAAGCTACAGATTCAGTTGATGAAGGACGATCTTTATTAAATCGAATTTTATTAAAGAAAGAACTAATTGCATTAAAGAAATGTTTCTTCTGAGAATTCTTATTTGATCCATTTATATTATTTTTTTTATTTATAGAATTAGAACTATCTGAGAATGAAGTATCATTTGTATAACAATGATTATTCTTATAATTATCAAATAAATCTTGATTTTTAATAATATCACCATACATTTGTTTATCTTCATTTTCATATTGAAGAATAGAATCAGAAGTAGAATGCCATGTATTTGTTTCAGAATTTCGAAATATTTGACTAATTTGATTATTTGAATAAGAATTACTTTTAAATGGATTTGTATATTTATTATTATTATTCATATTATTATTATTTGTAATATTATTATTTTTATCATCCATATTATTATTTATATCATTTGTATCCATATTATTCATATTATTATTAATACTATTTGGATTACTATATATAGTAGGAGTAATTAATGTTGATAGAGGAATAGGAGGAGATACTATACATGGTTTATCATTTAATTCAGAATAACTATGATATTGATTTAATATACTGCTATCTAATAAATATTTTTTAGGTAAAGAAACACGTTTTTTGGATATTGTTGGAGAACTTGTTTTTTCTACATTTACTGAATATCTTGGACTAATTGTATTTAATGATAATACAGGTGTTAATGTTCCATCACTATCTAAATAAATAGTATCAACAGATAATGATAAAGAAGAGCGTTGACTTGATAAAGTATTTGAAAGACAAGGTGACTGAGAATTCACTTCTTTTGTTAATGAGAATTCACTAGTATTATAACTATTTATAACACTTTCTGATGGTGTTTCGACTAATGTATTCTTACATATATCATTAAATAAATCATGATTTTCTTTTAATAAGAAAGAATTACTAGGTATAGACGCTGAATAATAATTATTTACTTGTTTATTATTATTAATATCATTACTACTATTACTATCATTACTATTAGTATCCGATTCATTAGATATAGAATATTGATTACATTGATCTTCTATTTTAGTATTATCACTACTTGTATCTTGATATTTATTATTATTTATATTATCATTTGATAAAGATGTTGAAGAAAATAATGAATCTTTATTTAGTGAAGAAGATGAAGGTACTGAAAATTGCTTATTGTTATTAATATCTTCTGATAATAAATTTATATGATTATTATTTTCTACTATCGTCTCTGTAGTCTTTAGAGGAGAATTAGGAGTAGTATTACTATCCTCTATATACTTTATATCATTTAATTCACTTGAGTAAGAAATATTACTGTTTGTTATAATAGAACTATCTATATTATTATTATCTGAGATATTATTATCTGAAATAGTATTATTATCTGAAATATTATTATTATCTGAGATATTATTATTATGAGCAATATCACTAACAATAAGTTCATTCGATTTTATAGAATATTCATGATTATTATTATTATCTGAGATATTATTATTATTATCTTTATTATTATCTAATATATTATTTATATTATCATTATCTAAGATATTATTTCTATTATTATCTAAGACATTATCTTTTTTATTATTGTCAGAATTCATAGAAATATCATTAATGCTATTTTTAGTTTCAGGAGAAGATAATACTAAAGAAATATCATTTGTATTATTTATTACATTCTGTTTCTCATCAAATACTCCGTCTTTAAGTGACTCCGTCATAATCTCATGTATTGTGATATTACTATTTGATTTATTATTATTATTATTATTATTAACTGAAGTACTTTTAAAAATAGATGGAGAACCTATACAACTTGAACTTGTTGATAAAAATGATTCATTTTTATCATTATATATATCATTTTTCAAAGGAACTAAGGGTGATGAATGTCTTGATAAACATAAAGGTGAAGAAGAAATATGATATAATTGTCCATGTTGAGATAAAGAAGGAGATAGAGAAACATTAGAAGAAGAAGTAGAACCTGCAGGAATAGGTGGTAATATAGGAGATCTTGGTGATTTATGAGGAGATAAACACGGGGATATTGAAGAAATAGAAGGAGATCGAGAATGAGGTGATAATGATGATCTAACAGACATAATAGCTGATGATGATGAATTTGAATCAAATGTAATAGGAGAAATATTATTATATAAAGAAGAAGAGAGTAATGATACATCTGTATTATATATTGATGATTGTGTATTTGTGGATGCCATAGAAACAGAATTTGAGATAGGATTTAAATATATATCTGTTGGTTTATTATTATATTGTAAATAAGGAGATGATACAGAAGATAAATCAGAAGAAGAAGTTCTATTAAAAGGTCCTAAAGGAGAAGGTTGCGATCTAGATAAACTAGAATGAGGAGAAGACAATGGTGTTGTAGTCATTTCTGTATTATATGTACTTCTTGAAGAAGAATTAAATATAGATGAAGACATTTGTTTATTTGATTGAGTAGATATACTAGGATTCATAGAATTATATTTTATATTCTTTGTATTCAAAATAGATGTATTATATTGTATATTATTTGAAATATATGTATTTAAATTATTTGAATTATTAATAGTAATAGAAGAAGGTGTAGATGATGTTGTATTTGTTGTTGTTGATACACTACATGGTGTTTCTTGACGTAATATCATAGAATGATCGATATCTGAAGAATAATTATTAATATCAGATCCTGGAAGACTATGAAATATTATTAATGAATTTGATATATCCATATTATTGTTATTTAATGAAGAAGACATGATATTATTATTATTATTAATAGAATTATTATTATTATTATTATTATTATTATTAGAATTATTATTAATATTATTATTAATATTATTATTAGAATTATTAGAATCAGTTGATGATGGCTTATTATTTATATTTAAATCAACATGTATAGTTAATGAATCAATTGTATTATTATTATTATTATTATTATTATTATTATTATTATTATTATCTGAAATATTATTATCTTTATTATCTGAAATATTATTATTATTATTAATATTATCTTTATTATTCATGTTATATTCATTAAGATTATAGGAATTATCAACTAATGGTGATTTACGAAGAATATTATTCACAGAATTCGTATCCGTATAAATCTTCATATGATTTGGTAAACAGAAAGAAACTGACGTTGATAAAGATGGTGATAATGAAATAGAATTAACACAAGATGAAGGTGATGAAGAAACAGAAGCGAAACAAGGTGTATGATGAGAATTCTTAGAATCATTTATATGGAAATGGGAATCATCAGATATATATACAGGAGAATGAATTGAAGTAAATAATGTACTATTGACTCTTCTAGATTCAGACATATTTGAGTTATTATGTGAAAAAATAGTATTATTAGTTATTTTATCATTTGAATGAATATTTTCAAAAACATAATTATTATTAGATACAGTACTAATACACATATTATTATTAGATATATCATTATTACTATTATTATCATTACTATTCGGAATAGTATCAGCCATATCATCAGTAACTCCATCAGTAACTATATCTGTGATAGTTTCTGTAGCTGTTTCTGTAAATATATCATCAGGTGGATCTTCTTTTTCAGTATTACAATATGTATTATTAAAACTATTTACTAAAGTTCCAGGAGTAATAATATCTGATATTTGATTTGATAATTGTGAAGAAGTATTACTACTAGTTTGGGATTGATTATTTATTGGATATTCTACTCGAATAAATGGACTTGAACTCATACTATAACAATTATTCTTTAAATTAGGATTCATTTGAATAATTTCTGTAGTAGATAATACTGTAGTTGGGTCACTTAAACAAATTTGATTTGGTTCTTCAATATATTCATCTATACGTTTATCACTTGGTTGTTTTGAACTAGCACTACTTGTACTTGTTGATATATGATGATTATATACGATATATCGCTTATTATTTATATATGAATAATTCTGAGAAGCTATATTTAAAATGTTTGTTGAATGTTTTTTATTATTTAGAGGATTATTAGCATTAGCATTATTATTTCTATTAGTTTGAGAATTACTATTATTAGTATTATTCTTTATATTATTATTATTATTATCATTTCTTTTAGTTAAAATATACATATCAACGGCAGTAGTTGAAGTAGTAGTATTAGAAGAAGAAATAGGAAGATTATTAGAAAATAAGTTTTCAGATGGCTTGACATCAGATATATTATTATTTATGGTATTATTATTGTTATTTGAAATACTATTTTTAGTATCTTTTATAATAGGAGATATACTATTTGTATCTATATTTTTACTATTGTTATTTGCATTATAATTATATAGATCAAAACTATTACTTGGATTATTATTATTATTATTTATATTATTATTTATGCTTTTATTATTATTATTATTATTATTATTATTATTATTATTATTATTATTATTATTATTATTATTATTATTATTATTATTATTATTATTATTATTATTATTATTATTATTATTATTATTATTATTATTATTATTATTATTATTATTATTATTATTATTATCTTTATTATTATTATTATTATTATTATTATCAATTATATTAATATTATTATCAATTAATTATTATTATTATTATTATTATTATTATTATTATTATTATTATTATTATTATTATTATTATTATTATTATTATTATTATTATTATTATTATTATTATTATTATTATTATTATTATTATTATTATTATTATTGTTTTTATTATTATTATTATTATTATTATTATTATTATTATTATTATTATTATTATTATTATTATTATTATTATCAATTAAATTACTATTATTATTATCAATTATATTATTATTATTAATATTAATCTTAGTATTATTATCAATAATAGTACTATTACTATTATTAATCTTAGTATTATTAGAATTATCATTGTTAGAATTAGAATTCATATCTATAGAAGAATGATTAGAATGATGAGATTTTTTATTATTACTATTCTCTGACTTTGTATTATTATCCGTGGATATAGTTGTACTCGAGATATTAGATATATTATATAATCGTTTTTGTTCTTCTTTAGAATATGCTTCAAGTGTTTTATATAATAAGTCAATATCTAATTGTTTATTATGTTTATTATTAATTTCTTCTCTTTGTTTTCTAAATAAATCATAATCTATATCTCTTTCTATTGTCAAACAATCATTATTATTCATCTTATTCTCATAATCATTATTATTATTCATATTATTATGATTATTATGTTTATGAGTATTAGTATGACTAGTATGTGTAGAATTATATAAATTGGAATCCACTGTCTTTATATATAATTTATTTGTTTGTTCATCTTCATGAGAATAAGAATAATGAATTGAATGCACATTATTATTATTATTATTATTATTATTATTATTCATATTATTATTATTATTCATATTATTCATATTATTCATATTATTATTATTATTATTATTATTATTATTATTATTATTATTATTATTATTATTATTATTATTATTATTATTATTATTATTATTATTATTATTATTATTATAACTATTATTCATATTATTCTTATTATTATTCATTTGAATAATTGGTGAATTTGATTCTGTTTTTAATGGAGAATTACTCTTTGACATTCTTATTGTATTATTAATAGATTTCTTTGTATGTTTATGTTTTTGATTAATTTCTTTTGAATTCATATTATTTGGTTTTATAATAGTATTGAAATAATGAGGTTTATCGGAATTATGTCTATTTAATAATGATTCACTTATATTAATAGAAGAAGAAGAAGGATACGATGGTGACGCAGAATGTGTCATTTTAATAGAATTTCCAGTTGATGTATAAATTGAATATCTGTCTAATGATTCTGTTCTTAAATCATTACTATTGAATATATTATTATTAGATATATCATTAGGATATGAAGAAACAGATAGTAAAGAATTTTCTTTATGAATATTTAATTGTTCAGAATCATCTCTATGTGATAAAGGAGAAGTTGGAGTAAAAAATAAAGGTGATTGATAATTATTAATATTAATACTATTATTTATTTCAGAGAATGAAGATGACTGGTGATGACCTAATTCATTATCACTAATAGTATAGAAATGTTGAGGAGGAGTAGATACATGAGAATATATAGGAACATCACTTGTTACTGATTGTTCTTGAGACCATGAATAAGTTAAAGACGAAGGAAGTGCTGAAATAGATGTATTATTATTTGTATTATTATTATTACTACTAATATAATTATTATTTGTATTTATATTACTATTAATACTATTTAAACTACTAATACTATTTAAGCTACTAACACTAAATATACTATTACTATTTGTTTTTCGAAGTGTTGAGTTATATGATGATAAAGAATTTGTTTTATTTATAGGAATAGTAGGTGAAGAAGAAGGAGGTTTAGTTGAAGGATCTGTTGAATATATAATAGCATTCTTCTTTTTATATACAGTTTGAATAATATCATCACTAATATATGTTTTTGTACCAGATTTAACATGAGGATTTCTGGAAGAGTAATTAGGAGAATTACCATGATTATTATTGTTATTATTATTATGTATATAACCATCCATATGTGATGGAGATGTAGTTAAGGATTTTGCTTTTCTTTCATTATATATATATTTCAAAGAATCTAAACGATTATTACTCATATGTTTCTTTAATTGTTCAGAATCACCACTATTATTATTATAAGTAGTAGTATTATCAGTATTATTATTATTATTATTAACATTATTATTATTAACCAAATTATTATTATTATTATTATTATTAATATCATCATCATTATTTAATGTATCTAAAGAAAGAATCGATATATTATTTATATCTTCATTAAATGAATTTGCATTAAAATAATTATCTACTAAAGGTGATTTCGTTCTTTGTATTTCTTTATATTTATAGTTTAAATGCACCGGAGATGGTGAAAAAGTCACATGTTCTTCTAATTCATTTATACATTGATGAGTTGGTGAAACAGGTTCAATACCTGCTGAAATAGCTATTTCAGGAGGTACTATAGGTATTACAGGTGTAGTACTATTACTTCTAGAATAAACTAAAGGTACATTATTTATATTCTTTGATATAAAATTAGATACAGAAGTTCTCGATAAAGATCTTCTTGAAGAATTTATTTTATTCTTTTTTCCTATCATTTTAATATCTATATTATTATTATTATTATTATTATTATTATTATTATTATTATTATTATTATTATTATTATTAGTATTAGTATCCGAGTAATGACTATTTCTTAATGGTGTTTTTATTCTAGGTGGTATTGATTTCATCATTTCATTAATTGGAAATTTCGATTGATGAAGAGAAGGTGATGAAGAAGGAGACTTACTATTATGTATATTCACTTGATCTAGTATAGGTGATGAAATAGGAAGAGAAACAGGAGATTGTTGAGATATATCTGAATTCGATATATGAGTTTTATTACTAAGTTGATTTGATGATTGTATGTCATTCTTTGATAAAGATAAAGAAGAAACCAGAGGTTCTGTTGAAGAAATATCTATGATTCCTTCTGATTTAATAGTACTATCATTTTTATGCGTACTGTTTATTTTGATTCCATCTTCTAAAGAATGACTTGATGAATAATGTTTATTATTATCTGAAATATTATTTTTATTATTATTATCTGAAATATTATTATTTTTATTATTATCTGAAATATTATTATTTTTATTATTATCTGAAATATTATTATTTTTATTATTATCTGAGATACTTTTATTATTAGATGATTCATTTAAATGTCTAGAACCTAAAGATAATGAGGTAGCTTGATCTGCTAAATAATCTAATTCTTTTTGTGCATCAAAAGAAAAGGATGAGATAATAGAAGAACTTTCATTATCGTTATCATTATCATTATTATAACTATTACTATTGTTATTAAAACTATTGCTATTATTATAACTATTAGTATTATTAATATTTATATCATAATTTTTGTCACCTTCTATATCTGAAAAATCTATAATTGGAGTAGGAGTAAGAGGAATAGAGAGAGAAACAGGTGCATGAGACACATGCTGTGAAATTATAGACATACAAGAATTTCTAGTATAATTCTTAGAAATTGTATTTTCAAAAATATTTGAATTATTATTATCATTTATATCTCTTTTACTATGACTATGTTTTGAAGATCCTTTATTCTTTTTTCTATTTTCTTTCTTTTTATTAATTTCTTTAAAAATAGTACTATCATTATTATCACTAGAATATCTTGAATGAATAAAAGTATGATGAGTAGTATAATGATTATTCAAATTATTATTATCAATAGTATTATTATTATTATCAATAGTATTATCAATAGTATTAAATTCATTATCTATATTATTATTTATATCAATTTCATTTGATAATGTTAATTGTGGTACAATAGGTTCAAACATATCCATAGAATAAGAGGATATAGTTTGAACAGGTGTAATCGATGTATTTCGACTTGTTTGTGTTGATGTTCTAGAATTATCAAATGAAGAAGGCTTTGAATTTGTATATACATAAGTGGATAATGGAGATAATGGAGGAGTATATATATCTTTTGAAGTATTATAAGGTGATAAAGATTGTAAAGGTCTATGAAGAGGACTCTTTATTATATATGTATTGCTATTATTCATTTTTGTATTTTTATTAAGATCAGTGATTTTATATTTTTGAATCTTATTGGAAGTAATTAAACTATTATTATTATTATTATTATTATTATTATTATTATTATTATTATTATTATTATTATTATTATTATTATTATTAACCAAATTATTATTATTATTATTATTATTAATAGAATTATTATTCGTTTTATTATCATTAATTAGAATGGAAGGTTCAATATCATCTTTAGATTGATTGTTTTCAATTCTATTCAATATATTCTCATGTATATCATTTGATAAACTATTTATATATTGTTTATTCATATCATTTTGTTTGTTCTGTTTAGAAGATAATAGATAATCATTATTATTTTCTTTTATTATACTATCATTTCGTTTTTCCTCAGATAATTCTTGAGGTATTATATCATTATAAATATTAGATACACTATTATTTTCGTAAGAATTGTCATGTTGAATATATATAGAATTATCATAATGAGTATTAATAGTTAAATGATTATATATACTATTCTGTTTAATATCATTATTAGAATTCGTTGTTAATGATATAGAATTCTGATGATAATCAATAGTATTCTCTTTATCTATATGTTCCTTATTAATCTCATCATTAGTTTTATTATTCTTATTCTCTTTATTATTAGTAGTGTTATTATTGTTATTATTCTCTTTATTATTATTTTCTTTATTATTCTTATTCTCTTTATCAACACGGTTATTATTATTATCACCATTATCATCATTACAATTATTATCATATTTATCATTATCATGAATAACATTATTATCGTGATTATTATTATCACCAGTATTATTATCATGAATAACATCATTATTATGATTATTATCTTCATGAACAGCTACAGTATCACTATCTATAGAATTAGTATCTGATTGATCATTACAAGTTTTACATAACATTGATGAATGTGTTTTCTTTAATGTACTTTTATTTAGAGGAGTTGATTTATTTGAAATTAATTGAGGAGGAGTAGAAGTAGGAGTAGGTGTACTAATAGGAGTACATGTAATAGAAGAAATAACATCAGGTGTTGTAGTATTTGATAATGAATTAAATTGACTTGGTGTTGAAGTAATTACTTCAGAAATATCAGGGGTTATTGATAAACTTGTAGGAGTATTATAATATGAATTTGATATAGGAGTAGGAACTGGTGTATCAGGTATAAATATATTTTCTTTAGATATATTCTCAATTGAACTAGATATTTGCTTTAATGAACCATTTAATAATTGATTTGAAACATTTTTATTTACATTTTCTTTTATACATTTTTCATTTTTATTGTTTATTATACAATTATCTATATTTATAGAGTTTATATTACTTTGTAGTAATTGATTCTTTTCATTATTTATTGTTTGTTGTATAGGAGGAGAAGGAGATGATACTTTAGGAATTGGAGAAACTAATGATGTTTCTATATGTATATCATTATTGTCCTGTTGTATAGTAGTAGAATCATTCTTTATGTTTATTTCATTCATATTATTCGATAAATGAGTATTATTTTCTTGAATTGTATCAATTGTATGTTTATTTATTATTTCTTTATTATTATCTTGAGATATATACTTATCTTGCTGTTTCGTTGCATCGACTGTAATTGTATTTTTAACATTATTATGAGCTATTAATAACGTATTTGAAGGCTGAATATTATTATCAGTTGTGTTATTATTAGTTATTGTATTTATAGCATTGTTCTTTATTATATTCTGAGAAGAATCAGTATGAATATCATTATTATTATCATTATTAATAGTACTATTATTAATGATATCTTTATTATTAATACTATTCATATTACTCTTATTGTTATTATTATTGTTATTATTATTCTCTATTGTAGTTAAATTTTCTACAAGTGGTGAATGTGTTGTATGTAGATTTTGTTGTAATAATGTTAATATAGGAGAAGGGGTATTACGATTATAATGAGGTCCAGGAATAGAGGGTGACGATTTATTATTAATATTAAATGCAAAGGAACTCTTATTAAATTGTATTAATGGAGATTGAGATCTTGATATATATATAGGCTTCTCTTTGAAGTAACTTAATGGACTTTCATTATTATTAGAATTATTAGAATTATTAGAATTATTATTATTATTATTATTATTATTATTATTATTATTATTATTATTATTATTATTATTATTATTATTATTATTATTATTATTATTATTATTATTATTATTATTATTATTATTATTATTATTATTATTATTATTATTATTATTATTATTATTATTATTATTATTATTATTATTATTATTATTATTATTATTATTATTATCATTATTATTATTAATAGTAGTCTTCAAGTTATTATTATTATTATTATTATTATTATAATTTTTCTTGTTATAAGATTGTATATATAAAGAAGGAGATGAATTTAATGATCTAGAATTCTTATCATAATAAGGAATATTTACTGAAGGTGAATGCATAGAATTCAATGTACTATTTCGTGGAGAATAAAAAGTATTTTCAATTGAATAAACACGATTTCTCTTTTCATTTGAATAACTAGTAATACTATTAGATTTTTCATCTCCTTTTGATAATGGTTGTGATTCCATTCCTGGAGGAATTGACCAATCTTCTGTATTCACGGTTATTTGTGAGAAATCACTATCAGAAAATTGAGTTCCCGTACTTTTTTCTCTATAGGACGTATTTCTTCTAGAATTTTCTTTAGATCCATTTTCATTATCAATTTCCATCATATCTTTATTCATGGGTGAAAATAAAACACTACCAGGAAGAGATAAAGAAGAATAAGTTGATGAATCAAATAACTTACTATTATCAATATATATTCGTTTTACAGATGGATTTGAAAGAATAGTAGTATTATTATTTATATTATTATTTGTATTACTATCACTATTATTATTGATATTCATATTTTTACTATTATTAGTACTATTATTATTTGAAATATCATTAGTATTATTATTTTTATTGATTTCATTTGAATGATTTTCTTGAATAGAAGAATTCTCATGAGTTATTATATCATTATTATCAAAATTATTTTTATTATTAATAGTATTAAAAGAAGTTTCAGGTGTATATGAGTATGTATGAATTGGATATGGAGAAATTGAATTATTCATAGAAGCAGGAGTAGTAGTAGTAGTAGTAGTAGTAGCATTAGTATTAGTATTAGTATTAGTAGTAATAATACTTGTAGTAGTACTAGAACGTGATATAGAATTTGAAATATTTGGAAGTGTAGAAGAAGTAGAAGTTGTAGAAGGTGGTTTGGGGATGGGAAGTGGAGGAAGAGGCGAAGTAGACCATATTTGTGAGACTTCCTTGATAGGGGAAGGAGGAGAGAAAGGAACAGAAGATGAAGAATGAGGATAATTAAATGTTTTTAAAGGAATAATATAATTATTATTATATTTATTATTATTATTATTGTTATTTGAATAATTAATAGGACTTGAATCACTATCTGTATGATTTATATTAGAATACATATACATATTATTCTTATTAGCTATATATAGATTATTACTACTATTACTAGTAGTAATACTAGAACTACTAATACCACTTTCTCCAGGAATACGCATATAATCATCAGATTCACTATGAGGGGGAATAGCGTCATTAGGATCAGGAGATGAAGAAAACCGCGGGGATAAGGAACTAGAAGATATTAAGGAATCCGTGATTAATGGAGAATTTGTAATTGACTGACGATTTTCACGGAAAATTGCTATTGGAGAGGCTATATAGATAATTTTATATTATGGATAGGATATTACTGTTAATAATAATAATAATAATAATAATAATAATAATAATAATAATAATAATAATAATAATAATAATAATAATAATCATAATAATCATAATAATAATCATAGTATACTTGAATTTTTTTGTTTATTCGAAAAAGATTTGGAGGTTTCTATTTTAGAATTATTGTTAGTTTCTCCAGTTTCTGTAGTTTCCATAGATAATGATTTTGTTCTTTCTGGAACATTTTTGTGTTTCTTGGAAGTATCTGTATTGTGGAGTGGATATGGAATAGTATTTTGTTCTGATAAATTACCATCAAGTGATTGATTTGTATAATTAATATCGTTATTCATAATATTAGAATTATTTTGAATTGAAGAAGAAAGAGGAGAGAATGGAATATTTATATCAACTAATGATGTATTTGATAATGATTTATTATCATTTCCCGTAGTTATTTTCGTATTTGTTATATATGGAGAAGTAGCAAAGGAAGAAGAAGATGATGATGATCCATGTTTATCAACATAATCGCGGTAAAGTGGAGAAACAGATTGACTTGTTGTTGTTGATTGTTGTATATAAGATGGTGATAAAGCAGAAGGAGTATAATTTATATATTTATTTCTACCTGCATAAAACATATCTTCAGCATTAAGAATAACACATAATCGATCCTCCATTGGATCTCTCTTATTCTATATATAATAATAATAATAATAATAATAATAATAATAATAATATATAATAATAATAATATATATAATAATAATATGTATAATAATAATATGTATAATACTATGTATAATACTATATATATATACCTTATCTGTATTAAAGCTACAATAGAATTTCATATCCATATCATAAATATCCGCGGTTATTGGAGGCGTGAATTCTCTATCTATAGTGGTATATTCTTCAGGTTGACAGGAATAGAAGAAAGAAGAGAAAAAATCATCATCACTGTTAATATCACCATAAGTCTCTGTTGACGAAGAAGGACTATATATATATATATATATATATATATTATATTATATATGTTTAATATTATTATAAATATACTCATTAATATCATCACCATCACCTATATATATGTAATTATTAATAAACAATATTTATATATATATATATACCTCCTAAATAACATTTTGTATGACTATTTTCATGTTCATATACATATACATTTCTTTTAAAATCCTTTTTCCCATGGGAATTTATATATTTTGATAATAACATTGGATTACTATCCATTAATCCTTCTATATAATATAATAATATAGAATAATATAGAATAGTATATAATAGTATATAATAATATATATATACTTAATTTAAAATCATTAAATCCATCCATTTGATTGAGATCTCGTTCTCGTTTAACTCTTATCTATATATTTATATATATATATATAGATAAGTATAAAAATATAATAATAATAATAATAATAAATATAATAAATATAATAATAATAATAATAATAATAATAATAAATATAATAATAATAATAATAATACATTATCATTATAATTATCTTGTTTAGATTTTGTGGAAGAAAGACTACTATTAGTTTTAGGGCTATAACAATCACGTATATTCACATATCCAGTACCAAAATATGCACCAAATACTTGATCTATATATATATAATAAATAATAAATATATTTATATATACCATTATTATTATTTGGTTTATTTATATTTTCTTTTAAATTATTATAATTTTTACCTATTTTATTTATTGAAGAAACAGGAGATATACTAATATTATTATTATTATTATTATTATTATTATTATTATTATTATTATTATTATTATTATTATTATATGCTGATATTATGGATTCACCAGAAACAGAATGAATAGAATTATTATTAGTATTATTTTTATTACTAATAATATTATTATTATCATTATTATCATTAGTTGAAGAAGACGCAAATAATAATGAATTTATATTTTCATTAATAGCATCATTTGAATAGACTGGTGGCATTCCCTTGGAAATATTTACATTATTATTAGGATCTATAGTAGTTATAATAGAATTAACAGATGAATCCGTATTATGAATATTTATATATTTATTTGTATCTATATTTATGTTATTATTATTAACATTATTATTAACACTAACATTATTAACATTATTATTATTATTAATATATTCTTTAGAATGTGTTTTATCTATAGGAATAGGAGAAGAAGGAGTAGAAGTAGTAGTATTAGTTGTATTAGTATTTGTACTTGAAGATATAATAGACTGAATAGGCGTCTGAGAATAACTGAAAGGAGATTCAGTTTCTATATACATATAATATTACATATATATATTATTTAAAAATAATAATAAAATATAATAAAATAATAATAATATTTTTTATAATAATAAAAATAATTAAAAATACAATAATAAAATAATTACTAATAATATATATATATATATATATATACTTGTAGTATAATAAGATGTATCTTGTACAACAGGTTCATATAATTTAATAATTTTCACGGGGATAGTAGGACTAACTTTTCTTAATAATTTTTCTTTTGTATATTCATCTACTTGAAAATGTAAATCTGTATATATATCTTTATACGGTATACCTTGATCTTCAAATATTCCTGTAGAGTTACTTATAGAGTTATTCTTACTCATAATATAATTATTTCCTGTATCATTATATTTATATATATATTTATCTTTTGGAGAAATACTATTATTATTTATTTGATCATGTTCATCAACTTTCATTATATTTATAGAATCATCAGACATCCGCGGGAATTTAATAGGATCAACTGAAGTTGTATTTATTTCATTATCAAAATCAGTCATTTCTGGTGTTGTACTACTAAATACACTTGGACGATTCCCGCGGGTTTCAGAGTCAGATACAACATTATTATTCTTTATTTTAAATGAATGAGAAGTAATTAAATTGTCTTTTTTATTTATACTCTGATTATTTAATTTAATAGAATTATTATTATTATTATTATTATCTGAAATATTATCTTTATTATTATTATTATCTTTATTATTATTATCTTTATTACTATTATCTTTATTATTATTATCTTTATTATCTTTATTATCTTTATTATCTTTATTATTATTATTATTCTTTAAAGAAGTTCTAGAGGATGAGCATCGACTAAAAGAAATATTTAAACTACTCCTTGGAGATATACCTGTATCACTCCCGTGGGAATAATTACTATCTGAGAAATGAGATAAAGAAGGAGAGACAGGAAGTGAAGGAGCCCTTACACGTTTCATATATATAGGTCGAGATACTAAAACAGATGAATTAGTATGCATTCTATAGGGAAGTGTAGGGAATACACTAAATAAATTACTATTTTTAGCATTATTATTATTAACACTATTATTATTCATATTATTATTATTATTCATATTATTATTATTTTGTATAATTGTATTATTGATAGTGTTACGATAAACAGGAGATACAGATGAAGTGAATTCTTCATTCTTTGAAGGAGAATAGGAAGTAGGTATATTAAAAGATGAAACATCCGATAATGATCTTTGTTTAGCATATATATTATTTATAGGATTTGAATGAGGTATATTAAAAGGTGAAAAATGACGATTATGTAATTTACGAGAGACAGTATTTGCAGAATTAGATATATCAGTTGTATTTAATTGATTCATATTATTATTATTCATATTATTATTATTCATATTATTATTATTACTATTCATATTATTATTATTACTATTATTAATAGAATTATTTGTTCTATTAATCATTTGATTAATAGATGAAGATGAAGAAGAAGAAACACTATTTGATGTAATATTATTATTCATTTGACCTAAAGGTAATTCTAGATTCATTTCATTTCTATTAACAATCGTATGCATAGCTTTTATTTCTTGTTGATTATTATTATTATTATTATTATTATTATTATTATTATTATTATTATTATTATTATTATTATTATTATTATTATTATTATTATTATTATTATTATTATTATTATTATTATTATTATTATTATTATTATTATTATTATTATTATTATTATTATTATTATTATTATTATTATTATTATTATTATTATTATTATTATTATTATTATTATTATTATTATTATTATTATTATTATTATTATTATTATTATTATTATTATTATTATTATTATTATTATTATTATTATTATTATTATTATTATTATTATTATTATCAATTATAATACTATCTATTGGCTGGTCTTTATTTATTATATTATTATTATTATTATCTATATTATTATTTATTGATTCTGTATTTATAGATGTAGATGTAGATGTTAGATTATTAATAACAGAATTCATACTGATATTTACATTAATATTATTATTCTGTATATCCTTAATACCATCACTATTCTTTATAATATTCTCTTTATCATTATTATTCTCTTTATTATTCTCATCATTATTATCATTAGAATTATTCTCTTTGTTATTATCATTATCATTATCATTATTAATCTCATTATCATTATCATGTTCATTATTATCATTATTAATCTCATCATCATCATTATTATCAGGTTGAGGTGAATTTGAATTTGAAGAAGATGATGAATGAACAGTTGTATTTATAGCTAATAAAGACAAAGAAGATTTAGTTATTTTATTATTTCTTAAAATAGGCTTATATTGAACATTTGCTGGAGTTATTGATGATAAAAATGAAGATTCAGATGTTACTGAATAGTTTTGATTTTTATTAATATGAGTAGGAGTATTTGATTGATTTGATGATTTTGAATGATGACTATCTATAGATTTACTAGGAGAAGAAGAAGTAGAATAGGATAAAGAAAATGGTGAATTTGTAACTACATTAGAAACAGCAAGAGAATGTTTTGTAGCAGCAGAAAATGAATTTGATGAATGTCTACTATTATTATTTGATTTATTCATGGGAATTGTTTCTGATTCAATATGATTATGTGAAGGAGAACACGGTGTAGATAACGATTGAGAATAAGTTGAAGAAATATTTAATGAATTACGTTTTAATATTTCATTATCACTAGTAGTCTCATTAGGAGATATATTTTGTAATATATATAATGATGATTCTAGAGTATTCTTATTCTTATTATTCTTATTACTAACTAATTTAGTATTACTTGTATTGTTTACTAATAGGGTTTCCTGCTCAGATACAGAGCTATTATCACGTGTTAAACTTGTGGAGTCACATGCTGAAAGATCTGTTGAATCTTTTCGATCAACAAGTGGTGATATTGTACGTTTCTTTATGAATTTTCCATTTGAAAAGCCAGTATATATAGTATGAATACTATTATTTTTATTAATAACTACAGAATTCTGTTGTTTATTCTCTGTATTTGTAGTTGATGAAGAGTTAACTTCAAATTCTGATTGATTCGTAACAGTATTACATAAAGAAGAGGGTTCTATAAACGTATTTGTAGAGTTATAAACTATCATTTCTGGTGATATATAAGTATTAGGAGAATTTGATGTTGACATAGAGGGTGTCATAGAGGGTGTCATAGAGGGTGTCATAGAGGGTGTCATAGAGGGCGTCATAGAGGGCGTCATAGAGGGTGTTATAGAACAAAGAGGTGTAGCTGTAGAAGAAGAAGAAATAAACAATGAATGTCTATTATTATGATGTAAATATAGAGGTGGTGTAGGACAAGGAGTAAGAGAAGGAGTAATAGATACAGGAGGAGTAGGAGTAGGAGTAGCAGAAGAAGGAGTAATAGAATGAAGAATATATGATTTTGTAGTCATTTTTGGAGTATAATAAGATTGTAATTGATTTATAGTATTTATTTCGGGTTGTCCTTCTGATGGTATTCTTGTATTCATATTCTTTATAGTATTACTATTTATAATTAATGGATTATCTATGGAATTGTCATTTCTAGGAGATTGATTATTATTAATGGAATTATAATTATTAAAATGATTAATAGAAGAACCAATAGATGGATTGATGGCTAATAATAATGGTTTATCTTCAGAAGTAATCGAATCAGAATACCTCATCATTTGTACGGAGGACACATCTGTTTGTGATAAAGTATTTGAATTTCTGTCTTTTTCATATTGTAAAGAAATAGTATCTCGAACTTCACGTGACGTATCTGAAGATGTTGATAAAGAGGACTGCATATTATGGAATGTATTATTATTATTATTATTTGTAGTATTTGAAATACTAGCTGTAGTAGTATCATTATATTTATTATTTTTATTATTAAAACTGTTTGTTTTTCTAGAATTGTCTTTAGTATACATACTATTATTATTTTCATTATATACATAATGAGTATCCCCTTGGGAATTATATAGAGATGGATTAGGAAGAGAGAAATCAGTATCTGAATAAGGTTGTGGAGAAATTGAGGAGCACGTGGCAGAAGGAGCAGACGTTGGGGATTCTGTAACGGCAAATGATGATTTAGATGTAACAGAAAATAATGATGGAGATACAGATGGTTTTCTATTGGCTGGAATTAGTAACGGTAATGACGCAAGTGGTACTGGAGATAAACTATATATATATATATTTAGTTGAGAAATAGTATTATAATATTGTGATGTTATTATATATATATATATATATATATAGTTAAGAAATAGTATTATAATGTTGTGATGTTATTATATATAAATATATATATACTTGCAAGTCATTCGTTCTCTTCGATCTTCTATACCAATAGGAGGGTTTAGAACTTCTTCGAACGTTGTCCATGGATGACGAGCTATTTCTTGTAAAGAAGGACGTTGAGAATAATCTTTATTTCTATAGAAGATTATATAAAATATAATATATATTAACAAATTTAATAATAAACATATTATAATATATACAAATAAATTAAACATAAAATAAATAAAATAATAAGAATATATTTATATACAATAGTTTAGTAAGAAGATCGATTAGAAAAGGATCCCTCGTTCCCATGTGATCTTTAGGGAATTTGATTGGATCATTAATAATCATAAAAGATAATTGTGATAATGTTGATGCTATATACGGTGGTGTACCAAATACTAATGTATATCTATATATATATATATATATATATATAGAAAGTAATAAATATTTATTATAAGAATAAATATAGTTATAATAATAAATATAAAGTTGTTAGTGAATAAATTTAGTATGAATGTAATAACAATAAGTATTATATATATATATATATACAATAATACTCCAAGTGACCATATATCTAGATATGTATTACTATTAAAATGATCTTTATGATATTCCGGAGGCATAAATGTAGGAGTACCTCCACTAAACCTATATATATATATATATATAGTATTATTATTACTCTTATTCAATATATATAAATGTATAGATAATATTATTATTTCTCTTATTTAATATATATGAATGTATATATAATCTAATATATAGTTATATATTCTATAATATATATAAACTAATTTATATAATCTATAATATATAAACTAGAATATAAATAAATATATATATACATGCAAGAATCACTTTTTTTTCTAGAAAGACCAAAATCAATTAATTTTATTCCATTTTCAATTTTATCTTCATCAATTCTTCCCGCCACAACTTCCCGGTAATCGATATTCCATAATACATTAGAAGGTTTCAAATCCCCGTGAATATATCCTAATGAATGTAAATAATATAATGCTTTTAAAACACCTCGAAATATATAACGACACACAGATAATGGATAAGTAACTGTATAACTATATATATATTATAGTTCACAGTTTATGATTATTATTATATATATATATAATATATTTTTGAAATATGATAAAAATTCTTATTATAATTATATATATATACATATTTTCTTTTAATATAGGTCCAAAAGGTACATAAGATTCGACCAAATATACATAATTACTAGGTTTATCTATTAATATCTATATATATATATATATATATATATATATATATATAGAGAGAGAGAGTATTAATAATATGTATATATATATTTAGAGTATTTATAACATATATATATATACTTCTTTTAATGCTACTATATTATTATGTTTAAGATGCCTTAATACTTCTGCTTCATTTCGAATACTCTATATATATATTAATATATATTAATATATAATAATATGTAATAATATGTAATAATATATATATATAAATAATAAATAATAATATATAATAAATAATATATTATAATATATTATAATAAATTATAATATATACTATACTATATATATATATATACTTCAAAGGGTTGTAAACTAGTATATTTCTTTAAATGTTTGAGATGCGATCGTTTATATTGTTCCGCAGTAATTGTTTTAAGAGCATAATAACTCTGAGTCTCTTTATCCCATACTTTATATATCTATATATATATATATATATATATATATATATATATATATAACAATATTATTATTATTATTATGATTTATTTATAATTTAATATAATATAAAATAATAAATACATAATATAATATATATTTTATATACTTTAGAATTAACACCAGAATATATATCTTCCATAATTTCATATTGATTAATACAATGATTATGTTGATTCGATATAGTTCTATTAATCTATAAATATACAGATTATAGAGTAGTTAATATTATATATATATATATTATAATATATACAGCTGTAGTTACACCCACTATTTCTTGTTCTGTTTCATTTTGTTTTTCATTAGTTTTTGAATTATTCACGGGAATAGAGAGTGAAATAATAGAATCAACGAGCTCTCTTCTTAATTTCCGAACTGTTGAATTTCTACGATCGGATACTGATTCATACCACTATATATAATATATAATATATATAATATATAATATATAATATATAATATATAATATATAATAAATAATAAATAATAAATAATAAATAATATATAATAAAAAATATATACATCAAATAATTTTTGGTTATTAGACGCAATTTTCCAAAGTCGTTTTCGAGACAATTGAAAACAAGAAATCTATAGAATAATATATTAATAATAAATAATCATATATATATATATATATATATATATACATTGGAGCATGCTTGTGCATTACAGTTATATCTCTGTTGAGAGATTAATGATGTTAAACCAAATAAATTTCCACTTGATCTATATATTATTATTATTATATATATATATATCATATAGAAACATATAATATTATAAATATAAAATATAATAAATATAAAATATAATAAATATAAAATATAATAAATATAAAATATAATAAATATAAAATAAAAATAAATATAAAATATAAAATAAACATAAACATAATAATATATATATAATATACAATTTATATATTTCTCTAGAAGTACCTAATAATTCATTTAAACAATAACGAACTTCTCCTTCTAATAATATATATATATAGCTAGGAACATCTCCTTGAACATATATGAATTCGTCACTTTTAAATTCAATTATTTGTAAATATTTTATCAAATAACTTCTCTATATATAAAGTCAATTATATATTAAAATATATATATATATTATTGTATACTTCTTCTTCAGAAAGAAAAGATTCAAATAGAAATGTTTTTTGAATGACATTAAAATAAGGAAAATTCTCATATTTCTTAAAGATACTCTAAAAACAATTGACATGGATGATTCATATAAATATACCTCCATTGGATCGACTTTTGTCTCTACAACATCTTTCTCAGTAATATCATCAAGGTCATTCAATAAATCATCATTTAAATCCTAATTTAAAAAACAATTATAAAATATAGTCTAATCAATTACGATAATTAATATCATATAATATATATATACACTTAAATCACTACTAATTCGTTCAGCAGAGGAATATCTTTCATGCTCATCATTATCTAATGAAGAAGGAAGAGATACACTACGATCATCAGTAGCACTATTAGGTTTCTCACTTGTAGGGATAACAATATCTTGATTCTTTGAGTTTTTATTACCCATATTGATGAGAAAAAATGAAATAAACAATAATGATGTTGAAAAATTAAAAAATTGTTAATTTCTCGACTTCAAGCAAAAGCCTAACAATTGCCATCAGTTTCTAAAAGGAAAATTCATGGGGAAAAGAGTTTTTTCCCCATGAATTTTTTGTTTATTTCTGTATTATTTTCAATTTTGTAAAAATGTGACGACAGAAGTCTTCGACTTGAGTATATAGAAGTATTCCTTTAAATAATCTACATGAACGCAGCAACTAAGGTTGTTTCTATATTGGCATTGCTTGTTCTGCTAGTACTTCTTTTTTATTGTCAATTGACTTACAATTCCATTGTTTTATCGTCTCAAACAGAAAGATCCTTTCCATCATCAGATGAGAATGAAGATGAAGATAGTATAGAAATATATATTTAGTGTTTATAATTATGTATTTCGTTATTCAAATTATTTTTATTTATATAGGCTATTTGTTTATTATATCTCCTGTTGTGGAACGTCTTGCATATAATAATACTAGAGATGATACTAGTCAAAGTATAGGACAAATTCCTGTTGATATAATGAAAAAGACACTTTCCATAGTTTCAAATAATGAAAATATGCGTATTTTTTTTTTTTATTTTTTATTTTTTATTTTGTTTCTTTTTTGTTTTTTGCCTATATTATTTAAAAATAACACTTTATATACATTTATAGCATATAATTCCCAAGAATTGCAAAATTCTGTTTATAAGAAACAGAAACAATCTATTTTCTTCAATCGAATAAATACCACAAATGATTCTATAAATATTCTCCCAAGTATAAGAATATCGAACAGTAGTTTTCAATATGAACCTTCAGTATTATCACTTTTTAATTCGTATTCCTTGTCAGATATAATATCATTATTTCAAAAGAATAATAATCATTCTATGGAAATATTAAAAGATGAAGAAAGTGTATATAGATCTATTCAGAATGGAACAATTTATGGTGCTTTTTCTTATTATAAACCAAATACTATTAATTTAAATTTATTTGAAGAACAAAATACTATAGAACCAAAATTATATTATCAATCTATAAATATAAATAAACCTCAATATTATCAATATTCAGTATATAATACTTCTGTTAAACATAAGCATGATTATTATAGATATACATTACATTCTATTCTATTTCCTCGTACATTGCATTTCTCATTTATAAGTATACCAAGAGTCGAAAATTCACTAAATGAATTATTTAATCCTTATTTTATGGTAGGATTTATTAAATCACAAATTCAATCTTTCTCTTTAAGAAATAGTATACGAAATACATTTGCTACTTTATCTCCTAACCAACCGAAGCATTTATTATATAAGTTTTATTTCTTATTAGGAATTAAGAAGGGTATGAATGATCATTTATTGAAATTATTATTAGCAGAACAATATAAATATAATGATTTAATTATTTCAAATATAATAGATTCCTATCAAAATGTTACTTTAAAAGTCTTTATGGCTGAAGAATTATTTATTACTTCGAATGCTACTTCTCCTTATGTATATATTGGCGATGATGATACCTGTTTAAAAACAAAATATTTAATAAAACAATTAGAATCTGCTCCTCGTAAACGTTTTTATAAAGGAAAATGTGTATTTTCAAAAATAGGTGAAGATGATCCTCATAGTAAACATGGAGTATCGAAGGAAGCCATGCCTAAAAGGATATCATTTTCAGTAGCTTATGGTATGGTACATTCAAAGGATCTTATCTATAGACATCAAATGTTTTATAAATATCTAGATTATTTAACACATATTGATGATGGTCAACTTGGTATATTTAATAATTATGATAAAGTTAGTATTCTATGTGAAAAGAATATTAATACTTATTATCCTCATAGTGATTATAATAAGAAATTTCTTGACGATCCTGCTTTTATTGGATATCATAATGTTAAATCTGCTAAATTAATGAATAAAATATGTGGTTCTATTGTATAATGTATGTTAGATTATAATATTATTTTATTTTTTTATTATTTTTAATTCATTTTCTTCTTTTTTGTTGTTTTTCTTTTTTTAATCCTTGCTTCGATTTTTTCAATTTTTATTAAATTTTTATAAATCAAACAATTTAATATATATATATATATATATATATATATATATATATTGTTTGTTTTGTTTGTCTTACTAGTATTACCTTTTTTTATTTCTATATTATGTTGTTTTGTTTATCTCAATGTGTATATATAGTATCATGTTTGTTTTTAAAAATATACATATATTGATATAATTATTTCATTTATATAAATCACAACAATATGTTAACAAAACAATTATATATTAAATAAAATTAAAAAAAAATATGAATAGAATAAAAAGAAATACCTATATTATTATTATATATGATTCTTAGTTTAAAAAAAAAAAATGAATAAGAGTAGCCAATATATATATATGAGAGATTATATACTTATATAAAAGAATAGAATAATGGGAAAGGTTTATAACAGAAGAGTAATCAAATGATGAATTACAATAATTATATAAAAAAAATGTTTTATAAGAGTTGTTATATATAATAGTCATGTTTGAAATAGAATATATTTATTATGTAAAGAATATATCAAAAACAAAAAGCATTCATTGAATTACTGAACGAAAAGAAAATAGTTGTTATTGAATATAAAAGGATATATGTAAATATTTAAAAAAGAAAAATAGAATTTATAGATAAATAAATATAACGAATGAATAATATATTGAAGTGACAGAAATAAGTATAAAAATACCTAAGAACAAATATATATATATATACTTTTAAAAAACTATACAAAAGATGAATAAAAGGAAAGAGAATAGGACTATCATATATATAAAAAAGGATTTGGCTAAAAAAACTAAGATTGATAAGAAATAATAGAAACGATATATACAAGATGATACTAATAAAATAAAAGGATCAAAATAATTTATGATTAATAGGTAAATACATACATAATTAGAAAATAATTGAATAAATAAAAAAAAAATTGAATAATTTGAAAATAAAATTAATTAACAACTAAAATTTCGGTTTTAAGAAATTTTAATTAAAAAAATAAAATTAAAAAATAAAATTAAAAAAAAATATATATATATATATCTAAAAAAAATTTTCTTTTTATTAAAAGAAAATAAATCATAAAACAAAAATCTATATATATATTCACTTAAGATTGTTTGTAAATAGTTTAAGAAGAAGCATCAGGTAATTGTTCAGAAGCATAATAAGGTGGTAAATAAATACGAACATTTTTATTTTCAATATTAAAAATAGAATCACCAGATTGAGTTTTACCAATCATTTTTTGCATAGATTGTAAAATAGTATCTGAAACACCATCATATAAAGCACCACGAATCTGACTGTTCTTATCACATATAGTAGCATACATATAATCATAAAAAGGAGTAATTTCATTAAGATCTCCAACACGAATAACAACATTCATAGCAGTAGTAGAATAGACTAAAGGAGATTCACTTACTCTACTGGACCCTTCAACATAATAAACATTAACATCACGAGTACGATGAATATAAGTATTAGAAGGATCATTAAATATTTTCTTCATTAAAGTACGTTGAAGAGCATAACGTATATCATAACTAGCAGCACGAGGATCTAAATTATCAATATATACAATCATAGGAACATCCCAATAAGTTATATTAATAATTTGAACAACACTATTTGTACTAGGTTTATCAAAATAACTACCAAAATACTCAGGTTTACATAATCTAGTAAGTTTACCATTATATTTTTGTTCAATACTATCAGGAACAGGAGTATAAGCATAATAGAAAACTTCAGTTTCTTCAAAAGGAACATTTTCTAATACTATACTAACAGGATTTGAAGTAATATTATTAGGATAATAAATAATAGGTACATTAGCAGTTTCAGCTTTACATTTAGCAGATTTTTCTTTATATTCATAATCACCAAAAGAAATAGAATGAGTAGAATAAAATTCAGGATTAATTTCTTTTAAATAAGTATTTAATGTAGTTTCATAATTACCATCTGCAAAAGAAGCTAATACTTGATCCGAAGAACCATATTGAGTATCAAAAACAATATCAAATTCATTTCTATATTCATCACCAACTAAAGAATAAGAACGTCTAGTTATATAGATATCACGTATAGGTATTAAAAATGTTTGTTTTAAAGCATATTCTATTTCTTCAAATATCCATCCAGAAGTATTTAATAAAGAAATATCATCAGCATCACTAGGATTACCATTGATTTCTAATTCAAGTGTAGCATGAAGTTTAGAATATACATGTCCTTCAGGAATAGTAATATCTTCATTTTCATTAATAAAATAAGATAAATGACATTGAACAGTCTTAGACATTATTTCAGCTTTTACATTCATAGGATTATATACACAATATTGTTGAGTATAAGTATTTGTAGTACTATCACATTTTTCTTCAATAATATTATCTTCACTAATTTCTGTATTAGTATATAATAAACTATCTATTCCAGGGCAAACAGGACGTACATAAACACTAATAGTACGTTGACCAACATAACAAGTAAAAGGAATAAAAGAAGAAACAGTAAATAATAATCGAAGTTGTTCATTTTGATATAAAGTAACAGGAATTTGTTCTTTACTCATTTGTATACCATCTAATCTACAAAATACATTAGCAGGTGAAATATTAAATAAATAATAAGGTAAACTAAGTATTTCATCTTGTTTAATAGTATAACTCTTACTAACATCTCTTAATTTAAGAATAGTAAGAGAATATTCTTGGCTATAACCTTCTCCATATACAGTATCAAGAGTAGTCGTAGATACAGTAAGATAGACAATAACATCTATAGATAAAGGATTAACAACAGTAGAAAGAATATGTGTATTCATTGTATCATCACCAGCTAATACAATACCATAAGTATTACAAGCAATATCTTGTTTAGTAACACCATTATCGGTAGAAACACTACAAGTAATTTGATAATCCTTAATAGCAGTACAAGAAGTATTGGTTTCATCCTTATCATCACAATTAAAATGGAAGAAATATGTATTTTCTTCCATAAAAGTAAATGATGTTTGAGGAATAATAAGATTTTCATTATCATAAAGTGTAAATTTAGCAGCATGAGATATAAATACTTCATAAGAATAAGAACAATCATATTGATTATGAATATCATGTCTTTCTAAAGTATCGGATTCCATTACAGAATATTCATTACTACATAAAGGACGATAAGTATTCGTTTCAACAATATCTTCACCATAATAAGAAGAGACAGTGGTAATAGTAGTACATAACATAGAAGTATAAGTATTCGTAGCATTTACATTTGTTTCAATATTATTATATACTACACTATCATAAGAAGTAACAGTAGACCAAGTAGAACAAGAACCATATTCAAAAGGATAACTACCAAATTGACGAGTAACAGTAGGAGCACCAAATACTTTAATAGAATAATAATGATCTTTCTTTAAACATATGGAGGTAACAAACAGAGGATCAAAATGATAAGTATTAATACTAGCAAAACCATAATAAGTTTGAATTAACTCAGTTTCTTTAGTATCTTTATTTAATGAATAAATACTAAATCCTTCATAACCACCATCAGTAGTAGCTAATTTATGAATAACAGCTACTTGTTCATCTTCATTACAAAGAATAGGACCTACATGGAATGGAACAGTAACATCACTAGTAACAGTAGAATCATCATTTATAGTTGAATAAGTAGCAAAATAAGCGAAATCACCAATAACATGTCCATTAAAATCATGGGAAATACCATTAGTTGTACGTTCAGATAAACTAGTAATAGTAACATAGGAATCAGTTTTCCAACTTTCACCTTTTAATATACTATTTGATGTATATAAAGACATAAATAAAGAATAATCACCAGAATCAAAACAAAAAGCATGTTCATAGATATTATTAGCCACACTATTTCCTCCTCTCATAAATATAGAAGACCATGCATCATCGTTACTAATAGTAGAACCAATAACAGTAGAATCTTTAGAAATAGAGAAGACTTCATAATAAGAAGTAGTAGAATAAACACGAGTAACAATAATAGGATATTTACCACTATTTTCACCATCACAACTAAATTTAGAAAGAGTCATAACAGTCTTTGTATTTTCATTATTACCATTAGTAGAAGTAATAGTAGCTGCATCACCAGTAAAAGAAACAGTACCATGATAATAATACTTTTGTTCATTAAATAATAATCCATCAACTAAAGGATCTGTGACTGTAATAATATCACCAAGATAAGTAGCTGTAGCATCAACAGAAGTAGGAGAATCACTAGCTACTGATAATATAATATCAGGACGAAGAGTAAAAGGAATATAATTATCTATATAAGATATTTTACTAACTCGAGCATTAAGAAGGACAGCAGGAGTTTGAGTAAGAATAGAGAAGAATTCATCGAAAGAAGGAGAATAACCAATAGTATAAATACAGTTGTGATAATAAGTAATATGATAATTATTATCATAAAAAGAAATACAAGGACCACTGACAGTTGAGGTAGGACTAACTTGAATAACATTATAATCGTTATTACTAGCGTATCTAGGTAAACAGAATCTTTGAGTAGCTGTACCAGCAACAATTTGACTAGCAGTAAATGTATATGATTTCTCACAAGTAGCCATATTGTTTACATCGGCAGAAGGAAGAAAACAGAAATTAGATGATGTTGATATTACACTGTTGACATAGTAATTGAAAGATAATGAAATAGAATCAGTAGCAGTATAACTTCCAATAAGAGGTCCAGTAATAGAAAGAGTCACATCACTCTGAGTTTCAGAATTGCAAACTAGAATAAATATATGTTATTTAGTAAAGAAATGAGATACACTAAGAAGAATTTACATAAAACATACCTAACTGACCAAATGCTAATAAAGCAAATAGCATAAATATAATAAATTTCATTCTATTTAAATATAAATAATAAGTTAAATAGATTGTAATAATAAATAAATAAATATTAAGGAGTGTCTTTTATATCGAAGTTTTGTGTTGTGACTTCGTGCAACCAGATTGATATTTGATTATAAAAAGAGTAAAGTGGTTTGAATTTCTCTTGATAATAAGCTAGAATTTGAATGAATTCGACCACTTTACTCTTTTTTTCCATAAAAGAGCAATTGCTTTTTTTGTTGTCCATACTTATTCTATTATTGGAGGGTTTCAGGTTCAGCGAATAGATTTATAGAATAGATTAGTTCATCCACTTATCTTTCAGGAAAATGATTAATAAACGAAGGGTTTATAAATAGATGAATTTTCTTGAAAAAAATTTAAATTTATTCTATTAATTCTGGGGATCCGTTGTTTTTATTTATTTAGGAATTCAGAAGATAAAAAAGTATATTATTCACTGAGAATGATTCATGATGTTTTCTAGAGGTTTATAATGTGTTTGTTTCGGATGTAAAGTCTGTATTTCTTTCTGGTTTTAAAAATGGATAATTGAATTCGAATAAACAATGCAAAGATATAATGAAATAATAAATTTGATGATCAGTTACGGATAAGCTAAGGTTTAAATAGATTTTTAATATAAAAAAAACAAAAATAAAATGACAGATACTATAAATAAACTCAAAAAATTAAAATATGGATATAATTTTTACTTATAAGAACAGCTAGAAGAGATAATAGAAAAATTTTTTGGTAGAGAAAAAGAAAAGAAAAATGAAAAATTTAAAAAAATTATAATAATAATAGAAAGAAAGATAAATGAAAAAAATAAATTAGATTCAATGATATTTAAAAAGAGAATATTTAATTATCGTGTTAATGTATCATGTAATAAATATTGAGACATGATTTCTGTTGTATTATAGAAGATAAATTGCCAAGGAACTATATATAGAATTAATATTTATGAAAAAAAATGATTATAGAAATAAGAATAATCAATTATAGATAAATATATATTAATATATAACAAATCTTAATACAGTTATTGAAAAACCTTTAAATAAAGCACTAACACCTTCTGTTCGTAAAGTCTAAAGAATATATATAGAATAATTTGATGAGTTATAATTATATGAAAAGTTATAAGTATATATAGAATAATGTGAAGAGTTATAAGTAAATATATAGAATTATTTGATGAGTTATAATTATATGTATATATAAAAATACTTTAACAAAACAATCCCATGAGCCTTTGTATAATTCTTTACCCTATAGAAGAAGAAATATATATTAAAGAATTAATTATAATTGTTATTATTATAAATAGAATAATAAAGATAATAATAAATGAAATAAATATAATAATAATAATAATAATTTTTATTATTATAATCAGAATAATAAAGATAATAATTATTATATATATATATATATATATACATAATGTTGATTAACAAGTCTAGTTTTGACTACATCAAAAGGGCTTGCTACAAGTGTACATAATACACCACTAATAAGAGAAGCAAATGTACTATATATACACTTATAGTAGAAACTATGTGTATCATCTTTGCCTATATATCTATATTAAAAATAGTTAATAGTGAATAAGAAATATAAATTTTACAAAAAAATGAAATATATTATTATTTATTATTATAAGGATAAGAAATAAAAATAGAAGCAAACATAGTGTATTAGGGTGAATAATAAATAGAATAATAAAGGAATAAATAAAAATAATAAAATAAATAATAAAAATAATAAAATAAATAATAAAAATAATAGAATAAATAATATAAATAATAGAATAAATATTAAAAATAATAAAATAAATAATAAAAATAATAAAATAAATAATAAAAATAATAAAATAAATAATAAAAATAATAGAATAAACAGTAACCTATTATATATATCCGTTACATACTGTTTAATAATGACCCTGGATTGATCATAGCACGCTACTCCTGAAACAGACATGCACATACAACGACATAAAGTAGGACCTGTACTCTTATAAAATGCTTTTATTCCTTCTGTCCTTAAGATAGATATACATGCATTACTAAAAGAAGTATATCGAGGAGGTAATCCTTGTTTCTTTAAACGACCATCGGCTTGCATACGAATCTTTATTGTATCCTATATATATATATATTATATATTATATTATATTATATTATTATATATTATTATATTATATATTATATTATATATTATATATTATATTATGAATAAAAAGAATTTAAAAATAATATATATTATATATTAATAATCACATCATATTATATTATGAATAAAAAAAAATTATATATAATATATATTATATATTAATATTCACATTATATTATATTACGAATAAAAACAATTTTAAATATAATATATATATAGAATAATACACATACCAAGGGTAATGCAAATAATTGACCATATAAACCAGTTACAATAGATACAGAAACACGTTGAGTAAATGTGTTTTTTGTATTTTTACCATATAATAAGTCTTTTATAGGTTTATAAAATCCTATTCCAATACCACCACATAATAATTGACGAATCAAAGCACTTTCACCTCCAGCAAACAGAGATTTCACACCTTCCTCCTTTATCACATTCTTAGCTATCTTTACAATAGGAAAACGCCTCACAGCCGTCTGAACAACCTTTTGTCCTTCTCCATTTAACTGCATTCGTATTTTCAACATATCAAGAGGTAAATTAATGAATTCAGCTAATGTGCCACAAGAAGCAGCAATGAACCAACGAGTAGAAATATGATAGTCAGTCTTAACACTCATATAGTTGCCTACAATTATTCTTATAAAGTTTTATACTTAATTATAAAGTAGAAACACTCTTATTTCCTTTCTATTGTTCTCCAGAAAAGTTTCTGGTTTCTTATTTTGTGAACAAGAAGAAGTATGGAAACAAATGGACAAGAAAGAGGGAAATAATCATGAAACAATACAAATATTCAGTAGAAAGAAACGAATTAATTAAGATTCTTTTTCTCTATTTCTTTCATTTTCTGTTTTCTATTTAACAACTCTGTTTCCCTTTATTCTTCAGTTAATAAATCTTGATTCTCTCTTATCTATCTTTGCAGATATTCTTCACTTTTTACTGTATATGAAATCAAGTGGAAAAGACCATTTGTGATTCATTATCATTGACTTATATTCTTTTTTTTTACTTATAATAACTCTTATTGAATGCTTCGTTATCGTAATGATCATTTTATTTAATAATGAAAGTTAAATTTTTATTAATACAATGTAAAATCATTTGTTTAAGAAAACAAAAATTAAATACATCTTCTATGACGTATAAAGTCTATTGACAGTTGTGGTTAATAAAATGTAGCTTATTTTTTTTTAAATAATTGCCTAATCTATCTTAAATAAATACTAATTAACTCTTAAATAGCTCTCTCTTATATATATTCCGTTTTTCTGATATTTTTATTTAAAATAATAATAGTATATAAATAAAAGGAAAATTGAAAAAAAAGAAAAATTTCTTTAAAAAAAGTTTTTGAATTTGATTTTTTATAATTTCAAAAGTAAATTATTAATTAAAATTGTAAATTAAATTCATTATGTATATACTCTTTTCTTTACAATATAATATATTTTTTTTTAGTTAAAAATTATAGGTAATTATGAATTTATTAGAAAAAAAAAATCAAATGTTCATTTTGGGATCAAACTCAAGTTACAGATATGAGAGTATATATCTGTAACACTTGTTTGATAGTATATCTACAGTTTATTGTGATGCATTCCTTTCTCTTAGCTATTTCTTTATCAATACGTGTTTGTCTATAGATGATTCACTCTCCTTATTGTGCTGGATGTGTTGAAATTGTTGATGGTGATGACTTTGTCAGTGATCACACTAGAAAATGGCATGTGAACTGTCATGATCTTTTTTTATTAGCGGTATGATATATATATAATGAAATAAAATTTCATTTTTCATTTTTTATGAATATATTATATGATATTATTCTGCATTGATTTGTATAACTCAACTTTAGATTAGTACCTTAATTCCAAACATATATATGATTCAATACTATATAGAAAAAGGTCATTCTACATCGAATGGTGGATTCTCTAAAAAGTAGAATTTAATTCATAAATTTGGTACTGGAAATGATACTTATGTTTATCATAATCCTAATGAAATATTATAGAATAAGAAAGGAGTATCGAGTATGAGAATCAGTGGCACTTTCTTCCCTCCTGAATTCACTGTAGACAGTCTTATTAAAACTGTATATTATATTATATTATATTTTTATAATATGTTGATTACTTTTTGATTTATATTATATAATATTATATGTTAAATATTTGTATATTATTATGTTATATATATATATATTTATAATAATGATAATAATAATAATAATAATAATAATAACAATAATAATAATAATAACATATATAGGATGGAAACAAGGTTGATTCTTTAGATATTAGTTTATTTAAAGTGCCAAAATAAGAAAAAATGAAAACTAACAATGAATATATTATTAAAGTATATAAACTATAATATATTTATTGAATTCTATATTGCATATATATATATATATATATATATATTTATTTATCTGTTTATATATTTTCTATATATATATAGTTAGAAGGAATATCCCGTTTATATTGTTTAAAGTGTAAAACAGAAGAAGATCTTCTTCAATGGATGGCAGCACTTGGAAATGAATCCAAAAGCATATTTTAATCATGGGAATAAGCTTATTAATTTCAATATAAGTTTTTAAATATTTTGCCATGTATCCTTCTATTAACTTTAAACTACTGTTTATTATTAATATGTATATCTATTATGTTGTAAAATTAGAATTATAATACTATTTGTTGACTAATTGCCACAAACATATAAATATTGTGAATATTAATGTTTAAAGTCTTGATTTCTCGATTAATAAACATATTTTTAAAACAAACAATGAATAAACGAATGGATATATATTATAAATATCATATTTCAATAGATTATATATCAATTAATAAAAGGAATTTTATATAAAAAAATAAAAACAATATCTATAATAGAAATAATAGCAATTAACATTTTAATTGTCTTTCAGTAATACCAATTTTTTCAGATTGTGTTTCTTTCTCTCCATCCTCATTAACTATATAATTATTAATAGACATTTTGTGATCTTTTAAAGTGATCTCAATCATACGACCTCCTCTTTTTACACTATATATATATAAGATTATATATATATTGAAATAATAACGATGAATAGAAATATATAGGGTTATATATGAATATCAATAGTTTTATAATTATATATATAGAGTTAAATTAATAATAATATATATATAATTTAATTGTAAAAAATATTAATAATAACATTATATATATTGAAAAAAAGCAAATAACTCCATATACCCTGAAGAAGGCCCATAGCAACCTATACCTGTTTTACGTCCATATATAAGATCAATGCCTTCATAATTCACTATATAATCATTTGTGTGATCATGACCTACATATACACTATGCATATCTCCTCTATATATATACATAAATTAAATAGTCTTTATAATCATTATTTAAAAAGAATAATAAATAGATATTTGAATACATATTTTTTTAAATATAGTATTAATTTTTCTTATTATATATATATGTAATAATCGCTTTATATATAGAGTGTTTATTATCATGTATACCTCTTTTTCATGGCGGCAATAAGACCAGGATTGGCGGGGAAACAACAAACGTGTTCATCCTTTCGACCAATAGGTTTGCCATCCTAATATAGGTATATATGTATGTAGGTCATATATTGTATAGACATAATAATGATTTATATAAATAATTAATGTAAAGAGATTGAATGTTATATATAAATATATAAAGAGGTATTTAGGTGTTTAAATAGGAGGGAATGAGGGTTTAAAAAGAAAAAGAGGGTTTATATGATTTAAAAAGAGTTTAATTGGAAAAAGGGAGGGAATTTATTTATAGGGGAAAATAGAGTGTTTATGTGTATAGTATAGAGGAATGTATTTAGGGGTATATTTATATATATATATATAGGGGTGTGGGAAAAGATGTGAAAATGAGTTAGGGAGGGAATGAGAGATATATATATATAGGGTATTATATATATATATATATATATATATATATACATCCCAAGAAGTCATAAATTCAGGTGGAGGAATATGAAAGAATGAAACAGCTATTTGTATATATTATTATTATTATTATTATTATTATATATATATATACCAGGTATTTTATATCCTTGTTCTTTTTCCATTTCTTCACTCTTCTTATAATACCATTCAACTATATATAAGTTATTACTATCATTTTTATCCTTATATATTAAATATATGTTCATAATATATAATAATAATAATATATGATAATAATAATAATATATGATAATAATAATATATATATATATATACTAGTTTCTAGTTCTACACATCCATATCCACTTATACCCATACATCCACTTCTCATAGAATCAAGGAACCACATATTAAACGCAATACGAGAAGTACTATTATATTCATATACTGGTATCACAAACTAATAGAAAGATAATAATAAATAAAATAAATATAATAATAAATAAAATATATATAATAATAAATATAATATAATAATAAATAATATAAATATAATAAAATATAACTATAAATATAATAATATAATATATATACATTAGAAGCTCCTACAGTTTCTTTTGGTGCTAATTCACTCATACTCCAGGGATTTGTCATATCTAATTCAATAATTTGTTTTCTCTTTAAATCAGCCTATAATATATATACATATAGTATCACTTTAATAACATTTTATAAGAATAAATATTAAAAACAAAATAATAATATACTTCTTCATCATGATTTCCTAATGCATATCCATAATATATCTTGGTTTCATTAGCTATCGATGAAAAATGTCTCCATTTCTTTTCATACCAACCTGATTTCTTATCCCAACCATATCCTATACATACAAATGATGAGTGAATAATGCTTTCTTTCATGAGGATAACAAACTATATAAATAATAATATTTACCTGCAACCATATCGCCAGTAAAAGCAATAAAATCTGGACGATCAGCTTCAAGAACTTTTTTCATAATATTATAAGTACCACTATCATTATCAGAATCACCAAAATGAAGATCGGTAAATTGAGTAATCTTAAAAGTCTGATCTTGATGCAATTGAAGCTTTGGCTTTTCAGTAAAAACACGTATATAAAGTGTAACAAACATAAAGAAGAACAACGCTTTCATTTTCTTTTGACTTTAATGCAAAAACAAAAATAAAAAAATTATGTATTCCAAACAATACTTAAAACAGAGTTTTGATCTTTATTTTTTTTATGTTGTCTTTTATTATTAAACCAATAGATCTCTTTCAAATTGAAGATTCGTTTGATTATAGGATAAGAATCTATTTATGGAATTATGCCATAAGTTATTTGATATCTTCAATTAAAGGATAGTATTGGTGTTTAAATTGTGGAAATATAGATGTCATTTGTGTTCAAATGGTTTTTATATTTATCAACTGATTGGCTCATTTAAAAATAATCATCCACTCATTAAATAATAAAAAAAAAAAATAAGCAGCCAGGCGGGTTTGAACCACCGACCGCACGATCTGCAATCGTATGCTCTACCACTGAGCTATGGCTGCACTATAATTTGTATTTATTATCTGGAGCCATATAGCTATTCCACTGCTTTCTGTTGAAAAATGATTTATCTTGTTATTAAAGCAAGAATCTTTTGTAACATGTTATTATAATGAAACGAAACAATTAAGGTGAATGACGCTATTTTATGAAAACTATTTAAACGGTAAATATCAATATATATGTAATAAATAAGGAGATAAAATAAAACAATAAGAATAAAAGAAGTAAATTATGATAAGAATACTAATGTTTAATGATAGAAGAAAAGATAGACAATAAGAGCAATACTAATAACATTAAGGATAGCAAGTAAGATAACCCAAATAGTTAAGGATTTCTTGGTGCAGCAAGGTTTGATTTCTTTAAGAAGAGGTTCATTGAGAGTGATTTCTGTAGTATTTTCATCAATAGGAATAGAAACATCATTAGTTTTCATATTATATTCAGTAGTATCTTTGGTAGTTGTATTTGTTGTTTCTTGTTCAGATATAGGATTTAAAGCGGCTAATTTTTGTTTTTCTTCTTCAGCAGCTTTAGCAAGAGCTTCTCCTTTCAGTTTTTCGGATAATTCAGAATGTTGTCTAATTTCATTCATACGACTAGCAATTTTAGCTTGTTCTTCATCATTATAAGATACCTTCTTATGTATATTACCACTAATTTCATAAATAGGCTTAGATTCAAAAAGATTAATTCTTTCTTTAAAGTTAATAGGAGCCTCTTCTATAATTCCTATTGCCTTTTTCTCTGTTTCTATATTTATATATATATAGTATTGGAAAAAATATAAAATTTATAATAAAATTCAAATTTATTAAAAAAAAAATAAAAATACATTTATAATAAAAAAAAAGATATAAAAAACTTTATTAGAAATAAAAAAAAATAGATATAAAAAAAAAATTTATAATAATAATCAATTATATCATTAAAAATACCTTCAGAAGGTTGTTCGGAAACAATAGGTTCTGAAATAGGTTCAGATTGAGTAGATACAGGTTCTAAAGGAGAAGAAGCAGCTGGAACAGAATCAACAGGAACTTCTTCTTTAGGTTCTTCAGGTACCACAGGTTCTTCAGGTACTACAGGTACTGTATATAAATATAATTATATGCTTATACATAACATATTAATAAACTAGAAAAAAGTTGATAACGAAAAAAGTTGAATAATAAATAAATAATAGAACATAATTAAAAATATATACTTTCAATGGTCTTATAGGAAAGTTCACCAGCAATATGACCAACTTTTAATGTCTTAACAACATGACTATTAATAGGAACCTTAATAGCACCTAAAAAACAGAGAGAGACAGATAGAATATGAGGAATAAAATACTGTTTGAAAAATACTAAATAAAAAATAAAAAAAATAAAATACCAGTGCTTTCAGTTAATTCATAAGAACCATTACCAAGAAGGACTTGATTCACATTTCTAAATAAAAATATATACATAAAAAAATATCCAAAAAAAATTTGAATTTTCATTTTGAAAAAACATATAAATAAAAATAGTGATATATGCATATAGTAAATATAAAAGGAGATAAAATAAAATAAAGGCATACACAGCAACTGTTACAGTACTAGGCATTTGCGCAACGGGGAGTTCAATAGTATCAAAAAGTTTGACTAAAGAAGAAGAAGCAGTAAGAGAAGAAGTGATTGTTTCATCTCCACAGGAGAAAACAAAATCTAAATAGCGATTGGCTACATCAGTTGTAGATAAGAAAGTTAAATTTGATAAAACAGCAACCTGCATTATTATATATATATATAGTTATAGAATAGAAATCAAATAAAAAACATTGTAAAAGAAAGATGTTGTTCATTTTTGAAGAGTGATCATGAATTTCAGAATTCATTCTTTAGATTTCATGTTATTCTAGAATCACTTTACTTGCTTTTTCCTTTCAAAGATTATTATTTTTTCTCTGTGAAAAGGAAGACAGTTCTTGTCTTTTTATCTATTATTTGATTCTTCTTTGATATATTGCATGAATAGTCATATACGTTTTTAAATCTTATTGAATGAATAGTCATATACGTTTTTAAATCTTATTGAAAGAACCTATTATATTAAAAGTAATTGATACAATATAGAACAGTTTATAGTTAATTGAGCATGTTCATGTTCATTTTCAAGAATCAAGAAATATGGCTTGCTATTCAATATGATGCGAATGAATAATATATATAATTATTAATTGAAAATATTGATGTGAGAACCTATTGTCGTCACTGTATTTACGTACAGAATTTGTTTTACTAATTTTGTTGAATTACCCTAAAACTTTTATCTTGTTTTTACTTTTATTATTACAAATTGGAAGCGATGTCTATTATTTTATCATAAATTATGGTTCAATATATCTTTCAAAGCTCAGTTTACATATATATAGACAATTAATGAAGATACTATGAGTTTTCAATAGTCATTATAGTGATTTTGGTGATACTTGGATGCTTTTCAATTCTTATTATTTATCTATTATTGTATGTATAGCTATAAATCATTGCAAAAATGAAAATGTTCTTTTCTTATACCTATTTGAATCTCATAAAAATGAGTTTATTTATAAAATAATTAGAATCATGAAAAAAAAAGAAATTAACTAAAATAATTTCAGAAATTCATGATTCTGACAAAACATAGAAAGAAGGCGCATTCTTGATAACACGGTTATTTTAGAGAAATGTCTGATTAAATTTATAGAATCATGATTATTTCTTCTTCTAGGGACGATTTTGATATATTCAAATTTCTTTTTTGTTTTGTATTCTCTATTTAATCGTTGATTACGAAAAGTATATTAAATTATTGTTTATTTCATCATTTTGTCAATTTGATCTGTCGATACAATTCATTTACAATAATACATTTCTTTTTTTATAGAAATGGAGGCAAATAATAATCCAAGAAGTACCGCTATTATTGTAGATACATATGGAACATCAATTCAAGAACGTTTCCTTGATTATTTAATGACGTATTTCGTTTATTTCTTCTTTTGTATTTTAGAATTGTTGTTATTTCTATTTAGAAGTGCTCCAATTCCTGATGATCAAGCCAGTCAATCATCAACAAGTTCTATAGAAACTTTAGTATATATATGAAATATATGATTTTCATTTAATTACTTTCTTTTTATTCTTTAAACTTATTTTATTATATAGAATTTCGTAAGACAAGTAGAGGAGATGAAAACACAAGAACATACAACACTTAATGTTGATTTTAATGCTTTAAAGATGGAAGATCCTGAATTAGCAGATTGTATTATGAAAGAGTATTTTATAGATTTTTTTTTTTGATTCAATATTTCTATAAATATAAATATAGTTATTATCGTTTGGTTCCATTCTTACATAAAGCTTTACAATTATTTGTAAGAGATAAAGCACCTGATTATGTATATATATATATATAATAATTATATATTTTTTATTTCATTATATCGGCTATATTTATGTATTATTATTTTAATATATATATTCTTTTTTGTTTTCTTATATGTTTTCTTTATTATTATTTCAATTATTATTTGTTTCTATATAATATATATTATTGTATATTATTGTATATTATAATATATATTATATATTATTATATATTATTATATATTATTATATATTATTATATATTATTATATATTATTATACATATATATATAGGTAAGTGACGATAAAGGAGATAAGGAGTTTTTTGTTTCTTTTGTTAATTTCCCTGAAGTAATTCCTTGTCGTGAATTACATACAAATCGTATAGGAACATTATGTTCTATAAGTGGAACTATTACTCGAACTACAGAAGTTAGACCAGAATTATTATATGGTGCTTTTCGTTGTACTTCTTGTGGAAATGTTATAACTAATGTAGAACAACAATTTAAATATACAGAACCTGTTATATGTACGAATCCATTATGTCAAAAGAAGAATGGGTGGGAATTGGAAATCGATCAATGTAAATTTATTGACTGGCAACGTATTCGCTTACAAGAAAATACTGGAGAAATCCCCGCGGGATCCATGCCTAGAAGGTATATTTATGTTTATTATTGTTATTATTATGTTTATTATTATTATGTTTATTATTATTATTATTATTATTATTATTATTATTAACATTATTATTATTATCATTATTATTATTATTATTATTATTATTATTATTATTATTATAATTATTATTATTATTATTATATTTATTATTATTATTATTATTATTATTATTATTATTATTATTATTATTATTATTATTATTATTATTATTATTATTATTATTATTATTATTATTATTATTATTATTATTATTATTATTATTATTATTATTATTATTATTATATATTATATATTATATTATATATAAATATTATTATTATTATTATTATTATTATTATTATTATTATTATTATTATTATTATTATTATTATTATTATTATTATGTTTATTATATGATATATATATATATATAGTATTGATGTTATATTACGTCATGATGTGGTAGAGAAAGCCAAACCAGGTGATAAAGTTATAGTAGTAGGAACACTCATTGTTATACCTGATATCTCTCAATTGTATATATATATATAAATATATAATCATTCTTATTATTACAGATCGATATTCTTCTATATATACACATTCTAGTAATGTTTGTAATTAATGTATTTTCAAATAAAAGATTTATATATATATAAATGTATATAGATATAAGCAAGGTCAAGTAGTAACTTCTGAACAGCATTCAGCAACAAGAGGAGAGAGAGATGATGGTGTTACAGGCATCAAGGGACTCGGTCAACGTACTTTAACGTATCTATTAATGCTATTGCTATAATTATAATTATAATAATTATTTATTTTTAATATTTTTTATATATTTTAATACTCTTAGTTTCATCTTTTTTTTCTTATTATTGTTATTATAATGTTGTTACTTTTTAATAAATAATGAATATAGTATACTATTATTATATATATAGTTACAGTATGTCTTTCTTAGCTACTTCTATTACTCCTATTGAAGGAGGTTTATATATATCTGATGAAGATATGAATAAAGAAGTATATATATATTATTATTATTTTATTGAATATTATATTCATTATATATATATAGTGTATAATTATGCTAATAATAATCATTATTATAATCATTATATATATATATATATATTATTATGTTGAATATTATAATCATTATATATATATAGTATATAATCATTATAATAATCATTATTATATATATATATATATATAGTTTGATGAGGCTACAACTCAGGAGATTATACATATCCGTGAAACTCCTTTATTATATCAGCATCTCTCTAGTAGTATAGCTCCTTATATATATGGTCATGATGATATTAAACGAGGTCTATTACTCATGCTGATGGGAGGGGTACATAAAGATATTCAAGAAGGAGCAAAGTTAAGAGGAGACATTAATATATGTATTGTAGGTGATCCTTCAACTGCTAAGAGTCAATTCCTTAAATATATTGATTTATTATTTATTTATTTTTATATTTATTTATTATATTTATTCATTTATTTATTAGTTAATAATTTATTATTTATTATATTTATTATATATATTAAAGAATTATTGAATATTTTTTTTTGTTTTATTATCTTTCTAATATATATATATCTATATAGATATATAAATACTATTATTCCTCGTTCTGTATATACATCGGGTAAAAGCAGTAGTGCTGCGGGTCTTACCGTATCTCTGGGACGAGATGCCGACACTGGGGAGATGTGTATAGAAGCAGGTGCTTTGATGTTATCCGATAATGGTATTTGCTGTATTGATGAATTTGATAAAATTGATATATATGATCAAGTTGCTATACATGAAGCGATGGAACAACAAACTATTTCTATTACTAAAGCGGGTATTCAAGTATGTTTATTATTATTATTATTATTATTATTATTATTATTATTATTATTATTATTATTATTATTATTATTTATAATTATTTATTTATAATTATTTATTTATTATTATTTTTTTTGCTTATTTTTATTATTTAGTATTTATTATAGCTATTATGATTCAATATATATATATATAGGCTACATTGAATGCACGTGCATCTATCTTAGCAGCTGCCAATCCCCTTAATGGCCGTTACGACCGTTCTAAAACTCTTAAACAGAATATTCAGTTTTCTCCTGCAATTATGTCTCGTTTTGATCTCTTTTTCGTCGTATTGGATGACGTTAATGAAGTAACCGATCATAAAATAGCCAATCATATTATTCGAAATCACATGGCTGGAGGACATTTCGCAGAAGGGTATATATATATATTATTATTTTAATTATTATATTATTATCTCTACATATATTATTATTTATTCATCTTCTTCTTCTTCATATTCTTGTATTTATTATTATACTTATAACAATAACAATAATAATAATAATTATTATTATACTTATCTATATAAATATTATCTAGAGAAGGTGTTTCAAATCAACCTTATTTTACTACAAAACAACTTCAAAATTATATTCGTTTTGCTAGACATTTCAATCCTAGTATATATATATATATATGTTTAGAATTTTCTTATTTTTAATTATATATATTATTTCCTATATTTTGAATACTCTATTCATTTATATATCATTTTTTTTTTGTTTATTTTAATTTTTTCTCTATTATAACTATATATATATATATATATAGTTATAACTGAAGAGTCTAAGAAGGAATTGATGGAATGTTACCGTGAATTAAGACAGGCTGATGCTATAGGTAATAAGATGCAGACCAGTTATCGTATTACAGTACGTCAATTAGAATCGTTAATACGTTTATCAGAAGCATTAGCAAGATTATATTTAGATGAATATGTTCAACCTGCTTATGTTCGTGAAGCTTATAGATTATTACAGAAAAGTATTATTCATATAGAAACAGGAGATATACAACTCGAAGATGCTCCTACTTGGGGATCAACAGATCTTGATATAAATGAAGATAACCACGGGAATAATGAGGAAAATAAAGATATTTTACATATTACTTATGAAGAATATAAAAAGATAAGTAATGCTATAGTTGTATTATTAAGAGAAGAAATGAAGAAAGGAGAACCTGTGACTATAAACACAATTGTTGCTAAATTATTAACTGAATTTCCTATTATGAATGAACAAGAATTAGGATATAAACGACGTGTTATTAATAAAGTCATTCTTCGACTTATTAATAAAGATCATGTTTTACAAATTACATGTGATATTCAAGATAAAGGTATATATATATATATATTATTATTATTATTATTATTATTATTATTATTATTATTATTATTATTATTATTATTATTATTATTATTATTATTATTATTATTATTATTATTATTATTATTATTATTATTATTATTATTATTATTATTATTATGTTTATTATGTTTATTATGTTTATTATTATTATTATTATTATTATTATTATTATTATTATTATTATTATTATTATTATTATTATTATTATTATTATTATTATTATTATTATTATTATTATTATTATTATTATTATTATTAATATTATTATTATTATTCATGATTTATTTTGAAATATATTTATATATTTCTCATTAATATACTATTTATACTATTGAATAAATAATATATATAAATATAATATATAGATGAAGGTGAATGGACTATTGATATTCATCCAAATTATTTAATGTCTTAAAAATGATACTTTAATAATAATAATATATATATAGGATACATTGGTTTTAAAATAATTATTTATATTATATTTTTTATGATAGATTCTTTTTATTTTGTTAAAAATCTTTTATTTGATTTATATTTATAAATATATTTATTATAAAAAAATGTCTCAAAAATTTATTTTTTCTCTTTTCTGTTTCTTTCTTATTTCATATATTTTTATTGAATCTTTTTTTTTATTCATCTTTATGTTATTGAAACCAGCCATTTTTGTTTTGTTTTAATAAAAGCATTTTTAGGTATATATATATTCAGTGCCTTCCCGAGTGTCTGTGACACTTGCGGCGACACTTTTGTGACACTTTTTTCAGCCATGCTTAATTCGGCTGAATTCGATAAACTGAAGCCAGATTGTGATTTCTCTCACTGATAGGTACTTTTGACTATTTAAAGCTTTTTCATGGCTTATTTTTGCATAAGAACATTTTTAATCAATAATAATTCAATAAATAAAAGACTTGAATACAAAAGAAGAATATTTCAGGAAAGTTTTATGTAGATTAATGATTTAGACTCAAAAAAACTATTAAGCATATTTTATCAATGAATTGACATCTTTATATTATTCTAAAGTGTTATACAATATCAAAAACGTTTCTGTTTCATTCTAAGTCGCCATTTTGACAATAATGGGGTCAATATTTTAGAATTTTTTATAGCTCTGTTCAAAGTGAAAGACCTCTTAAATTCATAAACATGTGTAAAAGTGAATAAAATGACATCTATGAGTCAAAACGACAACCAAGTCAAAAAGTCAAAAAATTATTTTTTTACACTGAAAGAATGAACCGAGCCTATTTGTTTGGCTGAATAAAAGACCAGAGTTTTGATTCTTTTGTATTTACGGGAATAATTTTCTTGTCCAAAACTGAGTCTGTTTATATTTTGTTATATATCAAAGCACAAAAAGATTTTAGAATAGTTTTTACATTATATTTTAGTATAATTAAAGGTTCCGCATCAAAAACTTTTGTCAGAAGTTTAAACTAAGCAGTTATTTTTTAGTATCAAATAAAAGTCGTTTTAAAAGTTGCTATTAGAGTAATTTTATGTAATAGAAAAGCATTTGAAGTTGAAAACAGTAGTTTTTAGACGAGTATATAAACAGATCAGAAAGTCAAAGAAAATGAGTTATTTTTGAGAAGCTAAAAGTAGTGGGATACAATAGAATTGTGTAAATAATGTATTGTCTGACGCGTTAAAACTAATAATCTTAATAGAATATCTCAAAAAAAAACTGAAGAATAAAAAATGTATTTTTAAGAATATTTTTAGTATTTGACTGAAAGATTTGAATTTAAATATGAATACATTTTTATATTTAATTTGTTGTCTCTATGTAGAAATAGAACTTATTACGAGGACTATAGATGCTTTTAAGCAATCCTAATGCTGTGTAAGTATTTATTTATCTAATATATCATATTATTTTACATTATTCTTTTAGATTCCCCATTTTGGATTTCCTCTTCCTTTCAAACAGTCTCCTTGGTCTATTTCAAATACATTTATAACATGGAATCGTTGATTTGATTCTTATAAGGTATTTTATCTAATTCCTTTTTTAATTCATTTAGGTTTCTTGGTTATTATTGTCTATACCTCTTCCAAATAACAAATCAAAGCAATATTGAAGGTATATAAATATATCTATTTGTTTCTTTATTACATTGACACATTTTCTCTTTTTTCTTTTTTCCTATTAAAATTATTTATTTAATTTTTATTTATTTTATTTATGTTTTATATTTATCATCAATTTATATATTATATAGAAAATTTATTTCTTATTGCCATTCTTGAATTCTGTGCTTTTGTTTGCTAGTTAAAAACGAAAATAACAAATTTTGTTGTATATATATATATATATATATATATATATATATATATATATATATATATATTTATTCATCTATCTATCTATCTATCTATCTATCTATTAGGGCATCCAATTGATATCTCCTACAGTATCAACGATTCCTTTGACTTCTACTACTATTACTCCTTCTGAATATCCTCTCTTCTTCACGAGTACTGCAGGATCTATATATCCACTTCAATTATTCCTTAATAGTCGATGTGGACAAATACCTATAGATATTGATCTCGAAAAACGAATTAAAATCACTTTTATTAGTGATCGAAAGGGTATATTTATTATTATATATATTTATTATTATTCTATATATATATAGTTCCATCTCTTCCTACATATACCTTCTCCTATCTTTCTTCTTCTTCTCTTTATTTATATTTAAAAGCTATCTATGTAGCTATATATGATATTTATATAACAGTAGATGGTATTCCTATTCATTATTCTCCATTTTTATCTGCATGGACAGTAACTCATGGTTCTCTTCTTCCTTCAAATACTATTTTTATACCACCAAATAGAACTACTAGTGTTGGCATTATTCGTATATATTTATTTAATTAATATTTATTTAATAATATATATATATATATAGATGATTTTGAAATATATTTTCGTGATGAATATAATAATACAGTTCCTACAACATTATTTACAGGAACAATTCTATTAAATACAGATCAATCTTATTTCTTTACTTCAAAAGAAGGTATTTATTTATTTATTTATTTATTATTATTATTATTATATATATATAGATCCATTACATGAAAAATTAATATATCAATTTGTTTCGTATACTTCAGAATCTGTTTATTTTAGATGGATGTATATATATATAAATATTTATATAAATAATAATAATATTTTTATAGTGTGAATGGTTTATCTGTGATTAATACTCCATTCCAATTATCAGTATATAGTGATGTTCCTTCTTATCTCTACTCTTCTATCTCTACTATCTATTCAATTATTCCTTTATATAGAAGTGTTGATGTATATATATAATAATAATAAAAATAAAAATAATATATATAGTTTACATTAATAGTAAGAGATCGTTATTATAATTTAGTGAATCAGAATAATTTTATAATAAAATTATATGTAACATCTTCAGAAGGATTTGATATTCCTTTATTTCCAGGGGAATCCGATCAATTCTTTAGTTATAGAATCACTATGGATTCTACTTCACAATATACATTATCCATTCGTTTCTTTCGTGAGATTTCTAATGGTCATTTATATGTACGTCTTCTAAATCAAGAAGAAGAAGAAGATATTGATACAATTAATTCTTATATATATTGTACTATTCAAAGTAGAATTAGTCCTAATGATTGCTCGAAAACTGAAATCTATATATCCTTTTATTAGTTATTTTATATTATATTCTCTCAATAATAATATTATATATATTTCTTAATTCTACTTTTTACAGTCCTATTAGTTTTGCAGGCACATTAACGTATATGTATATATATACAAGAGATATATATGATGATGGATATTGTTTAGATAATCGAAGAGATAAATATAAAGTGTATATTAAAGGTGATGGAGAAGTATATATATATTTATTTAATATATTATTATTATATATAGTATACTCAGAAATCCTTTTATTCATTTTCAACATCTCCTTCTCTTGATATATATACACAAGAATATCAATATACTTCTATTTGTCCTCTTTATACATTTATTCAATTACCTTCAAAAGTTAGAAATATAACTGTGAAAATAGATTGTTTATCTGAAGATAATATTTGGTCCTCTTTAGAATGGAATATCACTACTATACCTTCTACTGAAATGTATATTAATTATTATTATTCTCTTATATATATATAGTACATCTACAATAAAAGTAACTCATGATTCTCTTTATACTGCTGGTGATATTATTCCTATAAACATCAAATTCTTTGATATGTAATTATTTATTATTCTTTATTTATATATTATTTATAGATATAATAATTCAGTAATTAATTTACAAAGTGTGTATAAAATATGTGATTATAGTTATGTAGAAGGTATATTTAAATATATATAATTTGAATATAATTTTATATAGATCGAAATACTTATTATGATGTTATGAATCCAGATTCAATAAGTCTTCTTAGTACATGTTCTATACCTGCTAAAGTATCAGGATTCCATAAGATTTCATTGATTACATTAGTTTCTGGAAATATCTATGATTCTTATCTAAGTAAATATATTTATATTTATAATATATATTATCTATAATAGCTGTTGTTCCTGGTACTCTTTATATTGCTCATACTGATATTCATGGTACTGGAATTGAATTTGTTTCTTATTGTGATTCTACTAATATTTCTATTTGTGGAGATATCTATATGAATTTAAAAGTATTTATTTATTATTATTATTATTATATATTTATAATAGGATGAATATTTTAATTCATTGAATGCTACATATTATATTGAAGAAGGTGGATATTCAAAAGAAGATCCTTCTTTTTCTATATATAATCATGAAGGAGAATATATTGATATAGATATTCGACGAGCTGATACTTTAGAAGATACTCCTTTCACTGTAGATAAACATATACTCAATAATACGTATATTTAATATTATTATTTATATTTATTATTTATTTATAGTATTCATATTCATTATATTGTTGAAATGTCTTCTATTATTGGTCTTACTGAATCAGAATATCCTTATTTATATATACGTCTATTCTTTCAAAATAAACAAGATAATCTATTCTCTAAAGATATTCCTGTTACTCTATCTTCTCTTCCTTATTCTCTATTCATGTATATATATTTTTTATTATTATTTTCAATATCTGTATAGATTAACATCTCCTCTTAAATTTCATGTATCATCGATATTAAATGTCAATTTAGAAACTGATCCATTCTTTTTATTTCAAATATTTGATGAAAATCAACATATTATTACGGGTCAACAATCTAATCTTAAATGGTATTCTATTATTATTATTATATATAAATATAAATGAATATATATATATAGGATAAATATAGATGAAGATTATTATGATGGAATCATGTATATAGTTGAAACTACATCACCTGGTACTTATAAATATCCTTTTATATATATATATATTAATAATAATTAAACACTATTATTTTCTTTAATCTATATACAACTATACCTCATCTTCCTACTGCTCGTAATTATACGTTTATATTATTATATAATAATATGCCTATATTGGATATATCAGTGACAATTACTACATTCACATGTTTAAAGTATTCTTTATTATCAACCTATTCAGGAACATTCAGTATGGGATTTGTACCTGAAATAAGAAGAGAATTAGATGTTATTGTTAAAGATATTCATAATAATGAAATGTATATTTATTTTTATATATTATTATTTATTATTATATAGTCCTATTCCTATAAATCAACAATTCAATTTAACTTCTTCTCCTCCTCTTCTCTATTCTTATACTCTCAATAATAATCATATCCATGTATATATATAATCATATATAATTTATAATATTTATATAGTTTCTAATAGATTCTCCTCTTCATCTTTCTTCTTATCGAGATCTATATACTATTACTATTTCTACATCCTTTGAAGATCAACCCTATATAGAAATACTTACTACTACTGCTTATGCTTATCCTAATTTGAGTATATATATAATATATAATATATAATAATATTATTATATAGATCTTCTTGGATCTCCTTCTTATTTACTTTGTCCTGATGAATTAACTACAGGAATAGAATTCAATTGTACATTTCATCCACGAGATATTTATGGTAATGATATTAACCCTACTTATATTCAACCATTCTTAAAATCAACATTGATTGATTCTAAGGGTAATAATCTCAATGTATGTGATTTACCTTATTGTACAGGGAATAAGCCAGCTATCTTTATTTTTGATCATAATACTATTTATACAAAAATGTATTATATTGATGCTGATACATATACTATAACATTTTCTCTTGAACAAGTTCATTATGAACAACAATTTCAATTGATTATTTCTCCATCAATTATGGACCCTCAACAATCATTTATTCATTTCCCTTCGAATAATAATCCTATTCCTGTTCCTAATTATGAAGATTATGGAAAAAATGGTATTTATTATTTATTTTTATTATTATTATATATATAGAATTATTAGATGATGAAGGAATTAATAAAAGTATATATTTATATTATTATAGTTATTATTTATATATATAGCTTATATAGCTGGTAATCAAATTTTCATTCATGTTCATCTCTTTGATATATCTTTTATATTATTATTTATATATATTTTATAATATAAATATTTTTTTCTTAATAATCACTCCTTTAATAATACAATAGAAGAAGATATATCAAAAGAATTATATATAGAAATATATAAGAATGAAACTCGTATAGAAACTGATAGGTATATATATTTATATTATTATTATAATTATTATATAGTTATGCAATATTAATTTATGGAAATGTATATGTATTTTCTTTATATCATATTATATTATATATAGATAATAAATAGATCAGTTTTATTATTAACAGTATATACAAATGATTTTATATATATTATAGGACAACAACATTTTTATATAAAGGTATGTATTTATCTATATATATATTTATTTAAATTATTCATAGTTTTATAATTAGTTTATATAGGATAGGAAAGAGTTTCCATATATATATTATAATGATTAATTTTTTACATATTATCTATTATATTATTAAAATTGTACTATGTCATATTTAATTATAATATTCTTCTTGTTTGGTAGATATTTAGAATTAGTTGATTTACAGATATCTTTTCTAGTAGAGAATAATAAAATATAAATAATTCAACATTAGTTTTTTATAAAAATATAATCTTTATTATGTTAATGATAGGTTGTAAAACGTTTCAGATATTATCTATTTTATTTATATATGTATAATAATCTATAATTGATTTAAATAAGACATGTTACACAAGAAATGTTTATAAATTGTGAATCTCATCTTAATAAATAACTATACTGATTATATATTTTTATTCTGTATAAGATTTATATCTTAAGCAGAATGCTATTTTATTAATATAACTGACAAATATATTTAATTGAAATCATAGTGTGTTAAAATAGCACGGTTTTATCTCTGTAACATCTAAATATATATGTTGTAATTAAATAATTCATGCTAAAAACTATATAATATATTTATAAATTAATTGATAATCAAATAGACTTTTTGTAAAGAAAAAGAGTAATTTTATAATTTTATTAACCTCTGAAAACAAAGAATTTTATATAGATTCTTATAATAGTAATAATATATTGACTATTATAATTCAAAAATAAAACAATACATGTAAAAAAATAAAAATGCCCCAGATAAGATTTGAACCAGCGACAATAACCATTATAACTATAGCGCTGACCAACTATACCAACAATTCTCTCAATTTTTTGTTTTTATATAATATATATAATAAATTTAAATATAGCTAAATCTTCAAATTTTTATATTCATTATCTTTCATAACATTTATGTCAGTATAGACATGCTTAGAATAACTATTAAATAGAAATTATTAATTTTTGAAAATAAATTGTCTATTGATGTGGTGATAATGAACTCAAAAAGAACACCTCAGTGATGTAAACGTTTTTTAAATACTAAAAATGACGCAGAGTTGATTGAATCATTATAAATAGTTGTCAAAAAAATTTAAAAGAAAATGTCCCCTATAAGGATCGATCCGTCGACCATGTAAAAATTTTATGCGCATAAACCATTCGACCAAATACCCCTTATATAATATTTATCATCAAGTCATATAATAATTATAAAACCAGTGACTACTAACCTTTTTTTATTTTTCCCTTTTTAAACATAAAAATAATATATTTTACAATATAAATATTATAAATGTGTTGTGTGACTTATTCTACATGTAAAATACATTTTAAAACCATTTTTAAAGGCTATTAAAAAACATTTTGTCTGAAGTATTGTTTTTTAAAATCTGACTTTTGTTCATACTGTTGTTTTTTGTTTGGTTTTTGAAAATAATTATTTTAATATGCTTTTCGTTTATTTTTTTTTATTACTAGTCAGGGTGTATCTGTAGAGTCCCTACAAGACTACTTCGTGATATTTAACAAAAACAAAAACTTTTTAATTACATTATTATTTTTTATAATATTATTTTAGAGTTTATTGACAATATTATTCATTATAACACATAAATAATACTATTTGAAATAGCTTAAAAAAAGTATATAAACAATTGACTATTGTCACAAAATATTTTTATTTGTCACCCAACTTAACACGAATAGTCAAACATAGGAATCATACTTGTTGTTATTTGATGACTTATATACTTTTCAGTCATGTATCTGTCACAACATGTGTCACAAAAAATATTTTATTTGACTTATTTTCAAATAGTCATACATTATATATCAAAATAATACGTTTTTAGTCAAAAACTGTCACGTCATAATATAATAGTCAATGAATGAATTATCTTTTTTATGTCACCCGGTCCTTTTTTCATGAAAAGTGTGTAAATCGACGTGTCTTGATGAGCTGAGTTTGAAAATATTTTTTTTATATTTTTAAAATTAAAAACAAAAAAGTTATTTATCATTTTTCATTTTTGTGTCACAAATTTTGCTGACAATTGCGACGCCGCAAAAAAAAAGGGCCTTTTGGAAGTCGCTGTATATATTATTATTGCATTCAACAAAAAGAATGAAACCTATAAGTTATTTTCTTTTAATCGATAACAAATTATGTATTTGTTTTCAAAATATACATGCAATATACAAAAAAAAAAATAACATTTTTGAAAAAAATAACTATCATCTATTATTTAAATTATACTATTCTGTAGTATTCATTAACTTTCATTTTATTTAATCTATATTTTAAGAGATATTTTAATAAAAAGACAATTAAAATGAAGAAATTTATTATATTTAACATCATTAAATGCAAATCAGAAGGTCATTCGATAGAATGAAATGCGACAAAAGTGTTTCAAAGATAATGGATTCAATAAGATCTATTATATGGTTATAAAAGAGAAATGATACATTTTATTCTATTCTTTATTTTTAATTATAATATAAATATATACTTATTGACTATACATTCCTTGAGCATATAAATCTAGTTATTATAAGACCATTCAAACAAATTAATTCCAACTTTCAACCGATTTCCAAACTGAATAACAGTAATACATACGAGATATTGAATATTTATATCAGAAAATTGCTTGTTATAATAAAAACATCAGTGAAAATGGTCTTATGAGTGTTTTCTTTATTGAGAAAATAATCCAAATTATTCGGATAAAAAATGAACTAGAAACAGCATTCAACCTAAGATATTTCTACACATTTACGTTGTAATTCTTCTTAAATTACGATATCATCCTTTGAAGATGCAACAGTTATTATTTCTCTTTATCTTCGTGTCCTGTATATATATTTCATGCAGGTAATTTATAATGTCTATATTGATTTAGGTGCATTATGTGTTCTTTCTGAGGGCAATGAATTAATAAAAGTGAAATACGAGCAGTATTGTTTTGTAGGAAAGGAAGAAGTTTGGATTATCTATGGACTTGTCAATAATATTCGAACTCAATTCTTTAAAACTAAGTGTTCATCAAGAGACTCTATATACAATGGAGAATTCTATGTGAATAAAACTGACTCTATGATTTATGAAGCTACATTCACATTATCGTATTTGTTTCGATTATTTTTGTTTAAATGTTTAGTTCTTCATCTGGAACTGATGGATATCTAGCTATTTATGATGACTACGATACATTAGTGATGAAAGTTTCTGCTCATGGCTTGACAAGCAGAACTACATTTTTTTCATGTATTTATATATATATTTATTTTACATTTTTATTATAGAAATAGTATAAATTATATTAATGTATAATTTTCATTAAATAATATAGTATTCATTTATATTTTATATATATATATATATATAGTATTTCATCCAATATCTCAACATGATTCTGTTTCTTATAAATCGGATAATGTGGATTCTGATTGGATGACGAATACTTATGATTATTCTAATTGGTCGAAAATCAACTTTGGCCAATCAAAAGAGCCTTCAGAACAAGTACAGTATTATATAAAGGAATTTGATATATCGAATCTATATACATATGCTGCTTATACACTTGGATTATTATATACTGGCGAATGTTTTATTTATTTAAATGGATATTTAATTTGGAATGCTAATAAGTATATATTTATTGTGATAAAGTTAGTATTTTTTATATATTTATTTATTTATTTATTTATTTATTTATATATTATTTATTTATTGATATTTATTTATTTATATATTTATATATTTATATATTTATTGATATTTATGTATTTATTTAATTATATATTCTATATATATATTCTATATATATTCTATATATAGGACAAATACACAAGAAATGATCTATTCAAAGTATATATATATAATAATAGAAATAATAAGAATTATATATATATAGAATAGTATTATCGACAGCTGCTTTGTTGGAACACAATCGACTTTCGATTTCTGTTTCATCTCCATCTGCCAATCAATATCTTGATATGTACATATCCCTCTTTTATTCTAACGAAGATGAACGTATATATATTTTAGTTATTCTTTGAATATTCAATTACATATATTCTTTATTTCATTTAAACTATTTTTGTTTCATATTATTCTAAAAAATAGTGAACGATATTTATTATTATGTATATATATATTTATATATAGAATGTGCCTATACATTAGATAAATTTTCTCTTTCTTCTTCTTCTTCTTCTTCTTCTTCTTCTTCACTTTCAAATATTATGGATTTTAAGGTATTAACAAGATACTCAGACAATTTTTATAATACTACTGCTATTACTTTTACTATCCTTCTTAATAATACGTATATATATGCTTTATTTTTCACTATACATATAATAAAATTTATTTTTGTTTTATAGTTTTTTCTATTTATTACTATGAATTGAATTATTTTATATAATATTTATAAATATATTATTATATAAATACTAATGAAAATCTTAATATAGATATATTCAAATTAATGATTATATTATGTTTGAAGGAACAATTCTTGGTGCGTCACCTTGTTCGTTTGATTTAACTGGTAGAAATAATGATGACGAAGAATGGACTATATTGGACGTTAAAGAGGATTATCCAATCAGATCTTATTCCAGAGAAACACAACTATTTGCAAATACAAAAGCTTATAGTCAATATCAATTTAAAGTGAATCGTATATATATATATATATATATATATATATATATATATATATATATATATATATATATATATACTTATTAGTCTTATCATTATAATATATATATATATACATATATAAAGAGGTTTGTACGGGTACAAAAATATCTTTATCGGATATTTACCTTCGCACGTGCGGCCAATCTTCTAAAGGACTGATATATCCTGCAAATAATTATGATTTCGCAATGAATATACCGATTCCCGTGGTTATGCCTCTTTATTCAGGATATTCAAGTATTCATGTATCTCCAGATCTTCCCACGGGAATTCATCTAAATAGGAATACTGGTCTTCTTTATGGAACTGTATTTATTATGTTTATTATTATATTTATTATGTTTATTTTCATGTTTATTATATATATTATATTTATTATATTTATGTTTATTATTATTATTATTATTAGCCTACAAGTGTTTCGGAGAGTGTATTATATACATTTACAGTTGGTTCACTTCCGATATCAACTCAAATGTTTATCTCTGTTCATTATTGTCAAGGAGTTCTAGTTAAGATTTACCGTGATTATTCCAATAAAGCGTCTCTTAGCGAATCATTTTCTCTCTATAATCAATTACCCAATCAATATTCATTTATACAAGAACCTTATATTAAACCTAGAAATGGAGTATATATATATATATATATATATATATATATATATATATATATATATATATATATATATATATATATATATAGGGTATAGATATATTTGATGTGTGTCTTCCTAAAACGGATTATATACTTGATCTTCATCTATATTCAATGAGTGGGTCAACATCATGGGCAGACAATAGTTATTTCGCGGTATATTTGGCGCCAAATACAAATAGAGTCAGTTATAATCCCTCTGATTTATCCAATTATATTCAAATATTACGATGTCGATATGATGTTATGTTAACAAATACTTATTCTTTCTCTAGTATATATATTAATAATTATACTATATATAATACTATATATAGCTAATTTTCTTCTTAGGGGAGGGGACCAATGGCGGTATTCTTCTTCTTTCCCGCCATCAAATTGGATAAATCCCTCTTTTGATGACTCCAAATGGGAGTTAATATCCGTTTCAGAAACCCCCATCCCTCCAACAGCTCATTTTTACCGCCATTCTATTCAATTTAATAGTACTATATATACAAATACTAAAGATATAATTAATCTATTTATATCCTATAAAAGTGGAATTATAATTTATATTAATGGAGAAATTGTGTTCTCTAATAGAATAAAAGAGTATATATATATATATATATATAGTTATATATATATTATATATATATATATATAGTATATCTCCAGATACTCATCCTTCGTCTTCTTATACAGATATTATATATAGAAGGTATATATATATATATATATATATATAAAATAATAATATAATAATAATAAATATATAGAATTACTATTCCTCTGTCTGTATTCCATGAGGGAAACAATATCATTTGTGTCGCTGTAATCCCTGAACTTAACGATGAGGCGTCATATACGTTTGATATTGCCATGACCAATGTTGGAAATGGTCCTTCTTATTCTATTTATCATACTATAGCTACTCCTGGAACAGAGAATTTATATAGATATCAATATATGACAACGACTCATGTGAATATAACTGAACACCCCTCAATTTGTGTTTCTTCTTCAATAGATGAGTATATATTCTAGTTACACATTATTCTATATATATATATCATTTTTGAGTTGATTTTATAATATCATTTATCTTCTATTAATATATATATATTATTCTTATAGGTTTTCATATACTACGTTTTATGCGATGACAGTTTCTTCGTCATCACACCCAATCACGTGGGATCTTCAGGCGCGTCATCATGTATTCAACACAAGTGATGACGAGTCCTGGATCACCTTAGATCATAAAGAATCTATTGATTATTCTTATCTCTCTTCTAGAAGATTATTCTTTACTATTTCTCCAATAAAGAGAGGTATATATAATGAATATCGTTTGACAAATATTATTTCTTCATCTTCTTCTTCTCCCAATATATATGATTTGAATAGTTTCGAGTTATTTACTTCTCCTTCTCCTCCTTCTCCTCTATTTAACTATACTTCAAAAGGATATACATATAAAGGTACATATATGGATCAAATGATCCCTAAAAATTATGTGTATTACCACGATTATTTGACTATTCCAACTCTTCCAGAAGGAGTCTCTATTGATTCCATTACCGGTATGATTCGTGGAATTCCCGCGGTTATCCCAAATAGTTTTGAGTATACTATACATGCAAAAGATGTCGAAGATCAAGAATATTCTCAACAAATAACCGTGGGAATTATGGATTGTAAAGAGAATCATGATTTATGGACTGTTCAATATATATATAATAATAGAAATCGAGAAGTAAGTACCTCTTTAACATCAGAAACAGTATTCTTAAAGGCTAATGGTATTAATAATAAACGAATTAATAATCCTTATAATGAGTATGTATATGTATTTTTTTATTTAGTTTATTATTATTAGTAGTAGACTATTTTAATGATTATTTTTATCACTTTTATAAATATATAATAGAAATATATAATATAAAAATATAATATAAAAATATATTATAAATATATAATATAAATAAATGATACATTTCTATATATAGTTACGAGGATCCCTCAATAGATATTACACATGAACGTATATATACTGAATGTCTTCCTTTTGGTAGATATATACTTACTATTGAGGATGAAAAGAATGCATTAAAGTACCCTTATGGTTATACTATATATAACTCAGAGAAATCATTAATATATACATCTTCTTTACATAAAGAAGAAACGAAGAAACAATATATTATCGACACAACCCTTCCTATACAGTCGGGAGTTACTGAATGGAGTTATTTGACATCCAATAGTTATCCTTCATCTGATTGGACGAAACGAAGTTATGATATCAAATCCTGGCCCGTTACAAAAGAATCAATTATTAAACATAAAGAACAATCAAATTTATTCTTAAGAACTTATGTATATATTTAAATATTATTTACTTATTATTCATTTTCGTTTTATACATAATTTATAGTTAATAATCTATATATATTTTTTTACTTGCTATTATTTTATAATATATATATTATTTTTACATATTATTATGTCTATATATATTTATATCTTTTTTTGCTATACTTATTATTCTTTTAAATTATATATAGTTTTCATTATATAATATAACACGATATTCTTCTGTGAATATATATATGAAATGTAATAGTAAAGTGATTGTATATTTTAATAGTCATATTTTATATTCTTATTCTGATGGTACTTCAACTGTCCATGATCATCATTTCTCGATTCCATTACAAAATAATTATATTAAAACAGAAAATAATATTCTTGCAATTTGGATTATGACGACTATAGTTCCTTCTGAAGGATATATATTTAATTTCGATATGTCTTATAATAATCAACCATATTCAGCTGAATTCAGACAATTTCAGATTTACGATGAATCTTCTACAGAGACAAATCATACAGCTATGAATATGTTTGATAATAATTATTTAACAAGCACAATATTCACGGGAATGAAGCAGCAAGTGACACTAGTTTTTGGAGAGCATGTTATGCCTATATCACGATTCAATTCTTTATATATTCAGACACTTTCAGACAATATTCCAGAAACAATCACTATAAAAGGCAGAAATTCAGATTCTGAAGATTGGTTTTTATTATTAAATAAAGTATGTATATTTATATTGTTTTTATTATTATATATTTTATTATTATATTTTTTATTATTAAATAAAGTATGTATATATTGTTTTTATTATTATATAATATATAATAATTTTTTCATTAGCATGTTATTGAACAGAAGCATACATTGGAATCTATTATCGATATTCCCATGGGAATGGTTATGTATACATATATATCTATTACATTTAATGAGGATCAAATCTCTATACATAAGAGTGAAATAGTAGAATTATCTTTTGTTTATACTCCTTATTCTGGTCCTACATGCTATGCTATTGATGGATACTATGCTACAGGAGAAGATACATATAGTTATAAATATTGTTCCAAAGGATATGAAGGACTAATGTCTAGATATTGTGATGGTATTGATTTTGAAAAAGAAGACAGTTCGAAGTGTATAGTATCTCGTCCTAGTCATTTGAGTTATTCACAGTCTACTTATATTCTATATACATATACATCGTTTGATTCGATTGTTCCTTCCTATAATAATATTATTCAAACATTTACTATTGAACCAGGTATATTTATACGATTAGTCTATTTATATATATATATGAAGTATAGAATAGTATTTTTATTTTTGCTTCTTTTTATAAGTCTATTTATCATATTCAATTTTTATTTATAATATTGTTCTGTTTTTATATCTATGAAAAATGATAAAAAAATAATAATATAAATATAATAATAATATAAATATAATAATATAAATATAATAATATAAATAAAATAATATAAATAAAATAATAATATAAATATAATAATAATATAAATAAAATAATATAAATAAAATAATAATATAAATATAATAATCAATATATAATATAATAATAATATAATAAACATATAAATATAATAATCATATAACAATCCTATTCTATAGATCTTGCTGAGGGTTTAATATTTAATACAACAACTGGAGTTATTTCTGGAGTTTCAAAACAACTTAGTCAGTCTACTGAATATACTATAACAGGTAAGAATTCCCGTGGTTTTACATCCTGTACACTATCTTTAATTGTTGAAAGTGGTATTTGTCCTTCATATAATGGTTTTAGTCAAACAAATTTATTTGAATATACAAGTATACCTTGTCCTTCAGGATATATAGGTATTCAAAATCGACACTGTATATTAAATTCAGAACAAACACAAATTATTTGGGGTGATATTGAAGATAATTGTACAAATATATGGGTATATATAGGAACTATAGCTACAATTGTATTGATCATAGTACTGATAACCGTGGTTATTTTTACTACTTTTATCAATAAAAAACGAAAGTATATATAACATTATTATTTTTTATTTTATTTTTTTATAATATCTATTGTTTATTCTATTTTTACAATATCTATTTTTTATTCTATTTTTACAATAATTAAAATTATTATTGTTTATATGCTAATAATCTATTTAAATATATATATATCTATTATAGGGCAGAAATAAAGCGATTACGTAGTCATATTGCAACTTCTGTGGTTAAACAAACTTATTAAATAATTTTATATTCTTTTTTAAAACCATAATTTATATATTTTTTTAAAGCTACTATAAAGTTTAAAAAATATATTCGATGTTGTTTGTTAAAATAACATTTAAAAAATATCCTTTTTTGTATCTCAAAAAAAAATATATATATAAAATAAAAACAAACAAATTTTTCATAAATAATTATATCTTATTATTACTCCTATTTGTATATTAATTATTAAAAAAAAAAACAATATTGTTCATACTATATATGACATACATATTTCAATATGAGCAAAGAATTAACAACAAATAATAAAGATAAGTATACAGTTAAAATTGTTAAAAATAAGATTTCATGAAGATAAACAATAATATTATATAAAAATAATCAGAGAGAGAAATTGATAAATATATATATATTTATCAATAATATTATCCTATTGGAATACTAATTTATAAATATTTTCAATACTTAAAAATCAATAAAGAAAGACGTACTTTGAATTTTGTTAATAGGATATGAAATCTTTGGAATAGGATAAGGAGCCACACAATCTTCAAGTTCGTGAATATTATGAGCAAAGTATCGAGTTCCAAAAGCAGTTTTATTGTGATTTATTAGTTTAATTAAGTCTTTTCGTTCTAAAGTGTGTTTGAAACAATACATTCTAGTTTGATCAATTTCATTTTCTTGATTTAAATAGGGACATAATAAACTTGTTTCATGAACTATATAAACAGGACCTTTTAAAGGAGCAGAAAGTCGATATGCACGACCTTGATCACTTTTACCATTAGGACCATAATTATTGCCACTAAATAGTTTTGAATTAGAAAACCAACGAAAATGCAGAGTTCCAGATTTAATAGCTACAGGTAGAATGACTCTTAGAGCTCGTTGATCATCTCCTAAATCAGAATCATCAAGAGTAGCATAAAATAAATTTCGTAAAAAGTGTTGTGTACGTGAATTCCAATTATATATTAAAGCGTGGCCACTACAGAACCTCTCATCTACTGTACGTGAGGTACATGAAAAATCGACATTTGTTGTTTTAAAAAAATCAAGTATCCTTGTACCTGCATTCGGTATGCAGAAAGATGAAGAAGAGTCTAAAGCTAACGTTGTTTTGAACGGAGTTAATCCTAAATATAAAACTCGAGTTCGAAATTGTCGACTTGATGTGTGATATTTAGTATTTGGTTTTCCTGGAAATACATGAAAAGGAGGTATAATCTTGATCATGATTCTTTTTGTTGATGTTATATTTGCTGAATCTGATGTAAAAATACATATTTGAATCTAGATATACGACAATGAGTAATTCAAACATATATATTATATATATATTTATAGAAACTAGAATAGATTTGAAAAGATATATATTCAAATAGAGTAGTATATCAAAAGATGTATTGTGAATACTTGATCATCAATTTGAGTCATTTTAAGAGCAGAACCATAAGCTTCTTTAAAATATTTTCTAGCTGAACTGGAATCTGTACTGTAAGCGAACATAATAACACCTTGCCCTTTCTTATCACGATTATCTAACGTTTTATAACCATGTGAATACCTTTCACTTTCATAATAATTGACAAATTCCTAAAAAAAAATCAAAGATATTTATGTATATATGATCTTTTTTGTGAAAGTTAAAGTAAATGATATATTAGAAAAAAATAGAAAAAATATATAATGATACAAATAAATACATCATTCGTAATCTGACGCGATGGGAGAGTTTTTGTGTTCTATAAATGATATTATACCAGTTAATGTGGAATATAAATACAGCTACAACGTTTTCAGTCAACGTATCATTATTGAGAGTGTTTTTCATAGAGAAAAAAGCTCCATTAGTGGATTTGTTGCTTTTATAATTAATCTATAAATAGTTATGTTATTCATACATACGAATAAGTGACATTATTTACATTCCAAATTGTTTGCATGCTTTCACACGTCATCATCAAATAATACGTTACTAAAGCCAAAAACAGAATGATCAATGTTTCCACACTGATGATGACAGATTTATTCATAATGTTATTTAACAAATAGAGGGTAAATGAGAGATATGGTATGAAACGTCAAAACCTGAAAATACTCGTTTTTTCTTTTCGGTTTTACCAAGAAGACTCTCTTGGAGTACAGACATTTCGAAAGTTTTTTTTTATTTTATTAATATTTTTTTAGGTTCTCAAAACGTAAAACTAAATTTTTCTGGGGTAGGCTCCTTATCCTGAGTAGTAGATGACTAACCCTATTCAAGAAAATTCTCATAATTTCTTTTTATCGTTGTCCATGAAAACTCTTGATATTTATGAAAAATTCTTTAGGGTTAGTGAATTTTAAGAAACTGTAGAAACCATTTCGGGTTTGTGTTTTTTTTTATAGTATTTGCCACAAAGACTCTTTTGGAGTACAAAATTGCTGAAAAATATTGTATTTATGGGTACCTTTAGGCACTTAAGACGTAGATAAAAACTCTCTTGTAGTATAGACAGTACTCGAAGTACAGTTTGGCGAACCCTGGCGTTGCCAACACTGATTTTTCTTCAAACTTCATAATGAAAACAACTTTTTATTTTGTAGACTACTACAGTAATGTAATTTTAATAAAAATACCCAAAATATATTAATATAAGAAAACACATAAAAGTGAAACTATTATTTCAAAAAACAAACAAAATTGTTGTTGAAATGAATTATTAATTGAGCAAATCTAAAAAGAATCGAGAAATTCTCTTACTCAATACTGTACGCCTTTCCTTTTATATATTTATTTAATGAAAAATACAAAATCAAATAAAAGAAGTAGATTAATTTGACTTTATACGTGCTATGTATTCATGATTTATAATATAAATCCGAAACATATGCTTTTAAGAGTTCTTAGGTTGACTATAAAAGTGAATATACTTAATAAAAGTCTAACAAAGAAAAAAGAAATAAATATTCGTGATTTTGATTGTGTATTTGACTGTTCCGTTTAAAATATTCATGGAAAATTTGTATGGTGAAAAGAAAAAAGTGTTTTGTATTTCTTTGCTTGTTAATCTTATTGATATTATAAAAGATTTGAGAAATATGGTTACCACGACAAAGTTAACAGTTTCTAACAATGAAAGTGGATATTTTTCGTTGCCTATTTTTTTTGGTGATGTGCCTGGATGTAAAATACTGTATTGCAAGCCAAATAGTTTAAAGAATGATGAAGATTCTAAGACTTTATTTGTCGCTAATTGTAATGATATTTCAGAAGGAGACTTTAAGAAATTATTTGGTAGTTATGGTGATATTGAAGATATTCAATTAGGAAAACTTGCTAAAGGAGATACGCAAGTTGCTTATATAAAGTTTTCTACAAAAGCTCAAGTTCAAAATGTAATAGATGCCATTCAATCAGAGTATATATATATAATGTTTATTTATTATGTTGATAAAAATGATATAATTATAGAAATCCTCCTACTTTAGAACAAAAAAATACTCGAATTTCTTTTTTCCAAGGTATAAAAGTTTTATTTATTTTTTGATTTTTTTTTTAATAATAATATTATTTTTAATAATTATTTTTCTAAATAAGATTATTGGTTTGAATTATTATAATAATATATAATAATATATAATAATATATAATAATATATAATATTTAGAATCCTTAACAGAATGTAGAGGCCAATATATGGATACAAAATCAATAAAAGAACAAGCTTTTAAAACTATTAATGATTATAACGAACAAATGGAAGCTGTATATATATAATATATAATATATATATATATATATTCTTTATATTTTAAGATCTATGAATATATTATAAATATTACTTTAGATTTTAATAGAATTTTTTGAGTTATATGTATAGAATATTAATAATAAACATAATAATCACTTTTAATATTAATATAGAATATTATTTTTATAATACTCTTATATATATATATAGGAAGAGAATCAGCCTACAGTTGATGAAGATGGTTGGACTATTGTACGAAAAAAACGTTCTATATATGATGATAATGAAGATGAACCTCCTCGTGTATTTAAAAAACCTAAAACTAAGGGAACTCTTCAAAATTTCTATAGGTATAGAATAATATTATTATATTAATCTGTTATAAAAGTGTTTATTATTCTTATTTATCATTTTTATTAACTATTTATTATTATTATTAACAATTTTTATATAATTATGAAACTATTCATATTCTCATTTAATGCTAATATATAGATTCCAAATTAGAGAAAATAAGCGTGATCAATTGATGAAACTTAGAGAACAATTTGAAAATGATAAAGAAAAGATTAATAAGATGAAGAATTCTAGAAAGTTCAATCCTCTGTAATCATTCAGCATATCTCTGTGCTTATTTCTATATTAAAATGAATATGACTTATTTGATTGTTTGTTTATTTGTTATCTAATTATGTGTTTTTTTAATTCTTTAGTTTGTATTTCTTGTTGGATAAGAACTATCTAGTGTTTATCGTATATTAATTAAATCAATTAACAATTTAACAAAGAGATTTTCTACATTGAATTATTTTCCTCTTCTATTTCTATAAATAAATCTACTCACTCATATCTTATGAATTGTTCCAGAGACAAACAAAGCTATTTTACGCTATTTAACGTAAAAGTGATAAAAAATAGAATCACAAAATCAGAATATTTCAGAAAAAAAAGAAATTTTAATTGTTTTTCTTACCCATGAATAAAAGCGTAACTTCCGCTTTCATTTTCTTTTTTTCCATAATTCTAGTCACTTTTTACATTTTTTTTGATAACTATTTATCTTCATAAATTAATTATTTGTTTTGATTCATGGGTAGAAAGAAGAGAGAACAAATCAAAGAAGACTTTTGGTGTTACTATTGTGAAAGAGAATTTGAAAATGAAAAAACGTTGATGACCCATCAAAGTGCTCGTCACTTCAAATGCTCCACTTGCCATAAAAAATTAAATGATCTCGATGGTCTGATTAATCACATTGCTAATATTCATAAAGGAACTATTTCTGAAGTTCCTAATGCAATCAAAGGAAGAGAAGGCATTAAGATGTTTGTATTTGGTATGACTGGTATTCCAAAAGAACTTAAAATTGGTATAAACATTTTATTTTATTATTATTATTTTTTATTTTTAATAATAAAAAAAATAATAATATATATATTCATAATATATATATATATAGCTCATTATGCAAAGAAATATGGAGTCGATCCTAAGAATTTACCTTCAAGTATTTTACAATTAGTCAATGATTCGACATCTACTGTGGATATGAGTAATCAAAAAGAATTAGATGATGCTTTATTAAAGAAGTTATCTGCAACTCAAACACCTATGATGCCTGCTATTCCTACAGCGTATATATATATAGTTATTATATATTTATTCTTTATTTCTTTCTTTATTACATTTAGTATTATTATGTATATAAGTATACTATTCAATTCATATTAACATATTATACTATATATCTATGATTCTCTTTATATATAGAGCTACTTCTATTCCTTGGACCCCAACCCCTTATGCTGCTCCTGGATTCGTTCAACAACCAATGGCACCTTTTCAACAACGTATATTTATTTTATTTTATTATATGTTATTTTATTATATTATATTTAATATATTTTATTTTATAGATATATAAATTATTTATTTATTTTATTATAATTTATTATAGATATATAAATTATTTATTTATTTTAATATATTTTATTATAGATATATAAATTATTTATTTATTTTAATATATTTTATTTTATAGATATATAAATCATTTATTAATTTTATTATATTTTATTATAGATATATAAATGATTTATTTATTTTATTATATATTCTAATATTATAAATACTGTTATTCTTAATATACTATACTCTATAGCCTATATGGTACCCGGTTATGGATATGCTCCAAATATGTATATGCCGCCAAACCCTTATGGCGCGCCAGTGCGTCCCTCTATGCCCCCCACTATTCCACCAATGACATCTCCATTACCGAATCCATTAGCCAATCCATTTACTACTTCTCCTACTACTCCCGTTACTCCTACTCCTTCTATTCCTATTCCTTCTATTCCTAATACTACTTCAAACAATAATACTACATCTCCTACTATTAATAGTATATGAATAAATCATTTTATAATATATATATATTCTATATATATATTTTTTTGTTTTCTATGAATTGTTATATATTTATTTTTCTATAGTGACTACGTTACCCATTTCTTCATTAACACCCTCATCCATTCCCGCCACTACACCCACTATTCCCGCCAAACAACCTACTATTATCACAGAACCAGGAAAGAAACCTTATCAACTTATTTATGACAAAGAAGATATGTGCATGGTATATATATATATTATATTTATTTATTAATTTTTTTATATATTTATAAAAAATTATTATTATTAATAAAAAAATTATTATTATTAATAAAAAAATTATTATTATTAATAAAAAATATTATTATTAATAAAAAATTATTATTATTAATAAAAAATTATAAAAATACTATGATCTTTATATAGGAAGAATATAGAGCATCTTTTTCAAAATATATGTATGCAGAGAATACAGTATTAAAAGCATTAAAAGAATTGGAAGATGAAAGTACAAATGTTCTCTCTAAATATCTTAGTTAAATAATTTTTATAATATATATATATATATATATTTCCAAACTTTATGTATATTGTATTTGTGTCTATTTTGATTGTTTACTCTATGGATCTAATTGTTGTTTTCAATCATTTTTGTTTGTTTAATGACGAGAAAAACTATTTGAAATGATATATAAGTGAATCTTTAAATACAAATGCATAACGTAAAGCAAAAAACAAGGTTATAAAAATAAAGAAACAATACATTATTAATCCTATTTTATTATTATTTCTTGATTTAGTTGCAACAACAATTTATAACAAAAAAAAAACATAGAGTCTATGATCCTTATTCCTTATTCATGATGAATTATATGAAAATATATTAATTCAGAAATATAATAAATTTTAGCTTTAATTTCATTAATATTCCGTGAATATTCATAAAAAAATATTTTAGAAATCTTGAATTGATAAATCTTGAATTTATCTTTGGTTTTTGATTTTGAAAATGAGATTATTAGATAAAAAGATACAAAAGGTATTAAGTCTTCAAACTACAAAGCCAGAAGTCTTGGAAGCACTTGATTCTTTTTCTGATTTTTTTGTTGCTACAGATAATGCTATTGATGCTCGAAAGAGCATGAGATTAACATTAGAAGGAATTGGTATCGATATTTCAAAGAAGTTTTCTTCTGAATTACAAAGTTTTTTCCAAGTATATGTTCTTTTTATTAAAAAAGTTTTATTTGTTTATTACACATAATTTAAAGAGTGTTCGTGATAATAAAATTTTGTTATTTATAATAATTTAGATTCATTTTATGTTTTTATTTATAGGTATTTAATAATTTTTCAAAATCTCTGCAAGAAGTTGAAGAAACTTGTGATGAAATTGAACATAAATTAGATACGACATGGGATGAAGCGTCTCTTGTATATAATCATATTAATGAAACCAATGAAATGACGTATATATTTTTATTTTTATTATGTTTATTATGTTTGTTGATTTTATTATGTTTTTTTTTTTTATTATTTTTATTATTTTCATATTTTTTTTTTATGTTTATTTTTTTATTTTATTATATTTATTTCTATTATTTATTATTTCTATTATATTTTTTATATTTATTATATTTATTATATTATTTTTCTTAATATAAATATATATTAATATATTATGATTACTTCTTTATTACTATCTTTCTATTAAATAATAATATTATATAGTATATTAATGGATACGCGCCGAAAGAAGATTTCTGAGTTTTTATCAAAATATTCGTTATCGGATGCTGAAGAAGCTATATTCTTAGATGAGAAAATACTAGATGATAATAATTATGAGTTTTTTAATATACATAATAAGACATTAACAATACGTAAAAGTTGTGATGAATTATTAAAAGATCCTTATTGTATATTATCCTGTACTGTTCAGTTATTAGAACGTGTGTCTAGACAACAAGAGGAAGCTTATAAAATGCTATTTGCATGGACTCAAAAACAATTAGGTCAATTAACAAATTCAACTTATGTTCAAGATAATAATGATTTAAAGTTTTTATTCTTTCAAAAAGCATTTATTACGTTACGAGAACGTCCTTCTTATTTTGATCATTGTTTAGAATTATTAAATAATAGTCGTAAAACAGTTATTACTAAGAAATTCAATGAATTACAACGTACGTGGAAACAAAGTAAAAAACAAGGTTTATATGTTAGTTTAATTAGTGATTTATTCGCATCTATTCATCAAATTATGGGATCTGAAGCTGAATTCTATCAAAGTGTACTTACAAATGAAAAGATAGGAGATGAGACTATTGCTAATAATAATAAAGATAATAATAATAATGATGTTATTATGAAGAATATGAATTTATTAAAGAAATCTTTAGATATTGTTTTCTCTGGTATTTTATCACCTCTAAATGTATATATATATAGTTGTTATTCATGTTTCTATATTCTATATACACTATTTTTATACTGAATAGATATACTTTATAGTCTATATTTATATATAGTCAATTATATATATATATATTCAATTATATATATATAGGATATATTAGAAGAAGCAGTAATGTATGAGACTAAAGTTCAAGATTTATTTACTCTTCATCAATTATTAACATTTTATTGTCATTCTTATGAACGATTCTTATCTTTAGATGGACCTCTCTTAACTATGCTGAATCAAGCTGAAATCTCTATTTGGGATACTATATGTAGTCTTATGTCTGAAAAAGTGTCCAAATCGAATTATAATACGTTATTATTCTCTGTAGATGTCTCACCACTTCCAGTAGTTCAAGAATTTGTGTCTATTATGACATCCTCACTTATTACGTATGTATATATTGTTTTTTTTTTAATTATATTTATTATTTATTTAATAAATAATTATAAGTTTTTTTTATATATATTTTATAAATAATTATATGCTGTTTTTTATTTTTTTAATAAATAATTATAAGCTAATTTTTTATATATTTTCTAAATAATTATAAGCTGTTTTTTATATATTTAATAAATAATTATAATTTCATTATTATTATACATCATAAAATTATAATATTCATTAAATGTTTTCTCTATATATAGTTTTGATACGTCATTATTAGAAAGTAATAAAAAAACAGAATTATTTAATCAATTAGCTGAAGCTACTATTTCTCCTTTATTAGTAGTATGTCAAAAGAGTTTTCGTAGTATTGATTCAACTGAAACACCTATATTTATGATTAATACACTTGAAGAATTAAGAAAATTATTAGTTACATATTCATTTACTGTAAAATGGGTTATGAAATGTGCGGATGAATTAGAATATTGGATGGATAAGATTATTCATGAAAAAGTATTTTGAAATGTTATATTTTTTTAATTTTATTATTATTTTATTTTTTTATGATAGTTTATTCTTATTACATTAGTATATCAACTATATTTATATAACAAAATAGGTTACTGGATTATTAAAACAATCAAACTTATTAGATGCTATTCAATATTTAGAAACAAAACCAAAAGATCAACCATTAAGTGCTTATCCTAATGCATCGCCATTAATTATTGAAAGAGGTAGTCAAGCATTAGTTTCGAAAATGTATGCTTCTATTGCTCCAGAGTATTCCAAAATCACAGCTAAAGTTAGAGAACGAGCTCGTCTTGAAGCTTCTCGTTCTATTGCAGATGCTTATGAAAAATTATATAATGCTATTCATGATCCTTATAATGGATATATAAGTCCTGATAATATTATGATTCATACACCAAAACAAATACGTACATTACTTGATTGTGATAATTAAACTATTTTAAAACCAATCGGTTTTATTAATTATAACTTTTTTAAATAATTTTATTTAATATTAACTGAACTCTTACTAGTATTGCTCTTCTTTTTTTATTTTGAATACTTATATATTCTTATTATTCTATTCTTAAGGTCATTTTTTCTTGTAATTGTTTTTTCCAACTCTATCCTGGTTTCGTTCTATTCACTATATCAATCGTCGTCTATAGTATATGTTGAGCACATTTCTTTAAAGTTTAAGAAGATCATTGTAACATTTTCTTGCTTTTTTCTAATAGATTATCTTTTCATGATTATTTCAATTGTTTGACTTAAAAAGTTCATATAATCATAGAAAAATAATATATTATTTTATTCTGACTTAGTTGTGTTATTTCTTCACTGTATTGAAATTAAAACAATGTCAGCTAACGATAAATTGATGGAATTCTTCAATGAGGTTGACAGTCTTCCTGTTCCAAAACCAATTACAACACCTCTTGCTTCATCTACACCAGTTGTATGTATTTTATTATTTATATCATAGACTATATGTTTTCTAATTTCTTATAGCTTATTTCTACTAGTTATAAAGTATCTACTCCACAAGAAGATTGTATTTTTTTATTTTATATACTATTTATTCTATATTATTTAGTTTCTCAATTGAGAACAGCATCTGTGTATGATTCTATGAAGAAATAAAAAGAAATTATTATATATAGACCTGTATCACCAATTCCTCAGATTCAACCGTATTTTATTTTAATTCTCTTTTCTATAATTTATTTTGTTTATATATAATTATATAGTTCTACAATGGTTACAACAGACAATGTAAATGCACCAACACAAAAACAAGTAGAACGACAACAAAGTGGATATAAAGTGAATCCTGTATTTTTATTATTATGTTTATTATGTTTATTATGTTTATTATGTTTATTATGTTTATTATATTTATTATATAGGCTAAATTACGAGTTTCTGGAGATAAGAAATTCTTCCGTCGTGCTGCTGGTCACACATGGCAAGATCCATCATATCCTATATATATATATATATATATATATATATATATATATATATATATATATTATTATTATTATTATTATTATTATTATTATTATTAGTTACACCATTACTATTAATATTATTATTATTATTATTATTATTATTTGAGATATTATATTCTTTAACAATAATACATTAGCAGATTGGCCTGATAATGATTTCCGATTATTTATTGGTAATTTAGGGAAGAAGACTAAAGACGATGTTTTAACTGCACTATTTAGTCAGTAAGGAGCTAATTTTATATATTGATTATTATTGATCTATAGATTTGTTTTTATCTTTAGATATTTTTATATATTTTTTATTTTTTTTCATCTATTTTTCTTTATTTTAATTATTTTTTTAACTTTCTCTATTCTTTTTATTTTTTTTTAAATTTTACTACATATTCTATATTCTCTCCTATTCTCTATATTCTCTCTTTATTTTCTCTTTATTTTCTCTTTATTTTCTCTTTATTTTCTCATATTTTCTCTTGTATTTTCTATTTTATCTATAGTTATCCTTCATTTAATCGTGCCAAAGTAATTTGGGATAAACGAAAGGATAGAACGAAAGGATATGGTTTTGTTTCCTTTATGGATCCATTAGAAGCTATTCGAGCTATGAAAGAACAAAATGGTAGATATATATATATATATATATATATATATATATATATATTAATAATATTGTATTCTTTATATATTACTATTCAATACTATATTATATTTTATGTATATTAAGTTTCTATTCTTTAAATATATATATAATACATTTAAAAAAATGTATATTAAAAATATGTAATTAATTTTCTCTATTATTCAATATATATATAAAGGTAAGTTTTGTGGTGATAAACCTATGATGATTCAAAAAGGACAATGGAAGAAGAGAGATGAAAAAGTGATATCCTTATATATATATATAAAAGTATATTAATATAATAAACATATTTGCTTAATTTTAATATAATAAATATATTAATAAACTATTTTTAATATAATAAATATATTTTCTTAATTTATTGTTTTACGTGAAAATTGATGAACGAAAATTAAAGAAAAGTTTCAAAGAAATACAAGAAAGCAGAGGATCTGTTTTTTAAAAGGATTCTATTTATTTGAAATACTTTAAAAATATTTTTATTTTTCTTCTTCATTGATTTACGTATTTGTTCACAACTATTGTTTCGCTATTAGTTGTATATATAAATATATTAACATATCAAATAAATATATAGAAATCAATTTTTAACAGAGCATTCTCATAAGTATTTGAGAAACGATTGCATCCTTTTATTTCGATTCCTATTAAAAATCTTTTTTTTTTTAAGGAAAAACACCATTATCGTGAACTGCACTAGCTATCGAATGTTTGAATGATATTAATATCTATATTTACTTTAACATTAATAAATTTTATGCTATTAAACATAACTGCTACAAATTCATAATAAGCCAAATTATGTATATATAATTTAACAGTGTATATGATAAATTTCCTAAATCTAGCCATAAATAAATACATATTTCAAATCTATTTCTAAAAGAATGCATTTAATTTTATCATTTATTATCTTTATAAATTACTGAAATCATTTTAGACAATATAAGACAAAGAAAATAGATAAATATACTAATAATCATGTTTACTTTTCTATTAAACTAGTTCCAATCATTATGAATCACAAGATGAATAGTTTACAAAATCTTGTAAGCAATAAGATGATATAAATACTTGTATAACAAACGCAAAATGCTATAAAAAATATCTTTAAAAATTTCAAAAATAACTAAGGGAAAAACGTAATTGTGAGTTGTATTTTAATTTTTTGTTTCTTATTTTGAACAAGATTTTTTTGTTTGAATAATTACATCAATAGTCCTTTACAATGGATGAACCGAAAGGTGAAGCACATGGTATATCCTATTCTACTCTGAGGATATTTTCTTTTTCTAGATGATTATCTTGAACAGATTGGATTGACATGTGAGCAAGGTTTGCTTAAGAGAAAAAGTACAGGAGCATTGCTTACAGTTGATACTCTCATCACGGATCCATTACAAACAATTCAAGCAATTACGAAATATGTATTTATTTATCATATTTGGCACTGCTTATGAAATTTTTAATTCGCTTTTTTAAATATATATTTGCATTTATCTTATTTATTTTAACTAGGTACAAAATAACATTCGTTATGAGTATGAGTTTGAGGAAATTCGTGTCCCTTTAGAAACAGATGTTCCAGATAACGATATTCAAAGTTCTATATTTGTTTCATCTAATTTTATGAAAGCAAAGTCGATATTCATGATTATATCGAATTCCGGAACATATCCTGGTGTATGGAGTCGATCTCTTTGTGTCGAAGGCGGAATTGAGCAAGGTATATTTATATATTAAAGTTTTTTTTTTGTTTATTGTTTATTGTTTATTGTTATTCCTTAATTTTTTAAGTTATTTGTATGATTGTATATATATGCTTATTATATATAGGTACTATGATCCCCTATATACGACAAGCATTAGAAAGACGTTATGGAGTTATTATTTTAAATCCATTTATGAATTCTGTTAAAGTATGTTGAGTATAGTTATTATTATATTATATTTATTATATTATATTATATTATATTTATTATATTTTATATATAGATAATTGGAGATAAGCAGGAAGTAGTTAAGCGATCAATTCCGTTGAATGAAACACCAGAAGCACATGCATTGTATGTATATATTATTATTATTATTATTATTATTATTATTATTATTATTATTATTATTATTATTATTATTATTATTATTATTATTATTATTATTATTATTATTATATATATAGATATGTATGGGATCATATATTGAATGCTCTTCCGTTTCAGGATATATGTATAATGGCTTATGGCTACGGAGGAGTTATAGCTAAATACTTGCTTCAAGTACATATATATAATATATATTATTTATATTATATATTATTATTCATATTATTAAAATATTTCTTTTTTTTTTACTATTTATATATATAAACATTTCTATAATAGGCACGTGAAAAGCAATTAATCCCTCGTTTAAAGGCATTTGCTTTAACGGAATCCCTCCATACTTTCCGTGAAGAGATCCTCTTTGATCCCCCTCTTGCCGGGCCAATTTCTCCTGAATCCCAAGAATTTATGCAAACACGTTGTATCAATTGGGGAGCTAGTGACCAAGATAATGGAAAACGAATCTGTGTATATAGTTATATATATAGTTATTGAATTATATAGAATAACTTATATTTGAATGTATTTTTTTTTTTTTAAATTAATAATTAAATTATTTTATTGTTTCTATCTTTATTATTATTATTATTATTATTATTATTATTATTATTATTATTATTATTTTGTTGTTTCTATCTTTATTATTATTATTATTATATAGGTGATGGAAAAGAAATTAGGATGTATATGTATATCTATTGGTCATGCTCATGTAAGTAATAATTTGGCGTATACAAATTATTTAGCTATGGAATCTATATTTAAATGGTTTGAGTTTGCTTGCCAAGATAATGGGGATAACTTAATGTTTGTTGATGCTTATTATAGAAATTATGATGGTATCTATATATATACATATATACATAATATAGTAATTATACTTCATAATTTATATATATATATATATTTCTATTTTATTATACATATCGATCTATCTATATATATAAATATAGATATTATTGTTATATATTATATTTAGTTCTATCTTTACCTTATAAAGTAACTGGTGACGCATCTGTTTCTTCATCATTCCCCGCGGTTTTCCTCAAACCTGCTGATGTATGGCAAGCCGATCATGAAGTATATATATATATTATAATATAGTTATTATATTTATTATTTTATTTACATATTTATTTTATTTATTATTTTATTTATTTTATTTATTATTTTATTTATCATATTTATTTTATTATATTGATACTATATATGAGTACTATCCTATCTATAATGTATATAGTATACCTTCTGTCAAGTATGTATGTGTCCATTTTCGTTCTTTAATCGTCGCCATCACTGCCGTTTATGTGGTAAAATTGTTTGTAATAAATGCTCAAAATATAGAATGAAATTATATAAGCAAGATAGACCTACTAGAGTTTGTAGATTATGTTATTTTGCTAATAATAAAGAAGGTATATAGTGTTATTATTATATTGTTTTATTTTATTTTATTTATTTATTATTTTATTTATTATTTTATTTATTATTATTTTATTTATTATTTTATTTATTATTTTATATTATGGTTTTCAATATTTAAGTATTCATTTTATTAACCAGAAATTTATATATGCTTATTCTTATTTTTTTTCTATATATATATATATATATATATATATATATATATATATATATATATATATATAGCTCAAGCTCCTCAGAATGCGTCTCATTCAACATTAAATTTAGCTTCTTCTTCTCTTTCGAAGAATGATTTTACTATGTTAAAAGTTGTAGGAAAAGGATCTTTTGGTAAAGTATTATTAGTACGTTCAAAGATTAATAAGAAGGTGTATGCATTAAAGATATTAAGTAAAGAAAAAGTAGTAGAAAGAAAGCAAGTAGATCATACCAAATCAGAAAGAATTATATTAGAAATGATTAATTATCCATTTTTAGCACGTTTAGAGTTCGCATTTCAAACACATACTACTCTTTATTTAGGTATGGAATTCTTTGCTGGAGGACCTTTATTTCATCATTTACAACAAGTATATTTATATTTATTATATTTATATTTATTATTCTGTTTTTTTTATTTATTTATTATATTTATATTTATTATTCTGTTTTGCTTGTTTATTATATTTATATTTATTATTATGCTTTGTTTGTTTATTATATTTATTATATTGTTTTTAATATTATTATAAATATATAATTACTATGATGATTATTATATAGGCTCGTCGTTTCCCTGAAGAGCGTGCCCGTTTTTATGCTTGTGAAGTAATCTTAGCTATGGGATATCTACATAAGGAAAACATTCTTTATAGGTAGATATATATATATGTTATTATTATTATTTATATAATTTTTATTTTTTATTTAATTATTATATTTATTTTTATTTATTATTATTATATATAGAGATATGAAACCTGAAAATATATTATTAGATCGTTATGGACATGTGTATATTACTGATTTTGGCTTAAGTAAACTGAATGTGAATAAAGGACAAATGGTTCAAACTATTTGTGGTACCCCTGAATATGTTGCTCCTGAAGTTCTATTGGGTAATCCTTATGGAAAAGCAGTTGATTGGTGGAGCATTGGAACACTATTATATGAAATGATGGTTGGATTAGTATTTATTATATTTATTATATTTATTATTATTATTATACTTATTTTATTCATTATAATTATTATAATTATTATATTTATTATATTTATTATATTTATTATATTTATTATATTTATTACATTTATATAGCCTCCATTTTATGATAAGAACCGAAAGACCATGTTTACTAGAATTTTATCTGCTAAACTTCGTTTTCCTGCATATGTATCTGCGAATGCTCGTAATTTAATTGCCCGCCTTCTTCAACGTGATCCCGCGCTTCGTCTTGGCAGTGGACCTACTGATGCTGAAGAAGTATATTATATTATTATTATTATTATTATTATTATTATTATTATTATTATTATTATTATTATTATAATCATCATAATAATCCTACTTTATAATAATCATCATATATATAGATTAAAGCTCATCCATTCTTTATGTCTGTTGATTGGAAGGCTATTGAAGAGAAGAGGGTTACACCCCCCTGGATCCCCCAATTAATTGGAGACACAGATACTCGTAATTTTAATCAGAAATATACTTATGCCGAAGTCGATGAAGGAACACCTCCAGTATATATATATATATATTATTATTATTATTATTATTATTATTATATTTATTATTATTATTATTATTATTATTATTATTATTATTATTATTATTATTATTATTATTATTATTATTATTATTATTATTATTATTATTATTATTATTATTATTATTATTATTATTGTAATTAAACTTATTGTTATTAAACTTATATATATATATATATATAGACAAATCCTAATGTAGATTATCCATCATTTGATAATTTCGATTATGAACGTCCACCAGAAAATAATTAATTATTTATTCATCATTAATAAGAATTAGCATTAGTTATTCCTATGGTTTCATCTTATTTCTCTTCTATTTTTTTATATCTTTTCTCTTATTATTCATATTTTTTCTCTTTGCTTTTTTCTTCAATATACATATATATATCTATTTTTTATTATAATATCTATAACTATCGTTGAGTTTATAATTCAATAGAAAATATATATTCTTTTTATGAATATCAATATTTCTCATCATTCTTACTGTTCAACAGAATACTATCTATATACTTAATAGCAAAATAATGTTAATATTTCTTAAAAATGTATTAATTACTGCAAACAACAATTACATATTAAAAACATTTAATGCAAAAGTCATTAACATTTTGTCATGATTTGAATCATATATTCATCATATATATTACATGAATACTTTTTGAAATTGTTTTAAAATGTCACGAGGTTTTATCGGATTTATTATTATACTATACAACTACATAATTAAATTATGAATAATTTATAAATTATTCATAAAAGCATCAATATCTAATATATATTTCAAAAAATAAAATAAATAAAAATAAACAAGAATAATTTATAAAATTCCCTATAAAAAAGAAAATATTCTCAAAACAACGTTTTTATTTTTTAAACTGTTTTATTGTTATTTCAAACAATAAGATACATAAATCTTAATAATATGGATATATCTGATAAAGAGAATAAATTTAGTCATCTTTTAAAGCCAATTCGGTATACATTGTGTTTATGAGTAGTTCATATTTATAGAGAATTAGCAGATAATTGGGATATCAATATCGCAAGTGATCTGGAGAATTATCTTGAAGACTTGGAAAGGTTAAGTATCAATTTAGGTGATGGTTATCAAAATTTGAATTTTGCAGAAGCTGCTCTTGTTATTCAAGTATGTTCTCTATTGTTATTTCTTTTTAGAAATTATTTTAATTTCGTTGTATCTCAATTTATTTTCACTATAAACATGATTTCTAGGGATCAGCGTTGGTTTACAGTAAAAAAGTTGAATATTTATATACATTAGTGTATGAGACACTTGAGATGCTATCTAAAGATGCTAAGCATGCTCAGGAAATCAAACAGAGAAGTATTTTATGTTTATATATATAGTTTTTGAATGTTTTCTATGGATTTTAAAATGATAATTAACTTTTCTATGATACTCAATATTTAGAGCAGACAAATTCTGATAATGTAGAAGATTTATTTGATAATGAACTTCCGTTTCTTGTATTAGATTGTTCTCAAATTGAAGAAGGAAAAGGAATCGATATGACAATTGATGATATTAAGAAGAATCAATTGAATCAAGTATAGTTATTATTATATAGTTATTAATATATAAAAATCTTTTTATATTAATGATTCTTTTATATGTTATTTATATTATTATTATATATATGAATAGATTTCTTCATCACGTCGATCTTCCCTCCTTTTTCGTGCACTTCCCGCCACTCTAGCAATGAATCAAAATGAACGTTCATTCAAGTATTTTTTATGTTTTTTATTTATATTCTTATTTATGTTTTTTTTATTCATTATTATAGTTATGTATTTTTATATATTTATATTACTATTTATGTTTTTTATATATTTATATTATTATTTATTTTTGTATTAAACTTTATATATTATTATATTAATTAATAATTATTATATAGTTTATCATCTTGTGCTATTGCACCTTCTGGTGCATTTGTTATGAATAAATCATTTCGTCTTCCGCTACAAGGTAAATAATAATAAAATAATTATATATATATATAGATACAAATTCAATTAATCAATCATTTTCATTGTTTTCACTTCAAAATACTACAAATCAGAATTCCCGTGGGGATAGTATCAATCCATTAGTATCTGATCAGCCCAATGATATTGTTACTTCTATACCTCCTTTAGATCTTAATAATGATGAAAATAACTTAGGAAAAGATCAAAATAATAATGATTCTATTGTTTTAAATAATGACGAGCCACTTCCTGATGAGAATCAACCAATGAATACTTCATTTAATGATGACGCACCTAGTGATGGCTTAGGTGTCATTTTCAATGAAGATCTCTTAGCAACACCTCAAAAGAGCAAGCCAATTCCCGCGGTTCTTCCTAAGAAAAAGAAAGAATTTGATTATTTTGCATTTTTAGATCCTCATGAATTTGTAGAAAAAGGCAACAAACCCTCGAAACTAGGTATATTATATATATAGAAGATAAATAATATAAAGAAATATATATGTATATATATATGTATTTAGGGAAAACTATAATAAAACCAGAAGATCAACAGGAGAAAGAAGGTATATATACCTATATAAAGCAAGACTTTTTATATAAAATATCTATATAGATTGTTCTCCATTCCCGTGGGAATCCTCCTTTCCTATATCTCAAAATGTATTATTCACAGAATTTACTTCTATATATATGGATATTCGTTCATCATTTAGACATTATAAACAATCACAAAATAAACAAAACAAACAAGTATAATGATATTTGTTTTTATTTATTATTATTGTGTTTATTATGTTTATTATGTTTATTATATTTATTATTATTATGTTTATTATTATTATTATGTTTATTATTATTGTATTTATTATGTTTATTATTTATTATTTATTATTATGTTTATTATTATTATTATTATTATTTATTATTATACTTATTATTATATAGAGTCATCCAGAAGGTGATGAGAATGAAACAGGTGATATTGAGCCAATTGCAATACAATATGATGAAGAGGACCAATCAGAAGATGAGGATATGAATATAGAGCCATTAGGTATAGAGCCAGTTCCGATGGAGTTACCCGGTTTTGATGATTTAGAAGGAATAGATATGAATATGAATATAAATCAAAATAATAATGAAAATGAAAAGTATATATATATAATGTGTATTAGTTTATTTATTCTTGAATATATATATATATATATATATATATATAGTAACCATGTGATATCCCTCTCTCAATCTAACGGTTCCCAATCATTTCAAACTTATGAAGAATTGTGTACTTATTATATTGTATATATATAAAATTAAATATATATATTTATATATTAATACTATTGTATGTATATGTTTGTTCTATTATTATAATCATGGTTATTCTGTATAGTCTCGTTTTATGCAAGGAATTGCTCAGTACTCTCATGAAACTGGACTGTTGAAGCGAGTGAGAATGTGGGAAGAACGAATAGAGCCAGTTTTACAAACTCAAGTATATATTATTAGTTATTATTATTTATTATTTATTATTTATTTAACAATTATTTATTATTTATTATTCATTATTTAGTTATTATATAATTTATTTATAATTTATTTATAATTTATTTATAATTTATAATTTATTTATAATTTATTTATAATTTATTTATTATTTATTATTTATTTATTTATTATTTATATAGCAATTATTTAATTATATATTTATAAAATATATCTAATACTATCATACATATATTTATAACACAACATTATGTTTATAATCATTGATATTCTAATAGTTGAAATATCCTCCTTTTGACATTAAAATAAGTGGGTTGTCATTGATTAATACTATAGAAGAAAAAGAAGAATTATATAAAAATAAAGTTATTCAAAATAAACAAGAGCAAATTAATCAAATGAGTTTTTATCAATTAAATAAAAATGCTACTGATTATGAAATCCGAAGAAATTTTGTTGCTCTTCTGCAATTAGTATGATTATTTTTTATTTTTTAATATACCAATCTGTCATTCATTTATTTTTACTTTAGGCTAATGATAAAAATGTTGAAATTTCAAGTTCAAAATTAGAAGATGGATGTGATAACATTATTGTCACATTAATTAATAATAAAATACCTTCAAATTAGAAAAAAACATTATTTTTTTAATAATTTTTAAATACTTTTTGAATTTTCTACTTTTTCTTGTTATTCTAGGTATGTCGTATAAACAGAATGTGTTATCCTGAGATTTCGTTGCATACATTTTATTTTTATTCATCGTAAACCAATATCAAATCATTTATTACTGTGTATTAACTTTCATAAAGCAATAAAGCATTAAAAATATATATATATATTGTTAAAGAATTAGAAATAAAAAAGAAAAATATAAAAATCAAAAGTTTTCTAGAAATTAGGTACCCTTTCATTTACAAATAAATTTCTTTGTTGATAAAGCTTTTTAAATGTTAAAATAAAAATAATTAATAATAAATATATTTTTGTGTCTATTCGAGTCTTTACATATCAATGCGTACTTATTTTTATCTATAGACGCAAGCAATTGAAGAATTCAATATAAACATTTACGTTGATAGCAGACAGAACTACTCTACACAATATAGAAGAGGATACACATATACATACACATAATAATATTATGATTAAATGATAATTATTGAACGATAAGTTACGAGAGACTAGTTATTTTATAATAAAACTACAGAATATGTGTTCTAGATGACATGAATGATAATAATTAATATAAAAATAAGAATATAAAGCTCCAAATAATAGTTTAATAGTTTTTTTCCTGTATTTCAAAATTCAATTTTTTTTAGAAAAAAATAAGTCATAAAAAAGTCCAAGGCGTCATATAGAAATAATATCCCCAAATAAACCTATGAAAAAGCAGAATTTCTGAACACAAATAAATTAACAGGTTTTGTTGTCAATTATCAAAAGAAAGTATCAAGGCTTCTTTAAGGGGGTAAAAATGAAAAACGCAGGAAAATGACCGAGATTTAAGAATCCAGGGGGTAGTAGACCTTGTTGTAATCTGGGTGCTTATTTATAATAAGGACTTTAATTTTGGACTACAAAGAAACAGTTCTTACAGCACTTCTAGTTCTTTCCATATCCTCCAAGATATTGATAAAATTAATATTTAAATATGAGTGAAAAAGGTATGTTATAGTAAAGGCAAAAAATAGTCGCTTGTTTAAGCATTCTTTTTGAAGTGCTTTCTTTATTTTTGCTTATTCTTCATGATCTACTGTATATATAGATATTCAGCGACTTCCTCATAATCAACAAAATCGTCAAGTTGAGGAATCTGTAAGTTCATCTGTGTTTTCTTGTGTTTTTATATGCTATTTTTTTTATTAACTTATAGCAGATGAATGAATCTGATGCTTCTCAAATGATGGCTCGACAGAATCAGTATCCAGGAAATCCTTATAGTCAAATTCAAGTTTTAATGGCTCCTCCTTTAAATCCTATGTTTAATCAACAGATGAGAAACAATTACTATCCATATGGACCCGTTCACTTTGCTCCTACTCAAAATATTGGTGTTCCTGGTGAACCTTATTTAACATCACTTTCTGTTCCTCAAATGAATTCTATTCAAATCTCTAGACCTGATCCTAATGGGATTTCTCTATCGAATGATAATACCTATCACTCTTTAGCTGTTATGCCTCCTCCAATGAATCAAGATTTATTACCTATGGATGAATCTCTCAATTTACCTATTATGAATGTATGATATATATATGTTTATCTATACATTCTTTTGAAATTTGTTGAAAAATTTAATTATATTATTATGTTATTCGTGTTTTTTCTATTTAAGATTTTTTTAAATGATATTTTTATATATTTTTTAATGTTTTTTTAATGCTATTTTTATGTATTTTTAATTTTTTTTTTATATATTTGATTCAAATTTTTTATTATATATTTATTTATTATTGAGTTTTCATTCTTCTATGTATATATAAAGTAGACTTCATAATATACTATAATTATATCCCTTATACTATGTATATATAAAATATTGACTTCATAATATACTATAATTATATCCCTTATAGAATGATCAGACTCGTAAGCGAAAACGAACTGTTTGGAATGAACCAAATCAAGAAATAGATAAAACACCGATTAGTTATTACCCTCAGGAAAATGTTGATTCTATACAATCCTCAATATTAGCAACTAGTTATTTATCACAACAACAAGAATCTAAAGTATTAAAATTATTCGAAACTTTAGATAAAGATAATTATAGGTATATTATTATTTGTTTTTTTTTAAATCCAAATTATAGCTTAATATATTTTTTTATAAATATAATTTTTATAAGAATTATAGTTTAATATATTTTTTTATAAATATAATTTTTATTATAATCTCTTACTCTTATCTCTTTATACACTATATGATTAATTTAAATAATTTCATTTTATTATTTTTTTATTATTTTCTTGTCTAGATTAACAGATCAATTTATGCAAGAAGCAGTGAGTCGTATGATGTCTCATGATAACCGTGGGAATTCCTACAAGATGGATCCTCCTTCAGTGAGTTATATACATCAATTATTGAAACATAATATATATTTGAAAAGTCGAGAACCCTATATTCCTGATAATTCAAAGAAGAATATAGATAATGAGACTTATAATCGATATTTTATGAGTTGTGTTATTGCTATGCCTTCTAATGATGAAACCCTCTTAATGAATCAACGAATGTTAACGGAAGATATAGAGAATCAACATTTATTAGATAAAGATTATGAATATAAAGAAAAACGTAAATATACTACAAATCAATTGCAATGGGCTGTAAATGCGACTACCAAGGGATTATCGACACGTGAGGCTGCACGCCAAGCGCACGTGCCTCGCAGTACGTTACATGATAAGATCCATACTCAGCGATCTACAAAACCTGGTAAACCAACAGTATTAAAGAATGATGAAGAAGCTATTTTAGCTACATTTGTGACTCTTTTAGATTCTCAAGGTATACGTATACCGCGTGAAGATGTCAAGAAATTAGTTATGGGAATGCTGCCAGGAGAACGAGGTCATCCATTTAAAGATGACGGACCCCATCGTCATTGGTTTCGAGGGTTTTATAAACGTAATCCTCAAATAATGCAATTCCGATCTCAAAGTACACCGATACCTCGTACCAGGCTAAAACAAGAACAAATGGATCAATTCTTTGAAGAAGTACAGAGACTACGAGATGAAAGTATGGTTATTGTTTTATTTATTTAGTTATTATTTATTTTATTTATTATTTATTATTTATTATTTTATTATATTATTTTATTTATTATTTATTCTATTTGCTTTTATTGCTTTTATTTATATTTATTTTATTATTTATTATTTATTATTTATTTTATTTAATATATTTATTATATTTATAAATTATTTTTATTATATTTAATATATTTATTATATTTATAAATTATTTTTATTATATTTAATATATTTTTTTAATCTTTATATATAAATTATGATTTTAATAAATACATGTATCAATTATAATTTATGTTCTTATTATACTATTTTAAAATTTTTAATTCATTTTTATAAATAATTATTTTTTTTTTATAATTCTTACTCCATATACTTATAATATATGTATATATAGATTTAGTTGTAATAGCTGCCCAACGTCCTCAATATGCTCGTTTGGATCGTACTGGATTTCATTTTAATATTCCTACAGATCCTATTTCTATTAATCCTATATCTTATTCTTCTCTTCCTACAACTACATCAACTACTCTATCATCTATACCTGCATCTATTCCATATTCATCTCATTCACAACAAAATACTAATTATATATCACAAGATAATACTTTAAATACTCCAAATAATTTAGAGAAATCAAGTATAGAGACTCTCCATGTATCTCAACAATCTACTTCTTTATCTCTACCTGGTGTGTTACCTTCTTCTCTTACTACAGATCCTACAGATCCTAATGCTTCTACTAATAATAATAATCCTAATAATAATCCTACAGCACCTTCTTCTTCTTCTTCTCCTCCTACGACAACTCACCCTTCTTTACTTACGATGTCTTCTATAAGATCATCTTCTATGAGAAAGAAATGGTCACAAGAAACATTATTTTGGGCAATTGATCAAATTACCGCGGGAAATATAGGTATCAAAGAAGCTTCGGAACGTACTAATATACCTGTAGCTACATTACGTAGTAATTTGAAAGTACAGACAGTTCCAGGAAAACGTGGTCCACCTACGGTATTAACCGAAGTAGAAGAATTAGCATTAGAACGATTCTTAATAAAACTAGATGATTGGGGATATAAAGCAAATCGTGAATCTCTTAGTAAATTAGTTATGGATATAGTAGCACAAGACGGAAGAGAACATCCTTTTAAAAATGATGGACCTCATAGACATTGGTTTCAAGTATATATATATATATATATGGTTTTGTTGTTTTTTAATATATATATATTTATTATTTTATTATTTTAATAATTATTTATAATTATTATTATATTTTTTTTATAATTTTTAATAATCATTTTTTATAATAATTTTTTTTTATAATTTTTATAATATTAATATAAAATATTAATTTGAATAATAATTTATTGAATAATATATATTATAAACTAATATATTTTAATATAAACCCTAATAAATATATATAAATTCTTTATAGGGTTTTTATCGTCGTCATTCTATATTGGATGCTCGTCGTCGTGCGTCAGGAACATCTCTTTCTCGTCAAGATGCTCCACCTGAATTAATGAAACGATTTTATGATGATTTAGCGGATGTAAAACAACAATATTCTACGGATGATTCGAATGGTTCTTTAAAAGGAAAGAAATCGAAATTAATTGCAAATACTCCTTTGGATACTGTTCGAAATGATTTATCGGATGAAAATCGTGATGATATGGGTTTAGGAGTAATATCTGATTTAAAATCACTTGGAAAGAAAGGAGGAAGACCGAAATTGCCGTTGTTCTCCGTACAACCATGCCGTCAACGTTTCCGTACTATAGAGATTATGCAATATATTCGTGATTTTGCTTTACAACATGATGAGAATGTTGATGATATTTTATGGTCTTTATTGATACAACGTGTTAAAGGTAGTGGTTATAAAGAAATAGGAGATATGTTACAACAATTATGTAAGAGATGGAGTGATGAAATACAAATATGTAGAATACCTATAAGTCAAGCATATGAAGATGTTACGAATACAACAAATACTTCAAATACATTGAATACATCAAATTCACTTACAAATCCATCAAATTCTACTCTTCCACCTCCTCCTTCTCCTCCTTCTTCTTCTCAAAACCCTCTTCTAGAACCTTCTCTTCTTCCTCATGATCTATTAGTATCTTCATTGACGAATCCTCTGTCATCTAATAAACCCCAAGATTCCTTAACGAACGAAGATAGTGATAGTCCAAATGACTCCAATAACTCGAATAATAACTCGAATACTGTGTCTCATCATAATATCACAGAAGATCTTCAAGAAACATTACATCCTTCTCTCTTTGATGCACTAAATGGTACTGTAAATAATTCTATATCAAATAGTCTTCGAAACACTATGAATAATTCTTTAGAGAATTCTATGACTGCTACTCTTCCTCCTGGATTACAAAATAGTATGAATAATAGTATTACTAATAGTATTACTAATAGTATGAATAATAGTATGAATAATGGTATGAATAATGGTATGAATAATACTATGAATAGTATTAATAATAGTATATCTAATGCTATTCAAAATACAATGAATTCCTCTTTAAATGCATCAATTCCTACGGAACTATCATCATCAATGAATCGAGATATGAATCCTTCTTTATCGTTACCTTCTGTTTCATTGTTAAATAATACTATTTCAGGTCTTGGTAACTCTTTGAACTCTTCGATTTCGAATTCTATGGAAACTAATAATGATAATAATAATAATACGAATAATAATCATTCACCAAATAATAGCAATAATAATAATAATCATTCAAATAGTAATAATAATCATTCAAATAGTAATAATAATCATTCTCCTAATGATAATAATAATAGTAATTCTCCTAATAATTCTCCTAATAATAATAACAATAATAATGAAGATCAAACTACTCGAGTATAATTAATACTCACAATGTTTATCTCTATCTTTATATATTCAATACGTATACATATCTTTATTTCTTTTCTTTTATAATAAAAATAATTATTCTTTATAAAGTATTTTATATTGTTAATAATAGTAGTGTTAAAACTTATACTTTTATAGGCGATTTTTTTTATTCAATTTATTTTTTATTCAACATTTTTTCTTTATTCAATAATTTTTATTCAATATTTTTTCCCTGTACAATGTATTTATTTTTTTTTGCTTATATTTTGTGTATCTATACTTACTATAATTTATATTTGAATGTCAAACTTAAATTTTTTTTTGTGTGTTAATTATAAAATAAAATTATTATTATATATATAAACGTATTTATATTTATATGTATTTTTAATCTACATAATTTATATCTGTTTATTTTATATATTTATTTTTAATTATTTTTTTTTTTTACTTTTTTAAACAATATATATATGTATATATAATTTTTGTTATTGTCATGTATACTTTTTTTGACTCTATATAAAAACGTTTTCTTTCTTTTCTATATGTTGTTCTCCTTCTTTATTTTTATTGAGATTCATTATTCAATTATGGAAAGAAAATACTTTTATAAGTATTTATATATAAATATATATGAAAATCCTTTGATGATTGTTTATATGAGAACATTTCCTTTTTCTTTTTTCCTTTTTCTTTCTAAAATATATATTTTTTTTCATTTTTCATTTTTATAATTACCTCTATATACTCTATTTTTATAATTACATTTCAATTCCTCAAAAACGATTTTTGCTATGATTTTTTTTTTTTTTTTAGTTTTGTTTTTTGATACATTGACAAATACAAAGTCTACTAATCATGAATTAATGAATTTAAAAGATCATAATATATATTTATACACAAAAAAATATATTAAAAAAAAAATTGTCTGAAAATGTCTGGAATTTTGTTTATGAATCATTTCATTTTAACAGTTTAAAGAAAAGAATTCCCATGAGAATCATTAGTGGTCTTTTTAGGTAATACATTTTGTGTGTAATTTCTCTCTTTATACATAGATGAAAGGTGATACTATTCAACAAATTGAGGAACTCGAATCGAAGATCGAGAAGAGTGTTCAAAATACAAATGGTATTACTTTATGATGTGTTGTTATCATGCATGTATAGATATCAAAGAACTTTTGAAATTCTTAGCTGTTGAGAAATATGTATGTAGAAAAGAAATATGGAAATTAGTTGAAAATATTCTATTTTTTAAATGAAAATGACAATTATTTTTTTTATAGGGTAAGAAAAGTACATTAGCTGCTATTCATGCATTACGAAGAACATTCACAAGAATTCTAGATAATAATTATTTACGTGTCAAGAAACTTGGTGTTTCTAAAGAAGGTAATTTGTTTTTTTTTGAATTATTTTTGTAAATTTTATTTTATTCATAATCAATGATTTATTTTTATTGATTATAGTAAGTCAGAGTTTAGAAGAATTTCGTGTTTTTCTTATTGAACAATATAAATTGTTTTTAACTAGTATTATCGATCTTGTTAATTATTCTGATGAAACTATTCGTGTATTTATATATTTATTTATTATATTGAAATATTATTATTATATTTATATATATGATTTATTATTATATATATATAAATATATAGATTGCTTCTTTACGTACCTTATTTGTATTTATAAGTAAAGGAGGTTATGAAAGTAAAAATAAAAAGAATGTTTTTAATGTGGATCTTTATACTCAAGTATATATATATTATAATTTATATATTATATATTATATATATATGTTATATATATTATATATGTATTTATTCTATATATTTATATAGTTATTAAAGAAGTTATTATCTGAAGAATTTGTGTCTGAAGATGTTCAAAATGCTCTTTCTGAAGTATACAATAAGGATATTCTATTATTTTCTAGTTTATATATAATTAAATATATAATTATTATAATATAATATTATATAGGAATATTTTATTCAATTAGATATTTGCCAATATACATATCGTTGTATCTTATGTATATTAAAAGAAATAATGAATAAACATAATCAAAAAAATAATAAAAATAATAATGATTTCTTAAATTATAATAATATGAATATTATATTAAAGCATATATTTTATATATTTTCATTAATTGATATGAAATATATAACAGATTTCAAGAATTATTCTATACTTGTTTCTACTGTATTTTTATAATAATAATAATTATATTTATTAAATAATTATTATGATAATACTATTTATTATCATTATATATATATATATATAGAATAAGAATAGTAACGCAGAAAAAGATATTTCTCAATTAAAAATAACATTTCAAGAAACATGGATATATATATTAAAACTACCTTTAGAAGAAGTATATATTAATTTTTATTTTATTATATATTAATTTTTATTTTATTATATATTAATTTTTATTTTATTATATATTAATTTTTATTTTATTATATATTAATTTTTAGTTTATTATATATTTGTTATTCTGTATTATTTATTCAATATTCTATATTCTTTATTCAATATTCTATATTAATTAAACTATATTAATTCTATATATACTATATTTATATCTATATATATAGAGTGCTTATACATATATATTAATTAATTTGAGTGAATTAATTCTTCCTTATTGTCCTCAACCTTTATTATTAACAGATTTCTTAAAAGATAGTTATAAATTAGGAGGTTATATATCTGTACTTAGTTTATATAGTTTATTCTTATTAATGAATAATTATAATTTAAAATATGATAATTATTATACTCAATTATATGAATTAACTACACCAGATACATTCCTCATGAAGTATATTTATTATATTATAATATTTATTCTATTTATACTATTTATATTTAGTATTTTTTTTTTATTATTCTATTTTATTCTATTTATTATGTTAATAAAAATAGTATTCTATTTATTATGTTAATAGAAATACTATTCTATTTATTATGTTAATAGAAATACTATTCTATTTATTATGTTAATAAAAATACTAATTATTCTACTATAGGCATCGTGAACGTTTTTATGAGTTATTAGTTGTATCTCTCCGTTCAACATATATTGCAGAATATATTGTCGTCGCATTTGTTAAGAAACTTACTAGAATAGCTCTTATTGTATATATATAAATAATAATAATAATAATATTATTATTCTATAATAGAATATATATAATAAGAGTATTATTCTATAAAAATAATATATAATAATATATAGTCAAATCCAAATACTTGTTTATTTATAACATCATTGTTACCGGAGTTATTTGCTTATCATTCGTATCTATCTTATTTGATTGATCAGAAAACGAAACGTACCGTAACGGATATCTTAAGTATTCGTAAGCCATTGCCTTTTGTAAATGTGGACGAATTAGAAAAGATGAAAAATGATGAAGAAGAGAAAAATAAGAAATTAAAAGAAAAAGAAGAAGAAGAAGATATTAAAATAGCTTATAGTGATGATGAAGAAGAAGAAGAAGAGAAAAAAATACGTTATGATATTGATGAGAGTGTAGAGACAAAAGAAGATAAGAAGGAGAAGGAGAAGGAAAATAAGAAGGAGAAATCTGTTGTTAAAACAATTGTTCTTGAAGAAGAGAAGAAGGAAGAAGAAAAACCAATTGTATATATATTATTATTGAATCTATTTTTTGTGTATTCATTTGTGTTATTATTTTTTTTTTTCTGATTCTATATTCTAGAAATATATATAAATATATATATATAGCCATCTGTTATAACTGGATCTATGAGTACATTAGATATTATTCGAAAAGCGAAAGAAATTGCAAAGAATCGATCTCAAAAACGTGTTTTTGAAGAAGAAAATAATACTAGTGGTAATAATAATGATAATAATAAACATTCTAATAATAATACTACTAGTACAAGTGATATTATCAAATCACTAAATAGAAAAGATAATAATAATAATAATTCGAGTAATTCAAATACTAATGCTACTAATAATGAACAAACTTCAAAAAAAATTATTAATGGAAATATTAAAGAAATAAATAATGATACTAATAATGATAATAATAATGATAGTAATAATAATAATAATCATATGGCCAAGAGAATCAAACTTGCTAGCTCTGATGATTATCAAGAATTATTAGAGAATTATAAAGAAATAGATCATTATTTAGAAATAGAAAAAGAAATGAAACCTATTTCGGACAAAATGACTCAATTATATGAAATTAAAGTACTTATGAATCATTATGATCCAGAAGTTGCTAAATTAGCCAATCAAATGAAATCTACATTTGTTAAAACTAGAGTGGATATGAAACCTTATTTCTCTAGAACGTATATATATATATAATTATATTTATTAAATACACGTTACATATATATATATATATATATATATATTGTATTATCTTTAGATATAAGCAAGAATTTGATAAATATTTTGATGTAAAGTCTCCTGTACCTCATGAATTTAAGATTGTTAATGGTGTATTTAAAGAAGGAAGAATTTTATCTCAATTATATGATTTAAGTGCTTAATTCCATTTTATTTTATGCATTCTATATTTTATTTTATCTTAACTTTATAATAAGCATTTAATTATGCTAAAATTTGTTTTATTTGTTATCATTATTGTTCATCTATGTTATTAATTGCTTTGTTTTATATATATTTTTATTTAATTGACTTCTAACTACTATAATTCATATCTTATTATACCTAGAAACTATTAAATGAACTTTGGGATTAAAAAATGGACATGAATAAATAATTATGATTATTTGTTTTTAAATGGATAATTTTTAAAATTAATTATGAATTCGAAAAAAAATATTTTTTTTGTTTTATTTCTTATCTTTGGTGATTAAAATTGGTTTTAGTCAGTGATATTCACACTAAAGATAATGGACGACCGAAAAAATAACAAAATATCACTTCTAAGGAAAATAATTTCTGGCGAAGTGAATTGTGCAAGTTATTTACAGCGATTCAACAAAAATTCTTATGTAAATCATATAGATATACTCTTCTAGGATCTTATTTAGATTGACAAGTTGATATCACAGAACATTTCGTTATTTCAAAATGGAAAATCGGAAGATATTTATATAAGTGATGAAGAAAACTTTAATGTAAGTTGTTCATAGTTTATGAACTATTTTATATCTATAAATATATAGATAAAACAGGAACTTTTCGAATTATTGAGGATTAATTGTTTAGAAACTATTGAATTGTATCAAAAACAATACGTATAAGATTATTTAAATTTATTTTGATATAGAATAATATGTTTCTATATTATATTCTTTAATTATTATGTGTTTTTATTAGGCTAAAGAGAATCGATTTTCGAAAATGAATTCAAAACGAAAAACGCGTACTGGATTAATGTATATAATATATATATATATATATATATATATATTTATTTTATATCAAATTATTATACTTTTATAATAGTTAAAAACTATTATATATTAATATATATAGAAACATAAGTTCTGAACCAATATCTCAAATAACAGCTTCATTTTCAAATTCATTTTCATCTTCTTTTTCTTCTTCGTTTCCCACTACTATTAAGGACAATGAAACTACAATTAATAATAATGATAAAAATGATTATTTCAATAAGGATATACATAATAATGTGAATAATAATCATAATAATATAAAAATTAGTAATAATACTATTAATAACAATACATATAAAGATAAAATTAATAATATAAATAATAATACTATTGAAAAGAAAAGCTTAACTGTTTCTCCTTCGATAAATCTACTTCATACTACTTTATCCACTACATTTCCTATATCAGATCCATTATCCTCACGGTTATTTGATACAAATTCAAATAAAACATCAAAATCAACTTTTTCAAATTCATTTTCTTCTTCATCACAATTTCCTATTCAGATAGAACCTTCTAGAATGAAATCTACTTCTCTATTCAATAAGAATCAGATAAAATCAAATTCTATAAGTAAATCAATTCATAGTATTCAATTAAATGATAATGAAATTAATTCAAATAATAATATGAATTGTAATTCTATTTTAAAAAGTAATAGTACTAATGAAGAGAATAGCATTAATAATAAAAGAAATAGTAGACCTATAGATATATCACATTCTACTTTATGTATAACTGCTAATTCTAAGGAAAGTGTTAATAATAATAATAATAATAATAATGATAATATTATCTCAGATAATAATATCTCAGATAACAATAATAATAATAATAATATCTCAGATAATAATAATAATAATAATGATAATAATAATATCTCAGATAATAATAATAATAATAATAATCCTATTTCTTCTCCTTCTCTTATCACTAATGAACATTCTTCAAACACACAATTGTTTCCGTTAACAACATTTATACCTATAAATAATTTATCAACTTATAATAATACCATCAATAAAAGTAATAATATAAATATAAAGAATAATCTTATTAATACAAATAGTATACAACAACAAGAATATTCAATGCCGTTACAGACCGTACATTCTATCAAACTTATGGAATCTTCTTCGTTAAAACAATCAACAGCAATTATTCATTATGATCAATGCACCTGCCAAACTGATATTCGTCGATTCTCTTTATTGTATATATATAGAGTAATATATAATAATACATATTCTTTTTTTTATTATATATATAGACTATCTCTATTCTTATTAACTAACGAATCTTTTTCTCTTTCTTCGGATTTCACCATCTTATCACGTGCACTACAATGTGGATATATATATACTTCAATCGAACCTTCTTTAGAACAATGTGATTTCCCGGGCTTTTTATCATTCCCACCAAATGTAGCATTACTTTCTGTTTTCGTTTATTCTTTTATTTACCCTTTATTTCTATGCTTTCCCGTAATTATTTATATTTATCATTTATATATAGAATTATAAATATATTTTATTCATATATATATATATGTGTAGATTCTTTAAGTATAATCTAATTTATATATATGTATATAGAAACCGTATTTTGATTGTATATATACCCATTCTGTATATATATCTTTGTCAGAATCTTCTCAACTATCGACTTATCAATATGCTATTGGTATATATACTATTATATATATATAATATTATATATATATAGATATCATTCCATCAGTGAATTGTCCGTTAACACAACCGTTATCATTAGCATCTTTAGGTCACGTGACACGACCCTACAATGAGTCACGTCATCGATACACAAATACTCATGATATCCAATCATATAACAGAAGACAAAAAGCACAAGATTATATAAATAAATTATTCAGAGATTATAAGGTATATATATATATTTTATTATGATTATATGTTATATATTATTTATTATATATTATTATTATGCTTATTTTAAAGAATGCATTGAATGATATAAATACAAATACTCTTTTAAATATTAAAAAGAAAATGAAAGATGAAGTATATATATATATATATTTATATATTACATATATAGTTAAACACGTATATATATACAAATATCACATCAGAAAATTTATTATGGTTTTCGCAACTGTTTTTATCATTAATTATACAAGTATATATATATACATTTGTATATAATAAATTATATGTATAGTTATGTTTTCCAGAGAAAGAAGAAGAAGAAACGAGAGTTGATTTCGATATAAATACAGATATTGATATAAATAACGTAAGTAAACGGAAAATAGAGAAACTGGAGAAACGAATAAACACAAATGACAAACCTATATCTTATTTTGAACCAACAAATAACGTATATAGATATTTAAAATTTAATAATTCTTTTTATTCTATTATATATATATATATATAGTTATCTATATATCTGGATCATATATTTCCAGATATTCAAGGTTTTTTCTCGTTATTTCTCTTCTATACTGATTCTTTTAAACTAAATACTTATCTTATCAATCGTATATATTTATAATATACATATATTTATAATATATATATTATAAATATATATATATTAGAAATATATATATAGAAATTATAGAATTATTATTGTCTCTTCATAAACAATTTTATGATGATACATTAGGACAACAAGTATATATATATATATATATATATATATATATATATATATATATATATATATATATATATATATATATATATATATATATATATATAGGGTTATATTTCAAGATTACTTCTTCTTCGTCTTCTTTCAAAGTTTCTTAGTTTTTTATTATTTTTCCCTTATTGGGCACTAGATTCCCACGGGGATATTATCAAGGAAACTAAAGATATTGCAGTAGACTTATTTACCTATCCGTATATTTTATAATAATAATAATATATATATATATATAGATCATGTTTATCTTTGGAGCCATTATATAAAGATTCTATTCAACATCATTGTCTGTTTCCCGCGGTTCTTTGGACTTCACAAATATATTTATTACTCCCTTCTTCTCTATTGTCGAATACTATTATAATTAGTAATATTAATGTATTCGTACAAGTTTATAAGTATATATTGTTATTAATATTGTTTTATTGAATATATATCTTTTTTTATAATTATTAATACTATTTTATTTTTTATTATATAGATCAATTTCCTTATATATAACTCCAGAATATCCGTATTTATATAAATTATTATTATTTACAGAATTACAAACCTTATTTATTTATATACATATCAAACCAGATACATTATCTCTTTCTTCTTCATCATCTTCTTCTTCTCTTCTTATTTCAGATTCAATAGATATATATATATCGAATTCTATTTGTATATCTATTGATCACTATTTTAATTCTTCTTCTCATTCGTCTAATATTGATACAAATAATAATAATAATAATAATAATAATAATAATAATAATAATAATAATGATACTAATAACAATAATAATAATAATAATAATAATAATAATAAGTTTAATAATGCTAATAATGCTACTAATATATCATCTATTAATAGTTTTCTATATTATTTAACATCTACTCTCTCTCTTTCTCTTCTTTCTCTTCTGTCTTCTTTTTCGATTTCATCTCTATTTAATCAACATATCCATAAAATAAAACCTATTCAAACCACATCTACTAATTCAACTATCAATATACTGAATACGAATACTATACAAGATTCATTCTCAATTCCCGTGGAAATAGGCAATTTAATTATTCAAACATTTTTAGAAGATAAACCTATATATAAACAGTTTATAGAAATGACTCTTCCCTATTTGTGTTCACGTGTTGTTAATAGTATTCTGGAGACACAAAAGATTGATGTATATACGTATATGAATGAGAACAAAATAAAAGGAGAATCTGAAGAACACAAAACACAAATAATTGATACTTATATGTATTATATAGAAAGTTTACTTATAAATTCAATTTATCATGAATGCAAAAATATATGTATAAAAAAATGCGAAGAAATTATATCCCCATTATTAGCTATTGATGGTATTTTTATATATTATTATATTCATATATTATTATATTTATATTGTATTATATTTATATTGTATTATATTTATATTTTATTATATTTATATTTTATTATATTTATATATTATTATATTTATATATTATTATATTTATATTTTTATTATATATATATATTATTATATTTATATTTTAATATATTTATATTTTTATTATATTTATATTTTTATTATATTTATATTTTTATTATATTTATATATTATTATATTTATATTTTTATTATATATATGCATATACCTCTATATATATAGTGTTATCTAAAGAAGAAAAAGAAGAAATGGTATATATATATATATTTAGTATTCAACTTTTGCTTCCTTCTCTTGTGTCGAAACACATGGAAATCAAGTTGAAAATACTTGTATGTATATATATATATTATTATTATTATTATTATTATTATTATTATTATTATTATTATTATTATTATTATTATTATTATTATTATTATTATTATTATTATTATTATTATTATTATTATTATTATTATTATTATTATTATTATTATTATTATTATTATTATTATTTTCTTTATTATTATTTTCTTTATTATTATTTTATAGTTAGAAGAAGCATATCACGTGATCATTACTCATATCCACGTGACTGAAAGGACAATGAATAAATTGTATACATATACATCATCAGCTTTATCCAATCAAAATCAAGAATCAACAGCTATGACGAAGAATGCGTCATTATTCAATTGTGTTTCAAATGATCTCTCCTGCGTATCTGAGCAACTTGAAGTGACAAAGGGTGCGTCATTTGATCCCTCAGATGCGATTGGCTGCACACAAGATATTGTGTTCTTATATAGAGATCAAATTATTGAAGAATGTATAATATATATATATATATATATATATATATATATATATATATATATACTATATACTATATATAATATATATATAGTACAGTATCAAAAAACAATTCATCCTTTTTCAACATCCTTACCTGCTACATATCTACAAGAAAAATATTTAAGAATATTATATATATATAAATATAAATCTAAATATATATATATATATAGATATTTGGATAAGTTGTTATTATCACTTCGTAATTATCATGATACTTTGAAAACTATATCCTTTATATATATATATATATATATATATAGATTTATATATATAATCTTAACATGATTACAATATATTATTATCTCTATCACCAACAGCAATTGAAGTATATATATCAATCATAATAATAATAAATATAATAATAAATCTATTACTATATATAGACTTTAAAAACGTGGATGTCTCTTTCTTCTTCTTTTTTCTCTTTTCTCGTTATTTCTGTTTATCCGGTTTCCTATTTACAGCCGATTCTTCGACTGTTTTCCATGATTATTACTATCATTTCAAACTCATTGCATATTCCTATTCATAATGTATATATATATTATATAAATATATATAATATAATATAAATATATATAATATAGGATTTTTTATCGATGTGTTTGAATTATGATTTTTTTATCTCTTTAGATTCATTACAAAGAATAAAAGTATATATATATATATATATATTATTAATATAGTGTATAAATACATGTTTACTTGCGTTTCTTCGTTCTTCTATTCTAAAGAAAACAACAGTAGAAACGCAATTAATAGAAGCATATGATATTGCCGCCAAATCAAATGAATGCCTATATAATTATTTCGTATTATCAATTCATTTTCTTCATTTATATCATAGCAATTCAATTACTCAATTGTATATAGAATTATAATAATAATAGTAATAAATATAATAATAAATATAATAATAATAATAATAATAATATATATATAGATTGGGTAATTTATATTCAAAAACTGATTTTATTTCGTATTTCTGCTTCTTGTCCTCAAAGAATATATCATTAATATATAAAGAAGAAGAGAATAAGGCAATTGTGGATTCATTGAAAGAACATTATACTAATAATGATATAAATAACAAATAATATATATATGAAAATGATAGTATAATTATTTGTTTAGTTGCTTAAATATATATCTTCTTTTTAAATATTCTATAGATAGTTATTGTATTGAAAAAGATTAGGGCAAAAATCATGAATAAAAAGTCAATAGTTTAATCATAAAAACAAAGAAATCACGAACAAAACTATAAAAATTATTCTATTTAAAAAAATTTAAAATAAATTATATAAGTATAGAAAATACTCTATCAGCATAAAGACTCTCAATAATTGATAACAATAAAAACAAAAACTGAAAAATAAAAAATAAATACACACAAAATATTTGTATCAAAAAAGTTGTGAAAAGAATTAAAAATAAATACTAACAATAAATAGATAATGAAAGAGCAATAAAGATATTAGGAATATAAATATATATATATATAAAATAATAAGAAAGAAAAAGTATTAATTACGCTGTTCCCCAGCGGGTTTTTGTTCATAACCGGGCATATTGGTTTGTGCAATTGTACCTATTTTATATATATATATATATATGTATATATATATAATAATATATTATAATATATATATATGTATATATATATATATACCTATAGCATTTCGTTGAAGTCCTTTTTGAAGTTGGCTAATAATACAACCACATATATGCAAAAAGGAACACACATTCCCGTGAATATTCTGGAAATCTAATAAATAAGCATGTTCTTGAACCTTATATAATTGTAATACTATTTCTGTATATTGTTGAGAATCAGCAGCAACAACAGCACGACATCTTAAACGATATTCATTTTGTGAAAACCATTTATATTGTAAGTCATTCAATGTTCTACATACTTCAATCATAACAATAGCAGCATCTTTTCGACTCTGAATACCTAAAAACCAACGCTTTCCTTTTACTACTATATATATATAGTTATATATATAGTTATATATATATATATATATACCTGTTTCAGGTGTATTTTCAGATAAGGCATCATCCGTAACTATATAATAATAATAATAATAATAATAATAATAATAATAATAATAATAATAATAAGTATAATAATAATATACTTGGTGACACACTCTTAAAGGCGGCAGGTGATTGGACATTTTGTGTTTGTGCGTCAAGAATTTGTTTTTGACGCGTTTTATTTAACATTTCATCCAATTTTAATTCATAAGTAACTTTTATCTATATATATATAATCAATACATAATAACAATAATCAATATATATATATATATACATTAGAAGGTTCATTAGAAGCGATTGCTTGTATAACTTCTTCTCTATCGATATTCTTAAAAGGTCCCTTACACAATATATCAAGGAATTCTGGATCTGGCTGACGATGACTGAATTATTTATGGAAATAGAATGATCAATATGAATATGTATATTTAAAAAATAAATAAAAAAAGATATAGATTAACATATATATATATATATACATATCAATAATTTCTTCTTCCCACGGTTTTTCTAAATAAGCGGGTAAATTCTGTTTAAACCAGGGATGTTGGCGTATTTCAGGAATTGTGATTCTCCCAAGGGGATCACTGTATAACATACGAGGGATTAACTCTCTTCCCCCGCGGGAAAGGAAGTTTGGTAATCGATACATACCATTTTTAATTTTTCTGAAAAGTGCTGGAATATTTTCATCATCAAAAGGTAATCTACCGCATAATAACGCATAAAGAATGACCCCCGACGACCATACATCGACTTCTGGTCCTGCATACATCTTACCTGATATAATCTATATATATATATATATATAATGTATATTATAATTGAATCATTATAGAATAAATAGAATAAATAGAATAAATAGAATAAATAGAATAAATAGAATAAATAGAATAAATAGAATAAATAAAATAAATATAATAAATAAAATAAATAAATAGAATAAATAGAATAAATATTATAAATAGAATAAAATAAATAAATATAATAAATATAATAAATAGAATATAAATATACTTCAGGAGAAGCATAGTTGGGGGATCCACAAGAAGTTTCTAGAAAACAGCCGTCTTTCATAAAATTAGCTAACCCAAAATCAGCTATTTTTATATTATTATCTTTATCTAACAATAAATTTTCAGGTTTTAAATCACGATGAACAACATTATGACGATGACAATATTCTAAACCACTATATATAATAAATATAATATAGATAATAATACTAAACAATAAATATAATAAATATAATAATACTAAACATAATAAAGATTATAATAAAAAATCTACCTAATAATTTGTTGAAAGAAATGTCTGGCTTCATTTTCTACTAGCTATACATATAGAATTAAATGATAAAAAAAAACAATAAATACATACTTTACCTCGAAGACGAATGTAATCAAATAATTCACCTCCAGAAGCATATTCAATAACTAGAAATATTTCTGTTGGTGTATCAATAACTTCATACAATCGAATAATGTGTGGATGATTGAATTCTTTTAATATTTTGATTTCTCTTTTGACTTTTTCTGACATATCTAACTGTCTGATTTTTTCTTTATTTAGAATTTTAATAGCAACTTTGATTCCAGTATTAATATGAATAGCCAATTTCACTTTTCCAAAGGATCCCATACCAATTGTCTCTTCAAGACGGTAAGGACCTACTATAATACCATCAGGAGCCATTATAGATTGTTTATCTTAATTTAAAAATAGAATAAGAATTGATTTATATTTCTTCTAATCTTTTTAACAGAAAGAAGAAAATCTTTATTAATTTTAATTCCAAATTTGTTATTAAAAAATAAAATCAAAAAAAAAAAATTCATTTGAACTCATTAAAAAATGACGCTGATTTCTATTTTTTCCCGCGATCCATTCGCTTTTAACTATGCTTCTTTTTTGCATATATAGATTCAACACATGAAGTTCAAGAGGAATAAAATTCCCATTATTATTTTTGTTTAGCTGAAAGAAGTTGTTTTTTAACATTTATCTAGATGATAAAGCAATTGAAAATAGAGAATTGGTACTTCTTCATGAATAGAGTATTGATGGAATGTATATATGATAAATAAAATGTAAAATGAAGATAATGATGGTATTATTATTGTTTAAGAATGTGTTTAAAATGTGATACTATATAGAGATATGATGTAGATGATTTTATTTATATAGTTAATTCTTTAGAATATCATAATTCATTTGAGAAAGTCAGTTTTTTATCATCTCATTTGAAAAATATATATATTAATTATATGGAAATAATGCCATGAGATACTTCATATAACTAAGCAAAACATATGATATTTTAAGAGTAAAAAAAAAATATTCATGATAATATATATATATATAATATGTTATATAGTTATATATAATTAAATAAATGAAAAAGAAGAGTAGAATAAATAATGGTTTCGAACACATAGATTTATAATCGTATAAATAAAGAGTAATGAATTTAAATAAAAGGGAATTTTTCATCAAGATCCATTCTTTGTAAACGTTGATTAAGATCTTCTAAAAGATGTTCGTCAGCGACGTCATGGTAAAAAGCAGCTGCTTTGAGAGAATATAAAAGAACATTCGGTAAACGTACAGCACCTATATATATATATATTATAGTATTTATTTTATTATATATAGTATTATTTATAGTATTTATTGTATTATATATAGTATTATTTATAGTATAATATATAGTATAATATATAGTATAATATACCTGTCCAATTAACATAATTAAAGCATAGCTTATAAGTAAGTTTCTTGATATCCTCTAAGATAGAAGGAGGAAGAGAATCAATAAGTAATTCATATAATGTAGGAGATACAATACCATCTATATAGAATATATAGAATATATAGAATATATAGAATATATAGAATATATAGAATATATAGAATATATAGAATATATAGAATAATAATAATAAATATCATATAAATAATGAATAATAATATAATAATGTAATATATATACCTCTGGCAGTATGAGATATAAGATAGAATGAATAATCATCTTTAGGAACAATAGTTTTATCTATATAAGTACCACTACAAACATTCAATCCAGATTCACCAAATAAACGAGTATTAATAGACTTATTCACACTATATATATATATATATATATATATTATTATTATTATTATTATTATTATTATAATTATTATTATTATATATATATACGTAATATAAACAAGATTTGGTCTCCCTACCTGTTTCTCTTCATAAATAGGACGAATAGCTTCAAAGAATGCATCTTTTTCAGATTGATAAATAGGACTAGAACCACCTTTTCCAATGCATTCTCTATAGAAGATAAATGCGTTAGGTAATGAATGTGACGGGTGATGCGTCATAAAGGCGTGAATAGCTTCAGTCATTGCTTGCTATATATTATATTCATAATAATAATAATAATAATAATAATAATAATAATATATATATATATATATATACAGAGAAGTGAGGGAAGGCTATATTTTGTTTTACAGTTGTAGATGATATATATACACCATATTGATTAAATCTATGATTATAAGAATAAGTGAGAGCCATCACATTTCCATTACGACTTAAACCAAGAACCATGGTTTTATTCATAATTAAATGGTCAATTTCATTAACATACCATAATTCAGTACCTAATTTAGCGACCATTTGAACTAATACATTGGTAGCAATAGAGAGGGCACGTTTTCCGTTAAGATTCTTAGCAACGACACATTGACAAGGAACTGATTTATCGATACTTTGACTCTTAATTGTTTGATATACCTTTATAGAATAGAATAATAAGTATAATAATAATAATAATAATAATAATAATAATAATAATAATAATAATAATAATAATAACTATAATAACAATATATATATATATATATACTCGTTTATCTTGAGAAGGGACAACACAAAGAACAAGTTCTTCATTCCCGCGAATATAATCTCTAAATGCATTAACCCATGAATATGCTTGATTTGGGTTCCCATTCACACCCTCAATACGAGGTCTCTCTACACGAATATTCTATATATATAATAATAATATATATAATAATATATATAATAATATATATAATAATATATATAATAATTATAATAAAAATAATAATATATATATATACAAGACTGCTACCTGCTTTAGCGAAATTTTCATAAGCATAATTTGCATCTTCACGATTTTGCCCGCCAAATAAAATAATCCATTGATTATTAGCTAATGTTGTAGGTACAAATTTAACATCACCCTATATATATATATATAAACATTATATATATATATATATATATATATATATATATATATATATATATATATATATATATATATATATATATATATACTTTATAGACATTTCTCCAATCGACAGAATTCATATCTACGGGAATAGTAGTATTAGGGAAACACAGAGATTGGTTTTCCATATGATTCGCGGGAATTTGAAGAGGCTAAGATATATATTCATTATTATAAATAATAATATAGAATAATAAGAATATAAACATAATAAGCATAATAAGAATATAAACATAATAAGCATAATAATTAATAATAAGCATAATAAGAATATAAACATAATAAGCATAATAATAAATAATAAGAATAAATAGATATACAGAAGAATTAAGTGAGAAAGTGACGCAACCTTTTTGACCAGCAATTGAAAGATTGCTAATTAAACCATTTAATTCATTTAAAAGTTGTTCAGGAGATATTTTTGAGTTATCGATCATTCCCCTGGTTATTTGTCCATCAGCCCTCATTCTATCGGTAATTCCAGTACGTACACATAACTCGGGAATTAAATAAATACGATGATCTAATTCACCACTTTTCTTACCATTCTTATAATAGTTGCAGACAAGTAAGGGTTGTCTTTTATCTCGTATACTTATACCATAAGGTCCATTACGATAATAATCTAAATAAGAAATTTGAATGGGTTCCCCGCCTTTTACACGACGCTCAAATGTACTCTCAGGAGTTAAGGACCTATAGAATAGAATATAGAATAATAAGGATAATATAATAGAGAATAAAATAGAGAATGAAATATAGAATAAAATATAAAATAATAAGGATAATATAATAATAAATAAAAATATAATAATAAATAAAAATATATAATAAAAATAAAACACAAAAACAAAATTAAAAATAAAAATATAACACTATATATATATACCAGTCAATATCTTCGATTCTATAGGATTCATGAGAATAAGTAGTGACAATAGAGAAAGGTAATTCACCCATAATTTCATCCTTATTAAACTGTTGGAATTCTTCTAATACTGTATTGTGATGAAGTGTTTTATTCTTCTTATTTATTTGTAAGAACCATTTATTATTGAAATTCACAGAAGTACATTCAAAACCAGGCCATAAATCAAGAGAACTATATATATAGTTATATAGTTATATAGTTATATATAACTAAAGTAGTCTTGATAAATAATATAATAATAAATAATTATTATTATATATATTTACCCATCTCTACCTGAAATATTAAGTTGTTTTTGAGGATCAAAATAACCGCCTTTACCATCCGATTTATAAGTCTGAGACTTTGCATCTCTATATAGAATAATAAATATAATAATAATAAATAAAATAATAATAAATATAATAATAAATAATAAAAAAAAATAAATAAAATAATCAATAGAATAATAAATAATAAAAAATAATAATAATAATCAATATAACAATAAATATAATAATATACTTTCCTATATTCTTCATAGCTTTCTTTATATAGATATGAACAAATTGAGCGATAATATTAGTATCATTACCAACTCGTCGAATATACTTTATATCTAATTTATATATATATATAATATTTAAATAATATATATTATTCAAATGAATACGTATTAAAAAAAAACCCTATAAATAATATGTATATAATATATATATATACTTATATTTAACAAGAACAGAACGATCATCCTTCTTTGAAGTTTCGACAGTAATCGAAATAGGCTATAAATACATATATATAAAAAATTCAATAAATTTAAAAAAAAACATATAAATAGAATAAATATTAAAAGTCACATCAAAGTGAATAATAATAATTCTATATACAATATCATTTTCACTGACAGGGTTAGGTAATAAAAGAATAGTACCATCAAATGAATAGTTTTCTAAACATTTTCCCTCTTCTTTTTTGGAAGCAAGGAAAAGAAGACGCTAAAAAAATATATAATTTTGTTACACTAAATAAAAAACAATATTTACAGATTTTTCAAAATTACTTAAACTATTTGAAGGAAGATTCACATATTCTTCACCATTAAATAATTGAATATCAACATGATGTATAGCTAAATCTTCAATTCCATGGAAATCAACTAAAATTATGAATTTAATTGATTATTTAAATATAGAAAAGCATCAATATACATGAATAATAATTAGATAAAATAGTATTTCCTTTATCACAAGAAGGACCTTGAGGACCTCGATTAGGACCTGAATTATAACCTCCACGACCACCACCATATCCTCCACGGAAACCTCCTCGACCACCACCATATCCACGGTCACCACCATAAGAACGTCCAGAATCACCATAATTAGATCCACCTCTGTAATTATCACGATCTGGTGATCCTCTTTGATCGTTTCCTATAGAAATGTCAATAGAGATTCATTTAAAAAGAAAGATATACTTTTATATGGACGATACCCATCGTTATTATCGTAACGCTCTAGAAAGAAGAAATAAGCATAAATTCAATTTTATATTCTTGAATAAAATACTCATGATTGATTTGTAACTATTGCCAAAGACAAAAAAAAGAAATGAAAAGTATTTTTTTTTATTAAAAAAAAAATACTTCTTTTCTAGTGAACAATAATGAATTTTCATGGGAATCTCAGATTTGAAAAGCAAAATGTTCAAAATATTGGTGGGAGAAAAAATGATATGTTAATCAAATCATTTCTTTGATTTAGACTTATTTTAGTTCTTAATGTATTTGATATTCATGGAGGAGTATAGATAGTTAGCGACTGACATACAATTTAAACGTTTTAAATCCAAAAAATAAACAAAAAAAAAGAGAAAATGTAAAATGTTTATGATCTGGAAAAAAAAGATAAGAAATGATTTTGAGTATATATAAATAGTTTCTGTTGATGATGTTCTTAATAATGAGAGTGGAACTATGTTCCACCACCATCGTCATCTTCTTCTGAAACAGTTAAAGCGTTAAGAGCAGAGATAAGAATCATAGCGTCAGCTCCAAGTACAGAAAGAGACGCTAATGTCGTCCTTTGTAACTATATAGTTTAGTTGAATATATTCATATATATATAGAATGAAAAGGATTTAAAAAGTAAAGAATGATTGACAAAAAGATAATCTAAGATATACATATGTATAAATAGAATATATTTAACAAATACATACGACCTTAGTATCAACTTTGGCTGTCTTCATGAATGTAGTTTCATTCATTCTTTTCATTGTAGAAGCCATTTTTGTCTCAAATTTTTTAAAACCTTGTTTTGATTCTTTGAGACCCATCGACCGAGCCGCATTATAAACAGCTTTCATGGATGACATGGTCTTATAAGCACGATTCATACCACTCTTAAACATTCTATACAATAATCAATCATTAAATTTATAATTGAAAGATTAATATACTATACCTAAAGCTTAGAAGAAGAGAAAAGAAATACCAACAGTCAATTTCATTAATTCTTGTTTTCCCACGACAATTATTCATTTTTTTACTTAAAAATTCATTATTTTTATAGAAATTACTTTTGAGGTTTCTCTCTTTGGTTATTTATGGAAGAAGTCTTTGTTGAACCCTATACTTGTTTTGAAGATATATGATATTGTGTATAAAGAGCGGGAAATGGTTTTTTAACTATCTTTTTTATGTAATTGAATTCGTATTTTTGGTATAGGTCAATCTAAGATTTTGTTGAATATTTATATTGTAACAGGAGGATCTTGGAAGCTGTTTAAAAGAATTACAATTTATTTTTCAAAGCATATGTTTTTTTTTTCTGTATATCATGAAAAAGTTGTGTCCATAATCGAGATATGATCGATAAGAGAGATGTTGGATACAAAACATATTTTATTAACAAATAAGAATTAATAATATTTATAAAAACTATAAAAAATAATTCAAAAAAAATTTTTTCTTTTGAAAAATTAATAGTATTCTATTATTTTTTAATCAAAAAGTAAAAAATGTGATCTTTAAGACTTTAGTATGGTGTTTATATTCACGATAATTTAAAATAGAGTAAATTTATGAACAAATGATCGTGACATGTAAAAAGTGTTTTTTCGAGTGTATTGGATTCGTGTTGTTTTGAATTTATGACTATAATGGGAATGATATCTGATTACTATTAGTCATTTATATCTTATAATTTATGTGATTGTCGTTGATTTATCAAGAATATGATGAGATATAAAGCATTATATTTTTAGAAGAGAATCATATAGTGATGAGTGAGTCACAAGAAAGCTATTTTATGAAAAACTAATCATTTTCAATGAAATAGGATTGAAAACATTTTTCTCGTTAAATGCATAAAATATACCTAGAACGTAGAATGCGAATTGATAAAAAAATAGGAATGAGAAATATCAACAACTCTGTAAAAAGAAAACAAATCAATAAAAACTAACATGCATTTCAGAAAAATGACTGTGCAGAAAAGACAGGAAATATATATATGTTTAAAACTATACAAAAATAAAACAAATACAAATACAAAAAACTATTAGCAAAATTACAAAAAACTTGAAATGATAAATTTCTTGCTATATAAATTATAAAGAAAGAGTGTGAGAATGTCTATTGATTTATATATTATTTATTCTTCTAATTGAGAAGCTTTTTGATTGGTTTGTTCTTGTTGTTCTTTAGATTGTTTAGTATATTGTTTAATAGTATCTTTTGAAACGGGTTCAAATGCATCAGCAACCGGTGATGTTAATACAATCTTAGGAGCTAAACTGAAACGAAGAGAAGCGGCAGGACTAATAGCTTGAATAGGTCTTTTACGAATAACTACAGGCTTATTATCAGAGCTGGTTTCAACAGATAATGGAGCAGGGGAAACAGGGGAAATAGGGGAAACAGGAACAGTATTATTTTCTTCTTTGATTTTCTTAGATTCAGCCTTTATATAGTATTTATTATACATAAAAAAATATATAAACATACAATAGCTTCAAGTGTCTTTTCTTTGTATAGAGATTTACTATATAAATAATAATAATAATAATAATAATAATAATAATAATATACGTAGTATTATTTGAATTAATTTCAGGTTTAAATGTACATTTGGAATCTAATTCTTTCTTAAGCTATATATATATATATATATATATATATATATATATATATATATATATATATATATATATATATATATATTATTATTATAATTATATACCTTTTCAAGGGCTTCAGCTCTCTTCTCAGAATAAGCAGCAAATCGATCTAATAAGGAAAGTTTAGGAGTAGAATTATCTTGAGAATTACTACGTTTACGAGGGAAAAGATTCTTTCTTTCCTTTTCTATATATATATATATATATATATATTAATAATAATAATAAATATAATAATAATAATAATAATAATAATAAATATATATATATACCTAATTCAATTTTTTGTTGATTTTCTTCTTCTTCCTTCATTTTTTGAATTTTATTTAAAGTGATTTTACCTCGTTCAAGAAGACTATCAGCATGTAACTATATATATTATTATATTATTATTAATATATATTCTAATGATAATTATAATCATATATATATATATATACAATTGGATTGACAACAATCATTTTACGAGCTTTTTCGGATATTTCAGGAACATAAGTATATTGTTTTTCTTCTTCTTTTGCCATAGCTTCTATTTTTTCTTTTCTCTTTTTCTCCCATGCTAACATTGCAGATATATGATTCTATACATATATAATAATAATAATATTAAATATTAATATATAAATTAATATATATACATTCACTTCATCTTTAGAAATAATTTTCTTTTCTTCAGGAACAGTGGACTATATTAATAATAAATAGAATAATGATAATATATATATATAGATATACTTCTTTCTTTTGTTCTTTCTTAGATAATTGATATAACTTATTCCAACGTGTATTCTATAACGATTAAAATAAATAAAAACACATAATAATAATAAATATAATTCACATAACAATAATAATAACAATACTAACAATAAATATAATTCACATAACAATAAATAATATACTTCATTATTTGTTGCTAATGCTTTCAATTCAGATTTTGTTAATAATCGTGGCTTTTTCTCAATAGGAGTTGATTCTTTAGGTATTTCTCGTTTAATCGGAGTAGCTAATTGTTCCATTCTCTTGGAAATAGCAAATGGATACTGATCTCCCTTCTTATAACCTTTATATAAAGCAAATTTCTTCTTCTTTTCTTCTTCTTCCATTAATTCTCTCTTCTTCTTTTCTTCTTCATGTATCTTTTGTTCCTTCATTTTCTGTTCATATCTTTCTAACATCTTTGGACCACTTGGAATTGTAACACGACCCTCACGTGGCTTAGGAATAGGAATGTCACGTGATCCATTCTCAAGTTCTAATAAATTAATAGGTTTTGTATTACGATTCTTTTCAAGTGCTAATTTAAATGAACGAGGAGGAGGAATTAATCCTAACGCAAATATAACAGCGTTATCCGTACATGATTTATATTCTTTATGAATAATATCATTCCATAATTCAGAATCTTCTATTTCTTTCCATTCAATAATAGATTTATTTCTCAAACCTTCTTCGATCTTCTTACTACTTTCATCTATTATATATAAATCTTTCTCAGTTTCTATAGTATGAACTCTATATGCTTTATTTTCTATTACATAATATTTATAATGTTTCATATCTAAAATATCATTATATACTAAAGCATTCTCATGAGTAGAATGATAATTAAATTGACGACTATTCCCACGGGGAGTCATTGATTTTCCTTGACCACTTAATAATAATCCATTCTTATTCATATCAATTTGAATAGTAAGTTTCTTCTTATCTTTATTTATTTGTTTAGGAATAGTAGGAGTATTAAGAGGAGTAGTAGAAGTTGATTTAGGTTTATAAAGTCTATTTACTGTATCATTTATTTGTTTTTTAGATAAAGAATGAGGTGTTTTAACAGGAGAAGAAGCAGGAATAGACATACTCTTTCGTTTATTAGATACAGATGTAGTATTCAATTTTGAAGGAATAACATGTGGTATCTTAGAAGCTTGAGAAGTCTGTTTTGATTCAGTTATTGGCGCAATAATAGTGGATGACTCAGGAACAGTATTCTCATTATTTAATTGTTCTTCAACAGCAATAGGTTGTTCTTCAATTTGTTTTTCAGCAATTATAGGTTGTTCTGGAGCTATAATTTCTTCAACTTTAGGTTGTTCTTCAACAATAGGTTGTTCTTCAATAACAGATTGTTCTTCAGCAGCTATAGGTTTTTCTTCAACAACAGGTTGTTCTCCAACATTAATAGGTTGTTCATCAACTATAGGTTGTTCTTCAATAACAGATTGTTCTTCAGCAGCTATAGGTTTTTCTTCAACAACAGGTTGTTCTTCAACATTAATAGGTTGTTCTTCAATAACAGGTTGTTCTTCAACATTAATAGGTTGTTCTTCAACTTTAGATTGTTCTTCAATAAGTATAGGTTCTTCAGACACATGCTGTTCTTCAACAACAGGTTGTTCTTCAACATTAATAGGTTGTTCTTCAACTTTAGATTGTTCTTCAATAAGTATAGGTTCTTCAGACACATGCTGTTCTTCAGCAGCTATAGGTTTTTCTTCAACTATAGGTTTTTCTTCAACAGCTACAGGCTTTTCAGCATCAATGGATTGTTCTTCAATTATAGGTTCTTCAACAACAACAGGTTGCTCTTCAACTATAGGTTGTTCTTCAACAGGTACAGGCTTTTCAGCATCAATGGGTTGTTCTTTAATTGGTTCTTCAACTGCAACAGGTTGTTCTTCAACAATAGGTTGTTCTTCAACTTTAGGTTGTTCTTCAACTTTAGGTTGTTCTTCAACAACTATAGGTTCTTCAGACACATGCTGTTCTTCAGCAGCTATAGGTTGTTCTTCAACTATAGGTTGCTCTTCAACAATAGCTTCTTCAACAGGTACAGGTTTTTCAGCATCAACGGGTTGTTCTTTAATTGGTTCTTCAACAGCTACAGGTTTTTCTTCAACAGATACAATAGGTTGCTCTTCAACTGCAACAGGCTCTTCATTAATAATAGGTTGTTCAGCAGAAACTATAGGTCCTTCAACTATTACAGGTTGTTCTTTAGCAACAGGTTCTTCATTATTAATAGGTTGCTGTTCAACTGCTACAGTTTCTTCATTATTAATAGGTTGTTCTTCAACTATTACAGGTTCTTCAGCTATAGGTTGCTCATTAACAACAACCTGTTGTTGTTCTTCAATTGGTTCCTCATTAATAACTGATTCTTCAACAATAGGTTGCTCAGCAGGTTCTTCTAATTCTACTTGTTCAACAGGAATAGTCTCTTGAGAAACAATAGGTTCCTCTTCACTAGCTATAGGTTGTTCTTCAACTATAGGTTGCTCTTCAATAGTAGATTCTTCTTCAGCAATAGGTTCCTCTTCATTAGCAATAGGTTGTTCTTTATTAGCTATAGGTTGTTCTTCAACTATAGGTTGTTCTTCAACGATAGGTTCTTCAATAGCAACAGGTTCAATAGGTTGTTCTTCAGTAGCTATAGGTTGTTCTTCATTATTAATAGGTTGTTCTTCAGTAGCTACAGGTACTTCTTCATTAGCAATAGGTTGTTCTTCAGTAGCAATAGGCTCTTCAGTTTGAATAGATTGTTCTTCGACAGGTTCTTCAACAACAACAGGTTCTTCAACAACAACAGGTTCAACAGGTTGTTCTTCAGTACCTACAACAGGTTGTTCTTCAACGATAGGTTCTTCAATAGCAACAGGTTCAACAGATTTTTCTTCAACGATAGGTTCTTCAATAGCAACAGGTTCAACAGATTGTTCTTCAATATGTTCTTCAATAAGAGATTGTTCTTCGACAGGAGTAACAGGTTGTTCTTCAACGATAGGTTCTTCAATAGCAGCAGGTTCAACAGGCTGTTCTTCAACGATAGGTTGTTCTTCTACATTAATAGGTTGTTCTTCATTAGCTATAGGCTGTTCTTCAACTATAGGTTGCTCTTCAACAATAGGTTGTTCTTCTACATTAATAGGTTGTTCTTCTACATTAATAGGTTGCTCTTCAACAATAGCTTCTTCTTCAGTAACAACAGGTTGTTCTTCATTAGTATAGTTGTCCATTGATTGTTCTGGTATAATTTCACTTGATTCGTCTGCTATAGGTTGTTGTTCACCAGTAGTATAATCTTCAGTATATTCAGTTTCTACAGGTTGTTCAGTAAAATTAGTATCTTCATAAGAACCATTATTATCATAGTATTCTTGATTTTCACCTTCTTGAGTATATTCTTGATTATAATCACCTTCTTGAGTATATTCTTCTTGATTTTCACCTTCTTGAGTATATTCTTCTTGATTATATTCACCTTCTTGATTATATTCACCTTCTTGAGTATATTCTTCTTGATTTTCACCTTCTTGATTATATTCTTCTTGATTATATTCACCTTCTTGATTATAATCACCTTCTTGAGTATATTCACCTTCTTGAGTATATTCACCTTCTTGAGTATAATTTTCTTGATTATATTCACCTTCTTGATTATATTCTTCTTGATTATATTCACCTTCTTGATTATATTCACCTTCTTGAGTATATTCTTCTTGATTATAATTTTCTTGATAATCACCTTCTTGAGTATATATGGGTTGTTCTCCTTCAGTATATGATTCTACGTAAGATTCATTGACTTCAGGATCTTGGGGTTCATAATTATAACTTTCATTTTGAACTTCTTCTGGATTTTCAGTATTTTGGTTTTCAACATTTGAATTTTCATCAACTAGATTTTGATCACCAGAAATATCAACTACATATAAAAAAATAAAATAAGAAAAATAGTATTATAAGCAAATGAACACTATTAAAAAATAAAAAAATGTGAAGAACAATACAATAATAACGATTATGAATAGGAATAAAGAGTATGAATAATATTATATGATAAATAGCATAAATGAATATGAATAAAGAAGATTCAAAAACAAATGTATACCTTCTTGATTATAAGTATCTTCAGTAACATTGGAATCTTCATTTCTAGCTTCAACAACATCAACAGTATTCACTAAACAACGTAAAACACTACTTAAGATGGAATACAGAATAAAATACCTGAAGATTCATTGTTATTTTCGTCATTATCCATATAGATCGAATTATGTATTATATAGAATAATAATATATATTCCTATAAGTAATAGAAATAAATTGAAATAAATAAATTTATTAAATGTGTTTAATTATCTGAACTGAACTAAATTATTTCTTGTTGATCATAGTCTACAGAATGAATCACTAAACATTACGAATAATATACTTTCATGGGAATTCAAAAACAAATTAGTGAAAAACTGTAATTTTCAAAAGTGAGTCATTTTTAGAATTTGGTATTCAAAGTATATGTTTCTTTTGAATCTATTGTTTTGATATGAATTAGTAAGCATGATTAACCTAGTTGTATTGAGATTATTTTGAATAGAATATTTGTTAGATTGATTTCAAATAATGAATGATTTTCTTGTTCATTTTTGTTTGTTATTATGTCTTAAATGATTCATTTAAATTGTGATTTTAATTTTAACATGCTAAAAAAAATTTTATTCAGATAATATAGAATCATGGTGAGTGTATGTACTGCTTTTTATAGTTAGAACCAAAATAAATAAATGAATATATAGAATATGAATACATAAATTTGTTAAACAATTAACTTTATCAATAATTGATAAATAAAAGTTAAAAAAGAAATAAAAAGAACAGAAAAATAAGAATTAAAGAAAAAAATTATATGAAATGCATTGTAATTAATATAAACATTATTAATATTTACCAAAATTAATTCACTTCAGGCCAATTACGCATGTCATCAACGAATTCATCAATATATTCATATAAATCATTCGAATTCTTGATACAATTAGGATGGTCCATATATTCTTTTGGACACTATATATATAATGTTATTTTATATAATTAATTTTTTTTATATATATATATAGATATATTTATAAGTAAATATATTTTATATATTTTATATACTTGTGGCCAAGCCATCCAATTATTATTTGCCATATTTGAACGGTAAACATTATTTCCATAATTATACTATATGTAAGAATAGATATGTAATATATTGATATATATATATATTTTTCATATAATAAATAAAAAAAAATATCTTTATTCAATAATAAATAATATAACTTTATATATAAATATACTTGTAATAATTCTCTCCAATTAGAGGGTATACTAACAAGATGTCCTAGATATTTAATTTTCTTAAAAGGACCTAAAGAAGGGAAATTTGTTTTTGATAATGGTTTATATTCATAGAAAATATCACAATAAGGTCCCCAGAAATCACTACGAGTAATTCTAGCACATGTATGATAATCTTCCCATCGTAAATGGAATATATATCCTGATGAATTGAATTTATCTTGAATATGAGGTTGCATATCTCTTAATAATCCACATAAATCATGTTCTAATTCTAATTCTGTTTTATTATAAGAATCTAATGAAATTGTTTCTTTCTTAGGATGGAATATATTTAATGTAAAATTATTTGTAGACTTTTGAAGATATTCAATAAGTGTAGATCGCATTTTAGGTTTTAATGTAGATATAAATCCTATATATATGTAATGATGATAATAAATACTTGATAAATAATTATAAAAAAAAAATGTACTAAAATCAGTATCGAATTCCCATGGGAAGACACCACCAAATGCTATACCAGACAATAGATTGCCTAATTATAAGTTATATTAATAGGTTGTTAATATATGGTAAGAATATAATTCTAATAATAAGTTATATTAATGGATTATTAATATATGGTAAAAATATAATTATAATCAAAAGAGTAATAATAGTTTATAAACATAAAGAATAAGTCATCAATATACCAGCTATCATAGAATACGGAATATTAAGTAAACGAGCAATTTCATCGATTTTCATGAGATTATCGTGATGACCTCCCAACATATATAAAGGATTCACCATACCGGGTGTGGGTCGACGCCAACCATTATTACGACTCTATATATAATAATAATAATAATAATAATAATAATAATAATAATAATAATAATAATAATAATAAAACATTTATTCTATATATAATAATAATAATAATAATAATAATAATAATAATAATAATATTAATAATAATAATAATATTATTATTATTTATATATACTCTAAATTCAGACATAACAGCAGGCATCCATGTAAATCGTTTATCTTGATCAATAAATATATTTATATTATATCGTTCACCAAATTGTCTATATATTATATTATATGAATAATAATAATAATCATAATACTATATAAATACTCTCTAATAGAACGAGGAATAGTATTTAATGCTTTATAAATAAGATTTTTCTCAGAGAATTCATGAATTACTGTTACATAAGGAATATGACCCACAAAATAAACAGAAGAAGCACTGATAGCAACAGCTATATATATATATATACATTTGTATTTATAACATATTATATACTATACCTTGAAGAGCTAGATTTAATGGATATTGTTTAATCCAATATTCTAAGAAGATAGTTTGCTTTGTTAACATATATAATGATGTTTTAAAACAAATTTGACCATTAAACTATAATAAATAATAAATATTAAATATTAAATATATATACAAATATTTTATTTTGCATATTATCATTAAGTGTAAAAGAGAATGCATTATGATAACCAGCCATGTGAGTCATTTTGCCATACTTATTACGTAACTATATAATAGAAATAAAATAATGAAAATAAATAAATATAATAAATATAATAAATATAATAAATATAATAAATATAATAAATATAATAAATATAATAAATATAATAAATATAATAAATATAATAAATATAATAAATATAATAAATATAATAAATATAATAAATATAATAAATATAATAAATATAATAAATATAATAAATATAATAAATATAATAAATATAATAAATATAATAAACAAAATAAATAATGAAATAATAAAATGATAAATAAATATAATAATAATACTTTATAGCATCTAGTCGTTACTATACTATTTTCATCTTCTTCACTTGGACCCACTATATCTACAAATGAATTTTGAACAGCCCATAATAAAGCATCAATTCTTGAATATTTCGTAAGTCGAACAGTTTGATCCAAAAATAAAATATATTCAGTTTTTGTATCTTTTATTATACTATATAGATTATATTAATTATTATAAATAAATATATATATATATATATACTTATATACACCTATACTATTTGTAGAATCTTTCTATATATAATAAATAATATATCATTATATATATACATTAATTTTAATTGTTTTCACTATATATCCATTGAATCGTCTAAATATATATTTCATTTATATATAATTTAATTTATATACTTATTTAAGTCATCTAATAATAAAGAAGGTTCTTCTTCATCATAAGGAATAATAATAAGTAATTTATTATGAAGATGCTATTTATTATATATTAATAGAATATAAAATTAAACTAATATATAAAAAATTAAAATAATATATATAAAATTAAAATAATATATATAAAATTAAAATAATATATATAAAATTAAAATAATATATATACATATTTAGATCTCAATTCATATTCATTTTGATATTTACTAATTAAATTATTTTCTTTTGAAAAATCCTAATAAAATAAATATATCTGTATAATGACATACTGCATAATCTGTATATAAATAACTTGACTATAGAAGAAGAATAGAATAGTTGATATACTAAAGAATACAAAAAAATACATTTCTCCATAATTCTTTGTATTTAAAAATTCTTGTATACATAGAATTATCCGTTTCTTTTATTAATTTCTATAAATAAAAAATAATAATAAAAAATAATAATAAAAAATAAATAATAAATATAAATAATAAATAATAAATAATAAATATAAATAATAAATATAAATAATAAATAATAAATAATAAATATAAATAATAAATAATAAATAATAAATATAAATAATAAATATAAAAAATAATAATAATAATAATAATAATAATAATAATAATAATAATAATAATAATAATAATAATAATAATAATAATAATAATAATAATAATAATAATAATAATAATAATAATAATAATAATAATAATAATAATAATAATAATAATAATAATAATAATAATAATAATAATAATAATAATAATAATAATAATAATAATAATAATAATAATAATAATAATAATAATAATAATAATAATAATAATATAATAATAATAATAATAATAATAATAATAATAATAATATAATAATATATAATAATAATAATAATAATAATAATAATAATAATAATAATAATAATAATAATATACTCCATGTTTACATAATTCTTTATTCATTAATTCACTTTGACTCCATCCAAGATGAATATTTTTATTCTCTTTTAATTGATTATTAATAGCTTCTTTTGATGCTTTATTTAATACTGGAGGTATAGTTTTAAATGAATGTTTTTCTTCATTATATTCTATACCAAATTCTGCTAATTTCAAGTTCATTATATATATATCTTCTTGATAACGTTTTTCAATTGCATTTACTTCGCCTTGCCATTCTGTTCTCCAACCAGCTAAATAATCTATTTCTTGTTTTACATATAAGTAATATTTTCTTGCAGCAATAATATCACCTTGATATTGCTTATATTTATTCAATACACGATTCTCTTTTTCATACAAATGAATTGTCTCTAACGCTAAATCTAATCTCTATATATTTATTAGGTTTTAATTGGTTAAATTAATTTTTTAATATAATAAAAAGTTAACATACCTTTTTAATACTATTAAAATATATATTTTTTTCCTATATAAAAAAATATTTATTTTTAAATATAGAATATATATAATAAATAGAATATAAAAAATATAATATAATAAATAGAATATAAAAAATATAATATAATAAATAGAATATAAAAAATATAATATTATAAATAGAATATAATAAATAGAATATATATAATAAATATTAAAATATCATACAAAAGAAGTTAAATTTTCAAAAGACATAAGAGTATCAAAGGAAAGTATTTTTGATTTTAAATAGTCATAGGATGATGTATAATTTATTCCTTCAGTTAAATATAATTTTGTTTCATTATCATATAATTCTGAACCAACATATTCATTACTATATTCTGGAATCTTCTTTTGAAATATAAATAAATCTTTATCTGGCTAAAAATTATATATATATATATATATATATTTTTTTTTTATTATATTAAAAATAAAATTAGAAAAATAAAATTAACTTACAGTCAATTGCTTTAATTGATCTTCATTAATAAAATCTTGCTTTTCTATTGAGATATCACTTAAAAAATCCTATAATCAATCAAATATAAGAATTGATTCAAAAATATAGATCATAGAGGATCCTAAAGTTTTATATACCTTTCTATTACTACAATTAATAATTATACTCTCCTTCTCAATCTAGATACAATTATAAGTGTTCATACATATATATATATATACTAATAAAGTATTCAACTTTATGCAATAAATACAGAGAAGTATAATAATTAGTTGATACACATAATTAATCATAATGTTTGAATAGAATTAAAATAAACTGATCTGTTTCACATTACTTTTTATCGAGTATTTTTTAATCAAGGGAAAACGTTACCAATACATAATAAATAATTCAAAAATAATCATGGTTTTTTATTGTACTAAGAAAAGCTAGTGTTTCTAAATGATGTCATTTTTTTTACTTATCCCTCAGATCAAAGAAAAGAGAGATTTTTTAATTTTTTTAGAATCAAGGGAACAACAATATTATAAGTGAATAAATGGAAATTTACATGATTCGTTTCTTGTCCAGAAAAAAACTGACGATAATTTTTATTTGAAACACTCTTTCTCAAAGGAGATATATTATTAATTTATTAGATTCTTTTGGTATATCAGGATAACTGGAGTGTATGAAAATGTACACAGAAAAACTGACATTTAAAGAAATATCATTTCATTTTCCTTGTTGATGTAATGTAATATGCTAAATACTTTAAAGATTTCCTATATGTAAGAAATAATAAGATATATGAAACATATTGAAATCAAGTTAATGGTGTTCTTTTATTAATTACAGATATTACTGGTGTTGAAGTGCTTATTATTATATTTTATAGATACATCATAAGGTATAGTGAGCTGTATTCAAGATACTAGATCCAATGAATGATGAGAGAAAACAGATTATCCAGTTTCTAAATGAAAAGGCTTGTAGGAGTTTCATTTATAGGTTTATTTACATTAATATAAACAGACCATCGAAATGAATGTATAATATGTATATATATTGAAAAATAGTCTATAATTAATTATATTTGATGATAATCTTAATATATATTGTAGAATGTGTAAAAAACAAATTCATATACAACATAAAGATTTATTTTATTCTATAGTAATAATAAAAACTTTTTAAATAGTATTCCTGGTTCTTTTTTATTTTTAAAGGGTAAAATTTATATATATAATATTATCTATATTATATAATTTTATTAAACAAAAAATAAACAATTTTTCTATAATAAAAAAAAATATCTTTATAATAAAGTATAAAAAGAAAAAAATAACAAAAAATTATTTGAGAAAAAAATAACATAATATAATAATATTAACACTCTTGGGAAAAACCCGATTTTTGGGAAAAAACCCGGTTTTTCCAAAAAAATGACTGAGAAAAAAAATCTTGTTTTGCTTATTATTTTGTTATTGACTAAGCTTATATTGATATATAATAATGATTTTTAATCATAAGGATGTCAGCTACCAAAGTTTAGATTCTTGTAAGTTTACATTAAGTTTCTAAAGATTTGGCTCACAATTGTCCAACATTTTGTATGTGTATTTCAATATAATATAAACTTTGTTTTATTAAGACAATCATTATGATTATATTTATAAGAAAATCAAGTTTAAAATCAAGAAATAAAATACCGAAAAAGGCAATTAAGCAAAACTCTGTAACTACTTATTTTGAAACACTTAAGTACGAATATCACGTAAGAAGACAAGATTAGTTACTCTGTGAATGCAATATTATAAGATATAACTTAAAGACTCTTTTAAATTATTTGCCAAAAAACACTATTTTTCTATTTTTCTTCTCAATTTTTCTTTAAAAATATTTATTTATAAATTCTTTATATATTTACAATAAATACTTGATAATGCAGAGAATTTAGATAAATAAAGTATTAATCTTAGCTATTATTGAATTTAACCATATTGCAATTTTCTTCAGAAAACAATATACAATATGTCACAAAGTCTTTTTACTTTATTATTACAAGTCTCCATGTTGTTTCATTTCTAACTAGAATTTTAAAATAGTTCAACATGTGACTGACGGTTTATTAGAGGTATTTAAAAAAGTTTTTTTGGTATATTTAAAACAATATTTTATCTCTTTTGACAGTAATTATTTAAAATAAAATGATGTAAATATAGAATATGTTAAAGGTGATAAAACAATATATAAAAAATAAATGAAACAAAGGTTTCTATACTTTGTGTAAATGAGAAATGTTGACATTCATAAGAAAAAACTATTTGTAAGTGGTTTACAAAATAAAATAAATATGTGTTATTTAAGTAATATACAAGTATATTATATTATAATAAACGAAATATTCTCATCTATTATGAAAACGTTTAAAATATGTCAACAACATTCAAGAACATTTCCAGTTTCTCAACTAAAAAAACATAATAATTAAATATTTCTGATATATAAGAGTGTTTTAGAGAATTGAGAAGTGAAAGAAGAAAATAAAAACATTCAACTACTTTAGGAACAATATAGACTCGAAGTCATCATTTATCGTATACTCTCTATGTATTAAATGCAATAAAACCTTTACTTATTTATTTCCCAAACACTGTGAATCATATCTCTCACAATTACAAATGAAATTAAAGTATGTCATTTTGAAGCCATATTGTTAATTAATAATTTTAACACCGAAATGATGTATTGTATAGAACTACATTACAAAAATAAACATATATGGCTTTTCTTATTTAGTCTTAAAGCATAAACTAGTTGAATATACTTAAAAATAGATCAAAAAAATGACTTAAAAAACGCTTTTTCTTTAAAAAAACCGGGTTTTTTCCCAAAAATCGGGTTTTCCCCAAGAGTGTAAAATAAATATTTAATCTAAAGAAAGAGTTAAATGATTTGTTTGTATTCTAGAACATGCAATAAAACTGAAACTAGAGAGTGGAGATTCAATACAATCGGATCCATAAGATAAGAGATATAATTCTGCTAAGGCAATAGCACCATTTTCTTCTAAAGATTGTATATCTGTATTAAATTTCATATCTGTATGAGTAATTTTACCTAATTCAACTACAAATGCTTTTTCTTTTAAAATAGATTTTGCATATTCTTTAAATTTACTGGAATCACTAGCAATATAAGCATAAGATAAATTACTTGCTTTTAAACGTTCAGATATAATATTTACAATTTTACCCATTGTATCTCCTTTCATTCTTTCTTTTGAAGTATCATGTAAATCAGATAATTTTCCATAACGTATATGACAACTTAAGAATTTATCAGTTTTATAATTAGGAAAATATTTTTGCATTAAATCATAAATAGGTTTATATGGAGTTAAAAAGGTATCTAAAATATAAAATACAGAATCATAAGTAGAAACAGGTCCTGGATGATATATATCTTTACGTTTTATATTTAATTCATCTAATGTATTGAAATAAAGTGGATTCTTAAGAAGATAATCTGTTAGTGTACCATATCCAGTAAAAAATAATCGACGATAATCTTTACCATAAAATGCACATAAATTTCGTTTATTAATTAAAGGCTCATTTTTATTATTTCGATCAATATTATGATTGATTATATATTCAGATGTTCTCAGCTTTACTTTCGTTCTAGCTATATCATAATAATACAAGTAATCATCCCAACTATATTTCTGAATTTGCCCAGGAAAATGCTCTTTTATTGTATATTGAAGAATAAATGAACTATATTCAGGAACTATATATATAATATATATTGTTAGATATATATTTATAATATATATTGTTTGAAATATATATAATAAATATATATATATATTGAGTGTTAGAAACATATAAAAATATGATAATAAAACATATATATATTTAATATATTAAAATATATATATATATACTAAAAATGGGAATTTTTTCAACAGTAGAAATAATATATAACATTGTAAAACAATTGATTTGATTTCCTAAACCACCTCCAGGAACAAAATAAAAAGCAAGTTTATTACATATTGGTATATCTTCTATATATTTTTATATATTATTATTATAAACTTATTGAATAGATTTTATTGATATAAATATAATTATATATATACTATAAGCTAGTTTTGAATAATCTTTTAGATAATCTGCTTCATTTACAGGAATAATTACCTTGCTGTGAGATATAACACTCTTTTTATTCTCTGAAATATCAGTCATATGTGTTTCATTTCGTTCACATTGTTTAGAGACTTTACTTTTTAGACTTGAATTCTGGGTTATAGCAAGTGTTTCAATATGTTGTTCTGTATGAAATCTGACAAAATATAGAAGCGTACCAGCGACCATAAATAATAATAAGTTAGTGATCAGTAACAATTGAATCAGACAGTTTTTATTCATTGCTTAAGACAGAAAGTGAAATATAAACAAAATGTAAATCTGTCATAAGAAAATAAAAAAAGAGTCAATTGTATGTACAGAAATGAAAACACGGGAAAATAGAATTATATACATACTTTATATATATTTACCATGAAAAAATATAAAAAGTCTTTAGTTCTTTTTTATTTTATGTCGTTTCTAAAACATCCATAAAAAGACTCTTTTGGTATGGAAATACCATAAGAGAGTCTTTTGGATTGGTGCTTTATAAACAGAATTCGCCACGAAGACTCTGTTGGAATTCAAAACTCCCCAAAGAGGCTGTTTTAAGGGTACTTCTGGCGTTACAAGGCATAGGATAAAAAACTTCGGAGGTAGAGTTTCTACCGTCGGTAGTATCGGGTGTACACTAATTTTAATATTTCTAGAGATGAAGAAAAAACTCTCTTGGAATGAAATTATTACTCTAAGAATAATTAACCGAATTATGAAAATATTGTTTTTTTTCAATGAACTTAATTGGAATAATGAAAGAATATAGTTTTATATAAATAGAATAATGAGAATTATTCTTCATCATTAACTATATCAGAATATTCTTTCTAAAAAGTGATATCTTCCACTAAATACACTGGTAGGCACTTTTGAGTTTTTGAAGGTTTTTGATTGGCTAATTTTCGTTCAAAACTTATTCAGCCAATAAAATTTGAATAAAAAAAAGACTTAGGCAAAAAAAATAAAATTTTCACAAAATTTTTAAGTCGACTTTTGATTTAGACTCAAAGACCCTATTTGACATATTTTAACAAAGAATTGACATTAATTTTTGTTTACAGAGGGTCGCACAATATCAAAAACGCTTTTCTTTTGTTTTAAATCGTAATTCCGACAAATAATGGGGTCAATATTTTAAAACCTCTTGTTACTCTGTTTAAAATAAAGACCCTCTCAGAGTCGCACACATGATTAAAAGTGAATAAAAAGACCTCTATGGGTCAAAACCAAAATTCAGCCAAAAAGTCAAAAATTTATATTTTTTTTACACTGAAAAAATGAGCCGAGCCTATTTGTTCCATGGGCAATCAGACCAGAGTTTTCAATTTTTAAAATATTTACGGGAATATTTTTATTGTTTAAAAGTGAGTCTATTTATATTTTATTTTATATAAGAGGACACAAGTGTTTTAAAAAAGGTTTTTCATTAAATTTTATTATGACTCAAAGTTCCGCATACAAAAAGTATGTCAAAGCTTATAGATAAAGGGTTCTTTTTCAGAATCAACTAAAAGTTTTTTTTTAAGTCATTTTTAGAGTTAATTCTTCAACGGATGGACATTTTAAGTTATAATTAATAGTTTTTGGACGAGTTAGTCAACAGATCAGAGAGTCAACAAAAATGAGTTATTTTTTAAAGGTTAAAAGTGTGGGATGCAGTAGTATTGTATAGATGGTGTAGTGTGAAACGTGTCATAACTTATAAATATGATAGTGAGTCATAAAAAATTAAAAAAATTAAAGAAAGGTATTTTCATGAAAAATTTTGTATTTCACTTGAACATTTGAATTTATTAGTGAATTTATAATTATTTTTATTTTATTGTCTCTAAGAGGAATTAGAGCTTCTCACAGTGTTTATGTATGTTTAGAAGACAAGAATGTATTGTGTCAGTTTTCCATTCTGTAGTCCCTCTTCCTATCAGACTGTCTCCTTGGTCAACCTCAAAAATTTAATCAACAGAGTTGCTGCTACTTTTGTTTAACAAGATTATTTCCTTGTTCTTATTCCAACGCTTTCAAGAAACAACTTGCCATGCTATAAAAAGTATATAAATGTATTATTTGTTTTTCTATTCATTACTTTTTTTTTCAATTACTAAATATAAATATGTTTTTAATATTGGCTTATTTTAAATTGTATACAATTTATATTAATTATAATTTATATTATATAGAATGATAGGTTTTGTTGTCTATTCATACATCAAATTGTTAGTTAAGTCCTGTTAAAGATTAAACGGTATATAGATAGAAATTATTATTAATATTATTATTATTATTATATATTATATTATTATTATTATTATTATTATTATTTGATTATTATTATTGTTATTATTATTATTTGATTATTTATTACGGGTATTCTTTAAAAAAATTAATAAATTACCCTAAAATTATTAATAATTTTTTTATTTTCTAAAAATATTTTATATATAGATCTAAAAGAGATAGTTCTAGACTAAATAATCTACATATAAATTCTAATAAAATAAATAAAATTGATATAAATGGATCAGCTATAAATAATATGAATAAAGATAAAAATAATAAAGAAACAGATGAATCGAATCTCTCTCTTAAAGATAATTCTATTTCTATAAATAATAATAATATACATTCAAATAAACATCGTAAAGAATCAAATGTTTCTAATTCTTCATCTTCTTCATCTTTATTTTCATCTCAAGATAAAAATACAAATAATTCAAAAGATATATCAAATAATAAGAATCATTCTTCTGTTAAAGGTAATAGTATTCATGATTCTTCTAAAAATATTATAAATTATATAAATTAGATGAATAATAGAAATCATAGTATTGATTATTCAAATATAAATAATATACAAGAAGAGGAAAAAGAAAGAAAAGAAGAAAGTATACCAGAAGAAAAAGAACAAAAAGAAGAAAAAATAGAAAAACATAAAGAAAAAGAGACAAGAGAAGAAAGAAAAGAAGAAGATGATGATGAAGAAGAAGAAGAAATAAAAGAAAGAGAAGAAGAAGAAGAAAAAGAAGATAATGATAATGATGATGATACTACAAGTATAATAACAGATACCGATAGAGTATCTAATCCTATTATTCGTGGCCGTGGTCGTGGACGTGGTAAATTACGATCTCATGGTAGAGGAAGAGGAAGAGGAAGAGGAAGAGGTTCATTCTATCATTATGACGATAGTGATAATCAAAGTGAAAATGAAAATGATGAAACATTTGAAATAGATAATGATAAAAATGATAAAAAAGAAAATTATCATTCTATTTCACGTCATAATTATGATTCTACTTATAATATAGATGGAAATGATTTAGATAAATATAAACGTAAAGGTATAAATATGAAATTAAAAAAGAATAAACGTCGTAATAATGATGATGATAGTTCTGATGATTATGTGAAACATAGAAGGAATAGTATTTCTAAAGAATCTTTAAAAAGAAAATCAAGTATTAAAAGTGATTATTCTTCAATAAGTAAATCTAAAGATGATAGTATAAAGAGTTCTACTATAAATAATTCTATAAAGAATAATTCTATTCATATTAATAAACCATTATCTTCAATAGATGGTAAAACATTATTAGATTTAGAAGGATCTGCTCATAAAAATTCACGGTTATTTGAAGAATATCATTCTATGGATATATCAAATGAAACTAATAATAATAATACTAATGGTAATTAAATATTAATAATAATAAAGATAATAATAAAGATAATCATAAAGATAATCATAAGTATAATAATAATAATAGTAATATTATTATTATTATTAATAATAATATTACGACAGCAACAACAACAACAACTACTACTACTACTAATATAGAGAATATTCCTAATAATACTCCTTATAAAGAAATATGGCATATTGGTCAAATAATAAGAACATATAATAAAGATGAGAGTATGACAAATATTGATAAACAGAATATTATACAGATATATGATTTAATTGATAATAAATTATGTCAAATTCCTATAAATAATGTTACTATATTTACTTCAAAACGTGAACATTTATCTGTTTATTATACATTATCTGTAGAAAATACAGAACATATAAATGAAGAATTAGAATTAGTACCTAAAATTATTCAGAAAAGTCAAGAACCATTTAGTAGTATATCTGAAAAATTAATCAGAAGTAATAAAGAATGGTTATATACATCTATTTATATATATATTTATATAAATAAATATCCATTTGGAGATTGGGAAAAAGGTTATGTCACGTGCTTTAATGCAAATACAGGTAAACATTATGTCAAGTTTTATAAAGAAGAAATAAAAAGTGGTTGGTATTTATTAAATGATAGAGATGTTATTCGATGGAAAACTATTTATAAGTATATATATTATGATATTTATTTATTATAAACTTTATATAATATATTATAATATATATATATTTTTAATAATATTTTTTTTATTATTTGATTATAATTTATTTTTTAAAACTATTTTATTTATTATTCATATAATTAGTTCTCATTATATATATATGATTTAATTTTTTTTTATTATTTATCAATATACTATATATATATATAGTTTATTAACATCATCTTCTCCATTAACTCAATATCATTCACAAGAATTAATAAAAATATTACCTCAAGATTCTACTTATTGTATATGTTGTTTATCAAATATATCAACATTAACAAATCCATTATTACAATGTTCAAAATGTAATTTATATATACATTTAGAATGTGATCCTGATTCAAAACATAATTATAATGAAGAAAAACATAAATATTATTGTTTTTGTTGTAGAGTTTGTAATGGATGTAATTTATATATAACAAAACATAATATATGGAATTATATAGTAATAAATGAAAAGCAAATAATATGTTGTGATAAATGTTTATTATTATATAATACCAATCATTATTGTAGTATATGTCGTAAAACATATATAAATACAAAAGATATGTTATTATGCCAAGAATGTGGTATGTATATACATGAATCATGTGAAAGTAAATGTGTAAGAAGATATATGAATAAAGAACGTGAAAATAGACATCATCATCAGCAAGAAGAAGAAGATACTATAATAGAAGGAGAAATAGAAGGAGAAGGAGAAATAGAAGATAAAGATGGAAATGATACTTTATCTATAAGAACTGGTAATAGTAAAAAAGAAAATAGTATATCAACTTCAAAGAGTTTTTATGATAATTATTTATGTAGTCGTTGTAGAAGAAAGAAAATGATAGATTTACATAAAGAATTATTAAGAATTGATATAAAACATTTATTTACAAAACAAGTTGAAGAGAATTTTGCACCTGATTATTATAAAGTAATATCAAAATCAAATGCTATGTGTTTAGATATAATGAATGAAAAGATAAAACAAAAAGAATATGCATCAATACAATTATTTTATAATGATTTTGAATTAATATGTTTAAATAGTTATAAATATAATAATCCTGAAGATAATATTTGGAATGCAACTGATGATTTTTATAAAGAAGGAAAACAAATATTTATACAATTATGTCATAATATTACTTCTGGTATATATGAAAAAGAAATAATAAATATCCAAAATAAACGTTTAGAACAAATAAATGGTCCATCAGCATCTTTAACTGCACAAACAAATTCACATATAGCTAGTGAACGTCAACATCAATTAGAAAAAGTAAAAGATGAAATAGGAAAATTAGCACCTAAAACATTATTACCTTATATAGAACCATTAGATATAACTAAAGTAAGTATACAAGATAAATATAAAAGTATATTATGTAGAGATATGTGTATAATATGTGGTAGTACAGGTGATATAGATAAAATGTTATTTTGTATTGATTGTGGTGAATGTTATCATGCTAATTGTTTAGTACCCCGTATTGTTATTAATGATTTATTAAGAACAACTTGGAGATGTAAATATTGTTGTATTTGTGAGCATTGTGGATTAAATATTCATACACAAAGTAATAATACTATACCTAATATTAATAATAATCATAATATTGAAGATATGAATGATAATAATCATAATGTGAATAATAATAATAATAATGTGAATAATAATAATATACATATATATCCTTCAGAAATGAATAAATCAATATCAAATCATTATAAATCATCATCATTACAATCTTCTTCTTCAACACCTTTATCTTCACCTTCTAATCATTCTATAAATAATAATAATAATACTAATAATACTAATAATAATACAATATTATTAGAAGATCAAGATATTATTAGTTGTGATTATTGTAAGAAAACATATCATATGAAATGTTTAAATCCACCATTATTACAATTACCTAAAGATACATGGTATTGTTATACATGCTATCATTGTAATCAATGTCATCAACAAAATTTACCGTTTTCTTATTCAATTAAACGTAATTATTGTACTAATTGTGCTTTAAATGAACCATTATTTAAAATATGTCCTATATGTAATAAAGAATGGAATGAAAATGATCAAAATATGTATTTATGTGAAAAATGTGAAAGATGGGTTCATAAATCATGTACTGAATTATCTTCTGAAGATATGTTTAAATTAGAATTTTATAATAAAAATTATATATGTAAAAATTGTTTACATAATAATAATAATAATAATATTAATACTAATATGATTAATACTAATAATACTATAGATATCAATATGAATACAATGAATAATATAAATCTGTCATCAAATTATATACAAAATTCTATAATAAATAGAAATAACAATAATATGAATACAAATAATATTTATTCTAATACATCTATTCTATCAACACCATCTCTTTCTTCTTCTTATCCAATGAATACTATTATTAGTAATACTGATATTAGTAATAATAGTAATTATAATACTGATGCTAATAATAATAATACTAATATTGATAATAGTAATGTTAATACTAATAATAATATGAATGATAGTAATAGTAATACTAATAATACTATGAATGGAATATCATTAAATTCAAAAGCTTCAATGATATCCACAAATCTATTTGATCAACCAATAAATTCTCCATATCTTTCTATATTAGCAAATCATAATTCACCAACTATATCTCAACCTATATCTACTACTCTATATACATCACCTACTACTTCACCTTATCCATTATCACCTTATATATATCAACAACCTGTGTCATTTACTATACCTGATAATGATACAAAAGATATGGATAGTACATTAAGAACATGTATTAAAAGTATACAAGGATATAGAAGTATGGTATTAGAAAAAGAAAATAATTTTAAATCAAAAGATGAATTTATTAAAAATTTATTAAATAGTCGTGTTTATGAAATGGCTCAAATTATTTTAAAGGTATATATATATATAATATTAATATTATTATTTATTGTTTTAAATAATTATTTTATAATATTATTCTATTTATAATTATATTTTATTATTATTTTAAATAATAAATATAATAAATATAATAAATATAATAAATATAATAAATATAATAATAATATATTATTCTATAGGCAAATTCTATACTATTATATATAACTTCATTATCTGTACCTCAATCTATAATTGATGAAAAAATACAAGAAAGAATATCTACGTTTAAAAATAAATATTTAGCTCAACAATTGTATTTTCGAGCTCAACGTTATATAGCATCTAAATTAGCATATAGTTCAATTCATTTTACTTCAGGACCTTCTCCTTCTACTATAATGAATATACCAGAAATATGTAATAATTTACCTCATATTGATGTAAAATCTTATATTAATACTCCTTATCCTCTAGTTGATTCTGATTTAATTACTTCTCTTTCAGATTATTATAATTATGATCTTATTTCTTTGTATAGTGATACTATATCTGCTTCTTCTTTTCTTTGGGCTATTTATAATATATTTCCTATTTATTTTGATCCAAAAGAACCATTTTCAAAATTTCATTTATTATTAATATCTACACCATTAGTTCATTTACATTATCTTCAAAAACAACATATTGGTAATCAAAATGATTTAGAAGATTTAAAACATAAATTAATAGAATCATTAACAAATCCTAATATAACTATGTTGCCAGATCCATCTATATGTACAAAACAATTTTCTTATAATGATTTATCTACACCTTTTTTATCATTTTCTTTTTATAATAATAATAATATAAATATAGATAATAATAATTTATCAGAAAAAGATAATGTTAGTCAAGAAGAAAAAATGGATATAAAAGAAAAAGAAGATGATAAAGATAATATAAATGATAAAGATAATATAAATGATAATAAAGATGAAAATGATAATAATAATAATAACGAAATAGAAGCTTCTGATAAAAAGGAGGAAGAAGTAAAAGTGGAAGAAAATACTATTTATACTATTTATACTAATAATAATGAAATTAATAAAGAGTCAACAAATATAAGTATAGAAGAAACTCAAGTGATGAATAAGACGAATGAATTTATCTCTACACTGCTACTACTTATGTTACTACTATCACTATTACTACTGATATATCTTATATCTAATACTATATATGCTTATGGGATAGTCCATCTATATTTAATATCAATGAGAGTATTATAACCGTAGTAAAAGAAGATAAAAATGATAAATAACATAAATCTAAAAAACATAAACTAGTATTATGACACAGATAAATCCGCTGAAATCACTAATTAATAAGATATTTCTTATAATAATAAATTTTCTAAATAATCTGATAATATACTATATATATTAATGATACTTCTATAAATATTTGTGATAAAGAACAGATGTATATATTAGTATAGATATAGCTATTAGGAAAACTTTATTTATTTTTCTTCCAAATGTATTCAGTGATGCTGGTGTAAAATTAACTATGATAACAATGATAATAATAATAATACTAGTAATCATGCAATTACTACAGATCTAAATATTGCAACGAATAATATTAATCTTCTATTCATAAAAAGTTTTAACATAAATGAAAAAGAAACATATAAAAACAAAAAGAATCAAAATAAATTGATGTTCAGATATCTTTGGATATACTTCAAATAATTCTCCTATTATAATATTATTTATACAGCTCTTAATACTGAAATACAAATAGATACTTATTATTATTCTAAAACTATATCTACAAACTAAAAATGAATCGAAAAGAAAAAAATTATTGTCTTCAATCCTCATTGAAATCAAATTTGAGAGAAGATAATAATCATCTTCTTTCTATACTATTAATTACTTTTACTCCTATGACTTCTTCAAGTTAATCTAAAACTCCTTCTATTCCTCCTCCTTCAGTAAAACTTACAAAAATAAATTATAGAGCTTCTATTCCTTCTCCTATGCATAGAATACATTATCAACAAGAATACATCCATCACAGTGGCTATTACTCACCACAACAAGATACAAGAATAAGACCTTCTTCTGATTCTATATAACAATATAAATCTAATAATACACGATATATTGAATAATATCATAATAATCGTCAATATACATATGATAAACGAAATTATAATGAGAACCATTGAGAGATCTTTAAATATATCATTCTCAATGTGAAATCATTTCCAAGAAAACCGCTATTTATGATTATTTTATTGATGACACATAATATCCTCTTCGTTATCATTCTTCTTATCTTCATGATTCTAATATAGATTATTATCCTGTAGTAAACATTTCGGTAGATCCTTAAACAGAAAATATTGATACATATCTATCTTTAATTTAACTTTACTAGCATATATTTAGTACTCAATATAGCTTTATTATGATAACTATTTTATTCAATATACCTAATTTTAAATTATTATTCTCAAATGTATTACTAGCTTTATATGTCATTAAATATACTCTACTAACTTTCCTTTCTTTCTACTTCCGGAACACATTCTGTATACATTTCATATTTTGTATATCTTTGTCGGATATCTTATTTTTTTCTGCTAATGGAATACTTCATATTATTTAGATTTCTTATAAATTAAGAAATATTTCTTAATGTTTATATTATGTTTAAAATGAAGTAATTAATAGAAATAGATCTATGATACAATCATCTAATATAATAAAAGATGCTATCTACATACTTTAAGTTTTGTATTAAATGTCTTTTAACAAAACGTTAATGTTTATATACTTATTAATATTAAAAAAATATATATTATTCAAACACAATATAATATAAAATTAAAAACAAAATTAATAATATTCATATATAGAAGATTATATTTATTTATAAAATTGATATATCTAGGTAATATGGCGTGTCATAAACACTGTATTTGTAACAACGATTTCAGAACTAACTACATTTTTATTCTTCTGTTTTACCTTCTTGGCCTATATATATAATTATAAACTGATACAAAAACAGATTAAATGAATATACTTGTTTTTCTTCATATGAATCATCAATATTCTTATGAATATCATCATGAACGTCTACAATAATAAGATTATCTGGTTCAATACATGTTACTGGTATAAAAGATGAATACTCATTGTCCTTTGGTATAATTCTATTTGAATCTTCTACAATATAATACAAACCTGTTGAAGAAATATGACACTCAGGATATTCATGTTTCTTTATCAGAATAGATGATCCTATTTGGATATAATATAATGCCTTAATTAGGTGTACTATATCTTTCTTCTCATTATCATTTGTTAAATACATTATATAAGAATTATCAATTGTTTCTATTCCTTCATCTATATCAGAAGAATTAAATATTATAGAATCATTTATCATTATCTCAGAATAGAATGCTATTACTACATTTTTTAGATTATTAACTAATACTCGATATATATCAGGATCATTAATACTACTATTTATATTTGCTATTTTACTAGAATTTATATCTTTCCATAATACTTCTTTAATATGATTGTCATTTGATAACAGAAGAAGCTTTATTATTTCTTTTATATCTGATTGAGATAAATTAATAGAATCAATTCCTCTAATACCTTTTATGAGTTTAATACGTTCATTGTTTGTATGAACTTCTTTGAAACATTCAGTTAACTCATTCTGAAATGATTCATCCTCATTTAATTCAATCCCAACTTCATCATATGTTTCTTTATTTCCTTCTAAACTTAGATTAGAATTACTACTATCAATATTTTTATTATTAATATGTATATCTGCTATTTCTCTTTCAATAATGCATCTCATACAGGATTCATTATATTGCTTTCTTCCAAAAGTTATTCTTTTTAGATAAGAGTAAAATCGTTCTGATTCGTATGTGGAAGCATATATAATTGATCCAGCGTTAATAATAGTCTCTGGAAGATGCTTCAGATAATGAATCTGAGTATTTATCAACTCCTTTGGGAGTAATAACTCGAAAAGGAAACATATTATATTACATTGATTTTTAAATACCTCCAGATTCTGAGGAGAAGAATTACCTTTAAAACAATATATCTGACGAATGATTGTTGCTAATGGATCTATTAGTATAACAAGAGGAGAATCTGTGTAATAGAAATCTGCAGTAATAAGAGGTAAGATACAGGAGGTAAAGAATATTCTGGAATGTGAAGACATCCTCCAGAACTTCTTTTCATTCATGATATATCTAAACTCATATTCATGGTTATTATATAATGTATTTACTGCAGATACTCTAGTAGTAATAATAGACATATTTTCTTTATCAAAACATAGTTTTTCAATTAATGATTCACTAGGATCTATTCCTTCTTTTGATATCTTTGAGTAATTATCTTTTGCATTATAATGAAACAGAAGACATAGAAGAAGAGTACAAACATTATTAAACAAATGCATAGGGTCAAGAATAAAACTTGTAGCTGAATCGAAATAGGTTAATGATTCAAAAACACTAGGAACTTGTTTTATTCCATTAGTAGATCCACTCTCTCCATTACTGTATCTATTAAGCAATATAGAAGAATTTGTTCTTTGTAAATAAGATATTTTAGTCAAAGCATCATTATATATATAACTAGAAGGAATTGATTTTGTAAGAATTTGGATACTACTATTATTACTGTCATTGGGTTGATTAGTATTATAGGTATTATTATCTTGAGACGAATTTAGAGAACATGAAGGATACAAGATTCTCTTAATACTTTTATTATTAGTATCAACAGTAATATAATTTTCAATACTTTGATATGTACATTTTATTCCTTGGTGGAATTCTGATGTACTTCGATTCCAATTAAGCTCACAATATCTGCATGGGAATGAAGATGAAGATCCAGAGAAACCACCAATAGTAGAAACTGCTGCACAATCACCAAAAACATTTAGTAATACTCCAACCACTTTTTTCTTTATAATCCTATTATCTATATATATATCCATTTCTATTCCAGATGATAGTATAGAAAATTCTTTTATTAATAAAGTTAGAATGGTATTAGAATATGATTCCTTTGTTACTGAATAAACCCAGAAAGAACGATTATCTGATATTCTATTATAATTATAATTCAATAACTTGAGAAGAATAGGAAAAGAAGATTGATTAATCTGTGATAATGGATTTGTAAAAACACTTATTCCATCACATGTCATATCAAATGTCAAAAATATATCCCCATTATTTATGACCTTACTCATATACTGTCGATAATTCTTACCTGACATATAGGCTGGTAACTTGCTTGGCAAAGATTCTACAGGCATAGAAAGATATTGAATTATTTGTTCTTTAGAATAGTATGATATTTCATTTATAAACTTCTTAGAAGATAGGAATTTACGAATTCGTGGTATAAGAGGAATAATTGATGTTTTAATTCCTATATATTTGAATAGTTATATTGAATATAATGTATATTATGTATAAACAATAATAATAATAATGGAAATATTGAGAATGAAATTGAGATATATATAATATAATAAGAATGAATGATATAGACTCTACATATACTAATATTCAAATTATTAATATTTAAAAATAGTGTATATTATTGTCTATAATAAGAATTATATTCTATTCTAATAAAATAGTATATATGAAGAAGTATATCAAATTTATATATTCAATAATAATATATATATACTAAAAATAATATGGATTAAGGATAAATATATTAAAAATAATAAATTGAATAATATAATAAAATAATGAATTGGAATATTATATAAATATAAAGAAATACGTTAATCCTATATAGCAAACAATATATTGAAATATTAGATTAAGAATAATAGAAAGGAATGTTTCAAATAATATTACTATAATATACTAACAATAATAATTATTGAAATAATATATATAATAATGATATATCTAATGATAATTGAATTGTATATCGAACAATATATCAAAAAATTATAATAAGAATACTATAATGGTATTATATACTAATATTAATATACAAAAAACATATATAAAGATAGTATATATATAATGACTATATGTATATATATATACCTGTATTTGGTCCACATTCTTCATTACTACATTGTATCTTTTCCTGCTCTAATAGATTTCTTCCTCCATTAAATCCTAGTAACTTAGTACAGTTTCTGCAAATATATAGATTTTTGTGAATTGGTATCTCATTATTGGAAGAACAATACTTTCGAACTATGTCTTGGCCACTCTTCGGAATATATAGCAATTCATGTTGTGGTGCTACTAATTTGATTATATTATTTGCTAACTCGTAAAGTTGTTTTATGTGTTCTTTACTTATCCTAAGTTCACACCAACAAATATATATAAAATCATCAAGTGTTGATGTTTTATTTTCGTCTTCTTTGAATATTTTATTCTACAATAATATATATGCATTATTATAAATAGGATTAATGATTATATCCATTATAAAACATATTTAAATAATATATATATACGCAATTCACTACATTATCTAAAAATGCATCCATTATTGATACTTCTTCTTGAGAACTAGTGTTATCACCTTGAAATGAGTCTTCACAATATTGTAATGTATCCTCATAATCATTTGTCATAGTAGGAAGTTCATCATCAATTGAGATACCTATGTATACATATGTATATAAGTAGTAGAATCATTACGATTCCTTTTTGGTTGAAAACCAGGAATATCAAAAAGTCGTGTACCCATTTTAGAAATAGAATAAAGAAAAATAATGTTTAGAAAAATTTAGATTTTTATATTAATAATTTGAATTAATTATCTCAAATTTCATTTTATTTAGGTTTTACTTAACATAATATGCTTGTTGAATGTATATCGAATTGTTAAGGGTATCAATATTATAAAAATATATGATCGAATTACTCATTATATTATACATACGTCTAATAAAAGTAAAACATTGTGTATACCAAAAGAGAATTTGTTTCAAATGCTTTTAAATATAATTAATTCAATAAATTTTTTAGTCCTTCTTAATTTAATAATTTCTACTATATATACTTTTTGATTCGAAGTGTGATATCTAATATATATCAAAATTCTTTATTTATTTCAGCTTTTAGAATGCTATTGTTTAAAGAATAAAATATCATTCTAAACAAATTTTGTTTAATTTTTTTTTCTATATCTTTTTATATTGTGATAATAAACGATTTAACCATTATATTTATTGTTTATTTATGAAGTATTAGCAAACAAATTGCAATTATAAATTATTTTACAGATCATGCAACAACTAACTACATAAAAAGATAGAACATTGTTTTAAAAACATAATATGACGAGACCTTATATTGTTTAATATAATAAATAATTTCACTTTTTTTTTTTGAGACTTTTAAAAACAATAATAAACCCTAATATGAAATTCTTATAAAAATTCTTTCGTTTTAATATGTTAACAAAACATGACCAAAAAGCATTTTTTATTCATTTTTATGATCTTTATCTCCCTAATTATAGGTCTAAGTTGACTGAAAAGGAAATGAAAAAACTAAAACAATTCAAAATTGAAATGTTGGGATCTTTTCATGAATTTTATAGATCTCTCATCTCTCCTGACACATCCGGTATATTCTATATGATATTTATAATCATTTTAGGGAAAAAAGAATGTAAATATCTTACATACGATATAGAGACTTTTCTGAGAAAAGAAGCTCTTTTGAGACATATCAAAGTAATAGCCATAAAAGATACAACAAAACAAATAAAAGTATAACCTGTTCTCTAATTAATGTCTCATTTTATATTTTTTTAATTAAATAATCTTTATAGAAGTGTTTACGACTAATTCCATATATCTTAAAAGATTCAGAATTAATAAAAGCAAAATATATTTTAAAAAAAGAGAAAGATCATGTGTGCGTTGACGAAAATAATTCATTATATAATCTTATTCTTTTAGTCATAAAAGACTACATGTCTCTCCATAAGAGAGTTAAGTCAATAAATGACTATGACATCATACGATGTATAAAAAAAGCGTTCTATGATAAAAGACAAAAAGGTAACTTCGCTAGTTCTTTTGGTTTTGTTGTTGTTGATAAAGATGGATACAAAATAACTGAAAAAGCAAGTCTTATAGATGAACCTTTAGTATATATTTTAACTATTTATACTGTCAATATATATAATTCTTTTAGAATTCTGAATGGAAAAGAGATTCTTCTCTTTTTACTACTACCAGTCATTCATTTATGAATAATAAGAAAATTATTGAAAATCTTCAAATCAGCTATGACAGAGTCATAGAACACAATCAGCGTCATCAGTATATTTATTTTATTGGTTTATTATATATTATTGTTTCTTATTTTTTAGAATATTTTTTACTTCCAGTTTTATTGGTAATATTTTATTTTTTGGATATAATACATTTTTTATTCTCTTTCTTCATTATAAAGTATAGTTATCATTGTATTTATATATATGTTTTATATATAGGATGTAATAAACCTTGGGTTGCTATCTATTGTTGCCATTTTTTCTGGTATATTATTTTATATTGTTTCCAATCTTTATATTATTTCTATATATTATTGTCTTTATATACTATTACTAATTATATATAGGAATGCTTAATAAATCATTGTCAATAATAGTATATATATATATATTTTAACATTATCATTATATATTTATATAGATCAAATATAATTAATTATAATAAAGAACAATGAATTGTATGTTTTATTTCTATATAATATTCTATTTTTTATTTTTATAGATAAACCAAAAATTGCAATTTGTACTGTCGAAATATAGATTAATATTTTTCTTTAATTCTTATGTATTTATATAATTATTTTTATCTATTATTTATACTCTATAGGTCATTGGTATTATAATATTTCAAAACAAATAATAAAAACAAATATTTATTCTTTTTATATTTGATTTTTTTTTGTTATAATATTAATTAATTATTTTTATACATATTTAAACTAATTGCTTTGTTTACACTTTTAAAAAATATTAAAAAAACAATATAAATACATTTCTATTATTATAATCGAAATATAAAATGTTTAAAAGTCTATTATAATGATTAAATATCTTGTTATTTCAAGCAAAATTATTGGCCAATTATTGCAATTCTAGTGGTTAAATTTTTAAAATGATCCAATTATAATATATAAAGATACTAACAAGAAATTTCTAGATTTTTTCAATCAAAACTATTGGACAATTAATGCAATTGTAGTGGATAAAAGCTTGAAATTATCCAATTATCTTATTATAATAATATTGCATCTATAAGTGTAACTGGCTGAAAAAGTCTTAAATTTTTTTGCTTACTTTTTCGAATTTGTCGTTTTTTTGATATCCGTGAAAATGCCTACCAGTGGTATGTTAGTGAGTAGAATTTATTTTCTTAATTTGGTTTATTCATCTCTATCACTTATGATTTTATAAATAAAATATGAAAATCAATACAATATAGTCATTTTGTCTCAAATGCTGTGTAATCAATTCAAGAATATATTCTATCTTTCAGTTTGTACTGCTTGTTCAATTTTTATAATCTTTTTTGTGAGAACTTTGGATTATAAATCAAGAAGCAAACTGATTCCAGTTAACATTTACGTAAATTATCTCGATGTTTATAATTTCATTTAAATAGAATAGTAAATCAATTAAATTTCCTGAAAGAAAATATATTTATAATATTATAAATATCGATATTAATAAAAGAGAAAATTATACAAAAGAAAATTTTTTAATTGATAGGAAATCTTATATTAAAGAACTTGGTATATATATATATATTGATTATTTATTATATAGGTTTAATTAGAAAATGTGGGGTTGATGTTAAATCTTCTATATGTGATACATCATTAAATTCTACAGAAATAGAAGCATTTAAAAAGTATTATAATAAAGAGAGTATTAATAAGAAAAGATATTTGGCTGTTTTTGGTACTACATTAGTAGTTACAGTAAGATATATATATATATATATATATATATATATATATATATATATATATATATATATATATATATATATATATATTTATATATAGAAACAAGAATCACGAATTTTTATTCAAAGTTATTTCCTTAATAGTATTCTTATCATTCAAAGATATACAAATATAAGATTTGTTGTATTCACTGATAGTCAACAAATAATAGATGAATGTACAAGTAGAAACATTAAGTATAGCACTGAATGTATATATATATATATATATATATATATATATATATATATATATATATATATATATATATATATATATTGTGATTACTATAATATAATTCTATATAGATAAAACAAATGAATTTAATGTTCCAATATTAAAATCAATTATTAATACATTAGAAACAAATTATGAATCATGGTTTTATGGCTATTTAAATGGAGATATACTATTAAGTCTTAATATAGAAGATATATTAATAAAAGTATTAAATTCTATATATAAGAAAGAATTAAAACAAGAAGTTATTTTAGTAAGTACGCGATCAAATGTTCAAGATACATTCTTTTATAATAAAACTATTACTAATAATTATAATTATGTTGATTTATTAAATGAAGCTTATGAAAATTCTGAGTATTATATTATACGTGCAATTGTATATAGATATTATGATTTATATTTATATATATTTTTTATTACTTTAGGATGTATTTATTGCAACAAAATATACACTAACAAATCATCTTGTTGATGATGCTGTAATAGGAAGATATTTTATAGATAATTATATAATGGATAATGCCAATTTTAGAAGTGAATTTGTTGAGGTTATAGATGTTACACCAAGTAGTATATTCTTTATATATATATATATATAAATAATAATAATAATTTATTTAATAGATAACAAATAGTAATAACATGTAATAGCTTCTATATATAGTTTTAACAATACATATATCTGGGAATGAGCAATATAAAAGTGATCAAATACAATCAGATTTATTATATAATTCAAAATATTTTGCTACAGAAAGTGAAGGATATTTTTGTGATATCTTGTTGTCAAGTTATTTAGTATGTTATTTTTTTAATTATTTTATTTTACTTGAACATAATTTATAGATGAAAGAAACGAATCATTCATATATTTTTGTACCCATTCATGAATCCTATTTATGGCATAAAAAATATGAATTAAAACTATTAAGCTGTTATCAAAAATATCTAATAGAAAATAAGTGCTCAATATCAAGAACTTATAATGATTTGTAGAAAAAAGAAAAAAATTGTTGTTTCTACTTTTTAAAACTCAACAACTATTAAGAAGTATATTCCAAAATTCGTTTTTTATGACGTTGAGAGTTACACATTTTTTTTTGAGGAATACATACTGTTGGGTAGAAAAGTAAAACATACTGGTGGATTATTATTGTTTTCTTTTAAGACCATATTCGAACTCAGTTTAGAAAAAAAATTAAATCGGTATAAAAAAATATAAGATGGAAAAGAATTTTGGATTGGAAAACAATTATTGTTTTTTGTTATTAATTTCTCTAAAACACTGTTGAAAATTCTAAATGGTTCTTTCTCGTTTATATTCAATGACGTTCATTAATTTTACTTTATGGTATACTCTAAATAAGAAACAGACGATATTTGTCATATAAATATGAAATATTTGTAACTTATTTTTTTGTTATTTTCATTGAAGATTTGATACTTGTTAAAATAAATTGAATATTATCGTGAGATCTTTATAGGGACTGGAAGAAAAGTAGGTATACTTTCTATCAATTTTTGTTGTTTTTTGGTGGAGAAAAGGCTTTTTATGCAAAAAAGTGGATTTGTCATTTTTTTTGATTTTGGTCTTTTTCTTTTAGTATTAGTTTGAATTTTGTTATAATGATATATAAATATGTATATGTTTTGTCTCATGATGTTAATGCATATTCTTTTGCATTCAAATTAAGAAATAAATGAAAAACATTGTTGAGAAATTATACCATTATTATATATATATATATATTAGTGACACAACTATTAAATCCAAAATGATTACATGAAACATATCATGTATAGAAAGATGTATAATTTAAGCCCATTTTATAAAACATTGTCACTGATTTCACAAACAAAGCATTTCTATTGATTCTATTTATTAAGCCTACCATAAAAATATACAGAAAATGGTTACAAATTAGCAAATCACAAAAAATAGGCTTTAAAAAAGTATTCAATTTCCCTTTTTTTTTTTGTTTTGATTACTTGTACTTATTTTTCATTTGTAATAGTTTTTTATTTAAGCAAGCAAAAGCCTGTTTATCATGAACTATTAGTACATATAAATAAATTGAATATGAAATATTTAATACAAATAATATGAAAAAATTAACCACTTAAAAGAGTTATTTAATCGTGTCTTGAGTGTTGTCAACATATGATAACACAACATTCTACACAATATTATTTGTATTATGATATATACTGTCAATAACTTACAATATTATTAATTATAATATTTATAATACCCACTAAAAAACACCTTTTAAATACATAAACAATGGAGGAAAAAATAGTTATTTGTGTTTTATTAGATAATACAAAATATGAAGTTATTATTTTCAATTATTGTATTCAAATAATACATAATATTGTTTTGTAAATATTTAATAAAAGCAATTGAAAAAGTTATTAAGTACCTAAAGTTGATATTTCATCAATAAGTTGTATTCAAATATGTCTCCAGATATCTTATTTATTTTTTCGACTGTTGTGATATCATTGCTAATGGTTTGACTTCAATTCACAACTGTAAAAGTATCATAAAACTATTTTTTTCATTCATTTCTCTCTTTATATAACTAGGATATGTGAATAAGAGTGAAATTATACTTTCTGGAAATACAAAAAAGGTCAATCAATATGCTGATAAAAGATGAAGACTATTCCATTCATATAAGCAATAGTATGTTCATAACAAACAATATATTATTAACTTTATTCCTTTCTTACATATCAAAATAAAAGAAATTATTAAAATAGAAAATGAAGATTAGCTTTGTTATGTTGCCAAATAAATTGAAAAATTGGGGAAAATATAATTATTATGGTTTTATATATATATATATAATGTTTTTTGGTCGATTGTTATTTTAGAATGTAAATATGTTTTTCTCTAAAATTATTTGATATAAATTCATAAAAACATATTATTATGAATTCTTAATGTTTCTAATGGTAAATCATTTTTTAAAATTTGAAAAATTATTAGTAGTGAGTGAAATATACCACTAAATATTTTTGATTTTCTCACATTTTTTTATGGAAACTTCAAAAATGATGAACTATTTACAATAAAAAAAGCATTTTGTACGCAAATTCTATTTTTTTCCAAAATTGTCTTTTTTTGGTGGAAAATGTGGAAAAAAGTGGAATCAAAAGCCCATTTTCTTTCAGTCCCATTATTTAATATAGTTAAAGAATTAGCTGATAAAATTGATGATAATCTATTTAATAAAATAATGACAACTCATGTATTTCCAAATGTTACTGAAATTATATATGATGATGGTATAGATATATATTATATAAAGTATATATTATATATAGAATCTTTCAGATTGTCTTCAATAAAAAAAGAATGCTTCCCTAAATTACATATTATCAATTACAATGTTACAATAAGTAATTTCATATATAATACATAACTATTATTTTTATTCTAGCTACTAGTAATTTTGAGTTCCTTTTTCCTATGGATTTAATGTCAATAATTGATACTATTAGAATAAATAGAATTGATATCAACAATAACAAGGAAATAAATACTCTTTTAGATAACCTAGTTTATAGTCATTCAATTCATATTGATGAAATTAACCCATTACTTTGTAGTATATATATTTGATAGTATTACACTCTCTATACAATTACATTTCTTTGTTTTTATATAGATGGATTGATTTATTGTTTTCCACATTTAAAAGAATTATTGGAGAAAAATCTTATTTCCTTTGATAAAATTTATAGTATAAAATATATATATATATATTAAAAAAATATTATTTTATATGCTATATATTATTTTTATTCATATAAAGTTGATACTTCTGATTCTATAAATGTCAAAAAATTGGATTCTTTTGAAAATTATAAACATAATATTGATCGTTTAGATATTACAGTCAGAGGTATTCATTTAATATATATTAATATTTATTTATAGATAATATGGAAGATGATATAAGAAATTCTTTAGAAGGATTTTTAAAGAGTAGTGTATTAGAACATTTGAATGAATTAAATATTTCATGTATATTCTTTATTATATATTATTATGTTTTGTATAACGTCTATAGTTGAAGAAAACATAAGTTTTGAATATTTAACATGGATATCAAGTGTTTTTAATGATAATAAGATTACAGTTATTAAAAAATTAACGATTAATTGTATATTATATTATAAATATATGATAATATATAGTACGCTATATCAAGGAAGACTTATTCTCTGAATATTTCACAATATTAGAAAACATAATGAATATACTGATTCCTATCGCATCTATTGTTTTTATTTATGGTAATTATATATATATGATGATGATTATGTTCAATAATATTTTTTTAATTAATTTAAATATAATTATAAAGGAAATATGGCAGATATAAATAGATTGATTCTTAAAGGTTGTTTCCATAATATAACTGAATTATCTTTATGTATATATATATTCTGCAAACAAAACTTTTCAATAGAAAACATGACATATCTGATCTTATTTTAATACTTGTATTATTATAGACCCTGATGATATACCTGATGAACACTTTTGTGAACTATATACTACAGATAGTTTCCATAAGTTAAAATTGATCAAGTTTCGTATATATTTATAGTAACAATAAGATATATATTATAAATCGTGAATTTTTGTGTATTCTTTCTTTATTATATAATATTTTTGTTAAATATTATATATATTAATAGGAACATTTAGAGACAATGATTGGTGGAATGGTTTTATCCAAAAAATATGTATATATATGAATCATAACAACTTTCCATTATCAACTAGTATTCAATTAACTTGTATGTCAATCCAAATAATACACTATTATTCATTAATGTTATTAATTCTATAGGTGGTTCTTCTTATACGTATATTTATGATCCTAATACTTCTATTCTTCGATGTAAACAGGATACTCATTCACTTATGGAAACAATTATATGTACAGAAGGTATATATATGTAACTAATATGTATTATATAATATGTAGATAAAACAATAAATGAATATGAAATAAAAACATTATTTGATTGTATAAATGAAAATAAGACGAAAAGTTTAAAAAGTTTAGAAATATGTATACATATATATAAATATTTTAAATTATATTTTTTTATAGATATTTATAATGAGGAACACTTATTAGAATTGATCAATTTTATAACTAATGGAAAGATTCCTAAATTGAAAGAATTTATAATTCATATCAGTATGTATATAGTTATATATATCAATAATATTTTATATAGAGTATAAAATTTCAGATGAACACATTAATTCATATAAACAACAATTGATTGATTCTATGTTTATTCTAGAAAATCATGTGTATTATAAATTCGATTAAATTAGGTAAATTATTTTATTTTTTTTTGTTGCTTTATATATAATCTATTTATTTTCTTATTTAAAAAAAAATTTAAATTTCTATTAATTATATATATATATAAATTTATTATTTTATTTGAAAATAATGGAATAAAAATAATCAGTATATATGTTAGCTGTTGTTTTCAGTATTTGGTATTTTTTTAAATAATATATTATTGTTTGCTATGAATTCATTGTTTTATTGTGCTTATTAGGTATTCTTAAAGAAGAATAAATACTTCTATAGATATATTCTTATACAAAAATAATTTGAAATAATTTTTGGTAAAAAATGTTTAATAAGAGTTTACTACTATATATGAAGTATTAAAAAGAAAAAAGACTGTTTTGGATCTACTTTTTTAAAAGAATTACAAATTCTTCATATTTAAAAAAATATTTGTTTTAGGGTTTCTTATGTGTTATAATATGTTTGCTTTACTGATTATAAAAGTAGTTTCAAAGTAAGCTGTAGAAGAATAAAGGAAATATGTTGTTTATATAAGAATCTCTTTTCATGCTTAATGTATAAAATACCAAATAGTTTTTTGTATATATATAATTAAATATCATATAGAAACTTTGATATAAAATAGATTAATATAGTATACCATCCAATAGAATTATACATGTTTATAAATATTGAAAAAAATATGTTTTTATGATTCATTATAAATGTAAAATATATTTAAAAATTACAGTTATTAAATGTATATATATGATTTGCTATACTTGAAATCATTTTATATGCTATTATATCAGAATTTAATTATTTATTATATAATTGATATTGTTTAAATAAGATAATGAATAAGAAACGTTCTGTACTGTGAGCTAGTCATATTTGGTCTATAGATGAATATGGTAAATATATATAAATTAAGTATCTTAGATAATAATTTTTTGTTGAATAGTATATAAAAATAAAAGTGATCATAATTGTTTGGATGGAGATAATATACTCATTTACATGATGATTATAAGGAGTATAAGATATATTAGGATTAATTATTTTAAAGAATAAAAATAGAAAACAATAATGATTTTTAAATTAACTAGAAGGATATTGAAATTGAAAGAAATAAAATAATTTGAATGGGTAGAGAACTATATTATGAATGTAATAAATATATAAAAATATTAAATCGAGAATAGAATTGGAATGATTAGCTAAAGAAACATCATAATTGTGATGTAGATCAGTGATTCATGTGAATTATGATTATTTAAATAACATAGAATATGAATTGAAGCTCAAATAGATCCTATGAAGAAGATTTGAAACCAAATTGTGAATAAATGATAATTCTTACAAGTAATGAATATTAATTTATAATTATTAGAACACTCTAATTAAGAATTAATATAGAATTGACTTGCTATCTTAGCTAATGGAATGAAGAATGACGATTATTTGTTTATTCTGATCTATTTTAATGTTATTCTTGTAGATTACATGATTTATAAATAACAAAATCAAATATTTTTCTTTATAAATGCAATTTAAATGAATAATAAAGAGATTTAAAAAATGAATAAAAAAATGGATTTAAATCTTTATTAATTATTAAATAAAAGTCAATGAATCAAAAATAATCGTGAATTGGTGAAAACCTAGTTTTTCATAAATATTTACGATTATTATTAAGTTTTAAGGCATAAAAAAAAATTTGTTTTCATTTAGTTTATTAACTAGAATTCTGAATTAGAGAAACAAGTTTCTCTTTATAGGATAGAAAAAGAGTTTTTAAAGAGTTTTCATTATTCTTTTATTCCTTATATTGTTAAGAATGGTGAAAGAGAAGGTAGAATTTGATGCGAATAAGATGGTTGATATTCAGAAGGATGTAATTCATTTTGAAAGACTGATTGGTGATTTAATCACTATGAGGCAGGGTGGCCTATTTAAGAGTTTTGATTGGTTAATTTTAAAAATAGTCCAATAATTTTTCTTTAAAAAATTGACCTTCTAAAAAAGTGGTTTAGAGAAGGAATTTTTCTGAAAAACAAAAAAAAATAATTCTAAGTCGCTATTATTTTTCTATTTTTCTATATTCTTCTCATATAGAGTTAATATGAGGTTTTTGACATTATATTCAATCAATAGGGTCTTTATTTGACAAACAGAGCTGCTTTTTATGTTTGTTTTCTTAACATTAGTGGTTTGGAAATGTTGACTTATTTTCAATAAAAAATTGCTAAACGGTGTTCAATAGACCATGTAGACTCATAATATAAATGAAAAAACTTGTTTTATGATGTTTATAAAAAAAGTCAAAAACAAAAATTCAGACAGTCAAATTTTGTAATACACGGTAATTTTTTTCATTTCAAAAGAAAAAGAAAAATTTGAAAGTGGGTCTTTTGTTTTCTTTTTTTGTTGAACTTGATGTATGAATATGTATTTTGTTTTAATATATCATTTTTTATTTAGTGAGGATGTTCGTGTTTCAAATTTGTTGTATTTTATATATTTTATTTTAGTTAATTCATTTCTTATTTTAGGTATCAGGTCTTTTAAAGATGAGACAACTCTGTCCATCGTGAAATTGGGTTCTGTGTTTTCCTAGGTGGTTCAACTGGATCAAAAATACTTTCTGTATATAATTATATTTTTTAATTAGCATTATTTATTTAATCTATCTTTATTTTATAGTATAGAATGATTGCTGGTGATCAAAAGTGTTTATTTATTTATTATCTGTCAGTCTAGTAAGTATTTATATTAATTAGATTGTAATTACTTATTTTTTCTATTATATATATTTTTTAAATTTATTTTTTTATTAATTTATTATATTAATCGCTATCTTATTATTTCTACATTTTTAAATATAATTTTTATTCTATTTTTACGATAATAAATTATATATATATAGACATACGAGTTAATACTTTCATTGAGTGAAGAACTTGTTTATCTTTTAATTTATTTTTTGTAGTGTTTATTATATATCAAAATATAGATGAGTATATATATTATTATTATTATTATTATTATTATTATTATTATTATTATTATTATTATTATTATTATTATTATTATTATTATTATTATTATTATTATTATTATTATTATTATTATTATTATTATTATTATTATTATTATTATTATTATTATTATTATTATTACTATTATTATTATTATTATTATTATTATTATTATTATTATTATTATCTGAGATATTATTATTATTATTATTATATTATTATTATTATTATTATTATTATTATTATAGATTATCTGTTCTTTTACATATAAATTAAATAGATAGCTGGATTTGATTATAAATCTATATTTTCCCGTGGGAAGAAAGATAATTTCTGGTCGATGGGTGATGGTGTCGGTTCATGTGGTCAGTGTACTGAAAAAATTTATGCACATGTATATAGATATAGATAAATATAATAATAATATGAATCATAATTATTGATGATATTTTTATACTATTTATATATATATAGGACACTGATTGATATATATATGATGATCTTCTCGAAGTATGGAATATTGTATTCATGGAATACGAGCAGAAGGAGTATATATATATATATATAATTATATTTAATGATATTTGTATATTATAGTATATATATACAATATAATGAATAATTCTATATTTAATTTTATAATTATATATATTATATCTCTCCTTTTATCTTAGTCTTCCCTCGTTCCTCTGACACACTACTACTTCGACACACGAATGGTTCAGAACGTATGGCCAGTGTTGTATATATATATATATAATTCATTACAGATATACTAATAATATACTATATATATATAGCTTCAAGGCGTATGTTCAAATTTTGATACAGATGTTTTCTATTCAATGAAAGATAATTTACTTGTATATATATGTATGTATATATTTTTTCTTAATTATATATAATATATATATATATTATAATATAAACTATATACAGTTAATTCGGTAACCCTATATAAAAACTGATAAAAAGCACGTGCTCAATTTGAAAAGTTCCCGCCAAGCACTTCCCGCGTAAACCTATCACCGTATACTACGTTGCTTAATATTCTTTCAGACCATTTCAGACAGTTTCAGCACTTATATATCTAGGTATATATCCATCGCCTACCGGTCGCGGATGTATACTAAGAAAACTAATTAGGTATATATATGTATATATAATTGTTATTCATAAATACAATAAGGACAATCATATATAATTCTATATATATAGACGTTGTTTAAAATATGAGTATATATACAATATTCAATTCCCTTTCTTGTCTTCTTGTATTCCCGCGGTTATTCAATCTTTAGGTTTATATATATATATATATATATATATAATAGAACTGTTTTATCCTGATATTTCAAGTCACGTGCAGGACATAACGTCAATTGTGGAGAATGAGGAAATGTATTTTTGGCGGGCATTTGAGTGCGGTAAAGATAAACTTGAAGACATAGTAAAATCATCAAAAGTATATACTTGTGTTGATTTATTTATTTTTAATTTTATTATTGTTATGCTTATTTGTATTATAAAGAATTGTATTTGTTATTATTATATATTATATATTATATATGTATATATATATATATAGAAACGATCTATTCCCCCATCTCTCGTGGATTTGAACCAATTATATGGAAGTACAGGAATTTCATTGGATCTCTCTCTTGTATTATTGGAAGAATGTGGAATTGTGTTACAGAACACAAATATACCTGAGGATGAAATAGACCAATCAAAAAACAAAGATAATAAATCTAAAAGAACAGTATTTATCATATATTTATTAGTTATATGTATATTTATTTATAGAATATAGGTTTAGATAGTTATGCTATTCCCGCACTTTCTGTTCTTTCCGCGCTTCACAATTCATAATAATAATAATAATAATAATAATAATAATAATAATAATAATACTCTTCCTCCTCTTCTTTCAACACAATCAACGTCTAGTATACAAGCTATATTGAATCCTCCCCGCGGGAATAAAGCTAAATATTCATATGTTTGTATCGATCCATGTCCATTCTTCCCCACGGGCGGGGGTCAACTGGGGGATCAAGGAACACTATTAACTGATGATGGAAACACTATTCCCATTATAGATACTGTATATATGCTATTTTATTATATATTGTTAGTCAATTATATATATATATATATATATATAGATTCGTGTGAATGATCATTTTATATTATTAAAAGCTTCCATTTCTGTTCCCGCGTCCCTCCTTCACGCACGTGTCAATCCCTCTGTTAACTCTGATAATTGAGCGTATATATATTTATATTAATATTTCTGTTGTTATTTTGCTTTTATTTTTCTCTATCTCTATATATATATAGTCAGACCTCTATTCATCACACTTCTACTCATCTCCTTCATGAACTACTTCGAAGATATATTAATGATCCATGTATATATATATAATAATAATAATAATAATAATAATATATATATATATATATATATATATATATATATATATATATATATATATATATATATAGACCTTATTAATCCTTTGAGTCCGCAATTCCCTCTAACTTCTCCTCTTCAGGCGGGAAGTCATGTAGATCCCTCTACAAGGCGATTTGATTATTCACTTAAAGAGGATCAAAATAGCTTGTCACAAGTATTAAAGAACGTTGAGAAAAGCATGAATATTATTACCAAACAATGTATATAGGAGTTATAATATAATAGTATAGCATAATATAGTATATAATATAATAGAATAATATATAATAGTTATAATATAATAGTATAGAATATAATAGTATATAATATTATATTATATATAGCTAATCCTGTTCATTATGATTATATGTCCTATACTGACTCGATTTCCCGTGGTTATAATGGTATATTTGCGGATAATTACAAAGAAACTGTTCGAGGAGTTGAAGTAGAAGGAGTTAGTAAAGAATTATGTGGAGGTAAATATATATATATATATATATATATATATATATATATATATATATATATATATATATATATATATATAATTATTATTATTATTATTTTTATAACTATTATTATAACATTATTATAACATTATTATAACATTATTATAACATTATTATTATAGGAACTCATTGTGAAAACATTAAAAATATTTATCCATTTATAACTCTCAAGAATTCATCTATTTCCGCGGGAATAAAAAGAGTAGAAGTAGTAACAGGTATGTATATGTTTTGAACATAATTCAAGAATCTAGTATTATTATAAAACTTTTTATTATATTTATATTTATTATTATATATATATATATATATATATATATATATATATATATATATATATATATATATATATAGGTCCAAAAGCAGTTGATTATTTATATAATGAGCATATATCTTTAAAACATTGTGTGAGAAGCATAATATCCAATCATCTGCATTGGATAATGTTTTATCCAATCAAAAATAAATAATACAAGAATTATCCAATTAGAATAAGTTAATGATTAAATGTATTATTAAATCCATTCAGCCTACTACTTCTTATATATGTATATAACTATTATTATTATATTTTTTTGCTATTTATATACTATGTTATTTATATATATAGGTAATAATAAAGAAGTTCACGTATATATCATACCTTCCGAATTCTCTTCCGAATGCTATCGAAAAAGAAGTCAATTCAAAATCTATTAATATATATATATATAAATAATAATCAATCATATGCCAAAAACCTATGAAGATAATACTAGCTGGAAAGTATTTATAGCAAATCTTTGATGTATACATATATTATTATTATTATTATTATTATTATTATTATTATTATTATTATTATTATTATTATTATTATTATTATTATTATTATTATTATTATTATTATTATTATTATTATTATTATTATTATTATTATTATTATTATTATTATTATTATTATTATTATTATTATTATTATTATTATTATTATTATTATTATTATTATTATTATTATTATTATTATTATTATTATTATTATTATTATTATTATTATTATTATTATTATTATTATTATTATTATTATTATTATTATTATTATTATTATTATTATTATTATTATTATTATTATTATTATTATTGTTATATAGGATAATGTACAGTGACTTAGATCTGTTAGATCAAATTATATATAAAGATTTAATAGATATAAAGAATATTATATTGTAGAAGTATATATATATATATATATATATATATATATATATATATATATATATATATATATATATATATATATATTACTATTATTATTATTATTATTTCCTATATATACTATCCATTAGTATTATATATGTTTTATAGGCTAATTTAATTGAATATACTTTATTTAATTACAATAACCTCTTTTAAAATATCTTCATTATATTATTTTTTATATGATTTATTATCTTCCTTCTAGTCTACTCTTTGTATTAATTTTAATATATCAAAAGAAATAACCTATTTAGAAATAATAAACTATAAAGTAACTACTCTTCTTTCTCTTCTATTACTACATATGTATTATGAATTCTACAAATATATATATATATATATATATATACTCTCCTTCCATTATAAATATTAGTCTTTATTTGAATCATTATGTGTTTTGTTCAAAACTGATTTGTATTAAACTGCATGATAAATAAATGTCATTATTAAATTAGCTAATAATTAATTTTGTGTTTTAATAGTATCTATTATTATTGATATATTTTTCACTATAACAATATAAATCATATTTATTATTTTACTAAATCATTCATGCAAGTGTATTTTTACTCTAATAAATATAGAAGAATAAAATTAATTTATTTCAAAGAATGTACTAATTAGAAAAAAGTAATGCCACATAAATTATCTTATTTGATAATTTGTTCTGTTCTTATCAATTATGTCATATTATTATATCAATAGAACCTATACATGAGGGCAATTATGACTTCATTCCTTGAAAATATTAAAATCGTTATTTCGGTAGTCTCTACACGTTATTAATAAGAATAAATAAACGTATACAACTCATTTTAAACTCTATTAATAGACTTTTGTTTAACGAAGACTTTTTAGTATTAAAAAAAAGAAAAACAGACGTTTTCATCTATCTCCTGGATTTAAATCAAATTTTAATGAAATTTTTATATATAAATAAAAAGATTCTTTTTTACCCCCACCCCTGTTTATTTTTTTATATTTTTCAATCTTTACATAAATATTTTTTCTATTTATATTTCAAAAATATATAATAAAGGTTCTATAAAATGTATTTTTATTATTTTATACATATAATAGTATATAGGTTTCTTTATATCATCAAAATAATAAGTAAATGAATACGATTATGGATAAGGTATATATATATTTATTCTATAATTAATTCTATAGGTTTATTATATTATTATCAACTCAAAATATCAAAAACACTAATATTGGAAAGGTATGTTTCTATTCATTTTTACTAATTATATTCTAGCATCTATAGGAAGACCAAGTATCTCAACCTTGACCCATTACAAAGCTTCTTATCAATGGTATTTACTTATATTCACCTTTTATTCTTTACATTCTTATCATTTCTTTATATATAGGTATTGAAACTTTCTGCGGTCTTATTAGAGTGTTAATAGCTGTATAGATTACTCCATTACAAACTTAAATTGTTCTTCTCTTCTTCTTTTTTTTCCTTGTCTTTTTTTCTCTTTTCTTTGTTCTTTCTTCTGTATATTAATGCTTGAAAAGTTATCCAATCGTTTTGTTTATTTTAAATATGTTTTATTGGCTGATATAAAATAATATATAATTTTCATTGGGTCATTTTTAAAGACATTTTTTATATTCCCGTGAATTTATCAAATATATTAAGGTTTTTCCCCATGCTTATAATTAAGCTGAGAGGGTTCTGATTCAGTCTGATGACAAAACCTCTCTTTGTAGAGGTTTTGTAAAAAAAAACTGCCTCATAGTGAATTGGTATTTTAAGCAAGTCAATAAGTTTTTGTATTCATTCAGGTGAGTCCGTGAATGAATTAGTGAATCGATTAACAAGAAATTGTGAAGGAATGAATGATAAGAATGGTGATGATCCACATATAATTATCCAAGAATCTTCTTTTCTGAATGAAAATGATTTAAATATGAATAATAATGATAATGGAATTGATTATATTCGATTCACTAATAAAGGTCCAGTTTATTCTCTTCCTAAAAGAGTAACAAATAGTCTAGTGGGTAGTCTTCTGTATGAATGTTCCCAAGAAAATCAAAGAACTAATGACGGAAGTATTTATTTGGATTATCGTGGTGATGAAACACTTTTTCCTTTATTAATCGATTCTTTAATGAATAAGAAAATAAATATTGATAAATTGAAATTTGGAGATCAAATTGATTTATTAAATCTATTTGAATATTGTTATTTACCTATTCCTGAAGAATTAATGAAAACCTATTATAGAAGAGATCATGGTGTGAAACAATATGAAGAAGATGATGATGTTGTTCTTTATATAAATGATAAGGAAGATGATAGATTAAAAAAATACTTAAAGAAGAATGGATTAATGAATAAGATTGTTAATGAATATGGTTATGGATATGTAGATTATGATGAAAAGAATAATGAAATGTTTATGAAGATGAATTATACATATATTGATCATATTTATGAATATATTCAATATAATTGTATTTATATTTCTGAAGAAGAAACAAAGAATATTAATAAAGAATTATTAGAGAATGAAATGTGTAGATTATTTGGTGATAAAGTAATAAATATAGTGGATGAATGTATAATCCCTTATTCATATTTCCCCTATACACGTATACTTACTAATAAATCCATGGAAATACCCTTAATGAATTGGCTTGGTAAAGAAAAGAAATGGAAATTATTATTTAGGTATTTATTATTTTATTATATTATATCATTATATATATAGAGCAAGTGAACATGATTTTTTTGTAAGTGAATTTCATAAATATTGTGATAATAAAGGAGAAACAGTAACTATAATCAAACATATAGGTAATAATAATCATATTAATATATTTGGAGGATATGCAGATCAAAGTTGGGAATCTAGAACAAGCAACTGTATATTTATTTTATATAATCATTCAATATAATTTATATAGGTTATAAATCTCATTCTAAAGAATTTCTATTTACTTTAAGTAATGAACATGGTATTCCACCTACTAAATATGATAATATTAATAGTAGCTATGGTATATGTTGTTCTTCTTCTTATGGTCCAACATTTGGAGGTGTTCGTGATATCTATATATCTGATGAATGTCATAGTAATACTAAATCTTTTTGTAAAGCATCTTCTTATTCTGAAGTGAATACTCCTCAAAGACATTCATTATTTGTAAATACAAATAACTCTAATTCTCAAAATAATTATTAAGTAGAAGATTATGAAGTCTGGGGAAGAGCATAAAAAGAATAATAAATTACTATTTCTTTTTTATTTTCTCTCTTTATATATATTGTTTTCTTTTCTTTATTGAGAAAAGTTTTTCATTATATATATATTATTTTTAATAAAATATAAAAAATAGTTTTGTTAATTGTTTTCTAACTGCATTCATACTATTAAAAGTTTATTAATATTAATTTTTATATAATACTTTCAATAATAAATAAATAGTTTTTTAATAAAAATTATTTTCATATATATATTTATAAAATAGATATATAACAAAGGATAACATATAAATTATAAGAATAAACTTATAAAATATATGAAGGATAGGAATTCTATGATAATAATAAGCATCAATACATTATTGTTTATTTAAATAATTAAAAACAATACTTATTGAAAGTTCAAAACAATAAATAGTTATCAATAATATAAAATGAAAGGTGTTTCTATTCTTTTTTTATCAAAAATTTAATACTTTTTATAAACAATAATAATAGGAATACTATATGTATTAATATCAATTTATATAATATATAAATAAAAAATAAATTATACTATTGAATTATAAAAATTTAAATATAAAAAAGATTAAAATAAATGTATAGAATGAATATTATTTAAAAGAAATGAACAAATGTAATAAAATATTAATAATAAAACTAAATGATTTTTTTAAATATAATAAAAAATAATTTATAAACAAGAATAAGTTGAGAATAGTATAGAATTCATGAATAGTATACAATTTACAAAAGTAGCCAAATGAACATTTTAATAGTATTTATAACTAATATAAAATAAGTATGATTATGAAAATAGTTTTTATTATGATGAAGAGTATAAATATAGATGAATAATAGAATAATATAGAAAATTTGAATAAATAATAAAGAAGATAGATTTGATGAGATATATAAAAAATAATATAGGTGTCTTACCAATATTTTGTGGTACTTGTTGTGACTATCTCAGAAAGACATTTAAATCAGGCTTAATATAGTTGAAAAAAAACAATTTTACATTGTTAAAAAATAACAAAGGTGTCACTTTTTTATGACAATTGCTGTTCAATAAAAAAGTGTCATGGAAGAGAGAGATTATTATTATTATTATTATAGAGAACAATTGGTGAATATATTTTCCATTATGAATATATTTATACTATGGAATTAAATGAATGGAATCATGTGATATTCTCATTAATACCATTTTATAAAGATGATAGTTTTGATATATGTATTATATATAATAGTGTAAAATATTTTGTATATTTCTCTCTTCTTTGTTATATAGATATTCATGACATTTAATAATCTATTTATTATTCTCTACGTTTACTATTCTATTCTTATCATGTATATATATAGCAGTTTCTCAACTACTATTTTGAATCTCTCTATCTTTATCTCTATACTTTTAAATTAAATATTTTTATAAAAGTTATAAAACAACAAATATTATATATATCTATATAGATTTATATACGTTATTATCTTCTAAAAGTTCATACCTTTCATCTTCTTGCCTTCAATCCATTATTCTTACCCTTACAACAATTCATATATCCCATTTGCAAGAATTATATTCTTAAGGGTTTCCAACAACTTGATGTATATAAATATATTGTATAATATATATTATATATATATATTGTTTGTATAATATGTATCTACTATATTTAATAATAATAATATATATATATATATAGTACATAAATATTATATAGAGGATGATTCATCTTATTCATTTGTAAGTTCATTTGATCTATTTAATATACTTACTACCATTATAATGTATATATATATATATATTTCTAACAATAAAAATTTATAAGAATATATATATATATAGAGAGAAAACAATTCAAATATTAATCATTAAATAGCTATTTGAATGTTATCCTATATATATTCAATATATCCTATATTTGGTCTTTATTGTTTAAAATGAAATTAATTTTTTGGAATAAATGAATTGAATATTATGTTTGAATTGCTAGATTTGAAAATAGCTTATATTTGAATTATTTTTATGTTAAAAAATATCTTATTAATGAATATATAAATATATAGATTTATATAAGATATATTATTATCTAAGAATAAAAGAAATAAATTGTTGTATATGGTTTAGAAGTGTTAAAAGAAAGATATAAACATTATTAAATATACTAAACTTATATATATATTGAAATATCGATTATAAATGGAAGAAGAACTATTCTATAGGTATATATATATTCTTATTATAGTTATAATTAATATATTTATTCTTATTATAGTTATATATTATTTATATATATTTTATAGTCATAAAAAACTTATATGCATCTTGAACATCATTATGTTATTCTCCTATTAATGTAGTTACTTATATTTGTCTATTTAAAAATAGTTTATGAAATTTTTTTTAAATAATAAATATTATGATTATAGAATAGTTTATGATATAAAGCATATAATACAATGAAACAAATTCATTCTGAATTTGAAGAAATTCTTAAAAAATAAATATTACTATTATTATTATATGCAATAATAATAATAATAATACTATTGTATTTCCTTCTTCTATGCGATCGTCACAACAAAAAGATAAATCAAATCAAGCTTCTCTTTCACATTGGAATAACACATTATTTACGCGATTATTTATGAATCGAAAAAGTCCTTCTGTGCTTTCAACTCCGAAATCTCATTCACCTATTCCACTTCGTTCAATGTCTCCTTCTATCTTTCCTTCTCCTTCTATTAATAATACAAATATTTCTCCTATTACAACTATACATAGATCTTCATCTACTATTCCTTCTTCTTCTTCTCATTCATTTACAGATTCTTCTAATTATTCAACACAACCTTTATCATCTTCAACTATACCTATATCAAATGATTATACTCAATCATATTCTTCTATTCAAGAAAATAATATATATTCTGATACATATATATATATATATCTCAAAAGACATGTTCTATCCTTTCTACATATTTAACTACAGAAAATGAAGAAGATACATCAAGTTTAATAAGTAGTAACATTTCTATGAATAGTAATAATAATTCAATAAATAGTGACAATTCAAATAAAGTTATATTAACTAATAAAATAGCTATAAACCATTATAATGATTCAGAAAATGAATATATAAATAAGAATACATTAAGTCCTATGATTCTTCAAGATAAAGAATTATTTAAAAAGAAGAATAGTATAAATAGAATACCTCAAAATAATCGATTTCATTCAAATAGTATATCTACAGTATATGATAATAATAAACCATTAACAGAAACAACAGAATATTCTAAAACAAAACATTCATCATTACGTCTTCTTAATCATTCTTTCTTCTTCTTCTTCTTCTATTCATAATTTATCTTCTACTATATAAGATAGCCTATCTACATATATATACATAATCAGTCTGAAACTACTCATTATAATACTCCTATTACTCTTCTTCCTTCTTCTAAATTATTTTATATAATATAAATATATATTCATCTACTCCTTCTATAGATATACATTATTCAAATAATAATGATAATAATAATGAAGATAATACTAATATTCAATCAAATGATATATTAGATCCTACAGAACATTCTTTTAATATATATATATTCCATTATCTATATCAACAGAAGATCAGAATTATACTATTAATAATTCTACAAAGAATAATAGTAATATCTCATATAATGAGAAAAATCAATCGTTAGTTCACATAAAAGAAGAACATAAGATTATGAAAACTGAAACTAATAATATGATTTATAATATTAATAGTATTATGAATAATAATAATACTAATGAAAATAATATCGCATACAATAATAATATGGTATTTATTTCTATTATTAATAATATCTCTTCTCTAAATAATACTGTTATTACTACTAACAATAATATAAATAATAATTTTATAATTCAAAATAATAATATAAATAATAATTCTATGATTGCTATTAATAATAATATTTATATTTCTAATACTACTACTATTACTATTTCTACTCCTCTTAATCATATACATACTACTGTTAGTAGTAGTCTTCCTCCTACATCATATACTATCCATTCTTTATCTAATCTATACAATACCATCTTTCTCTATGACTTCAGAATCTCTTTCTTGTTATCATAATAATAGTTCTGATATGAATCATTTAACTAACTCTAATAGTATGCCTGTTCCTACATTCTCATCTAAATCAATTATTACTAGTACAACGACTGATAATCCTATTACTGCTATTACAACAGCAACTACTATTATTACTACTTCTTCTACTATATATTCTTATTATAAGACTAAACGAAGTCATACTATATATTTATCTCCAATTCAATCATTACCGAGTTCTTTATCACCATTATTAGTTGCTACTACTATTATTACTATATCTTCGAATTCAAGGCTAACAATCAAAACTAATTTTTATAATAATAATAATAATAATAATATGAATATAAATGATAATGAGGGTGTTACTTATCCTATTTCTCCTTCATTTCTTTCTTCTACAGGTGTTTTTATTTGTTGAAGAGCTACTAAATATTCTTCATTATCCTATTATAATATGTTTCATTCACAAATAGGGAATCAATCTTATAATCATAATAATAATAATATTTAAATAGATATTCATAAAGACATTAGTAATATTAATGATATTATTGATGTTAAAACTACTGCTAATAATAATTCAAATAATAATAAAAATATAAAGAATGATGAAAATGATTAAGATTTATTATTCATACTAAATTGAATTTTATAAAAAATAATATTAATGATATTATTATACAAATAGAATCATTCTTATTTGATTAATATGATATTTAGTTATATAATATAATAAAAATATATATTTAAATGAATTGATGATAATATTTGAATAGAATAATTATCAAATATAGTTATTGAATAATATTAAATAATGTAAATTTCTATAATAGTAATATATTAGATAGATAAAATTGATGATAAACATATGATGATACATGAAATAGAAGTGGATTGTAAATTGTTATAATATATATAATAAAATTTCATTCAAATTTATTTTTATTAGATCCAGTTTTGGGTACCAAAATAACCGAAAAAAAAATAAAATCGATCTAATATATTCCCAAAATGGGTATGTAATTCAACTAGATCCAAGAATATATTTTGTTTTTCTAAAAAGAAAAAAAATATAAAAAATAAGTGAAATTTTTCTATTATTTTTCTTTTGAAATAAAGATTACTTTTTAAAAAATATATTCTGAATGAATAATTAATATAATTATTTAATTTTTTTACTAATTATTAAAGAAAGTGTTTGCCACCTGTGTAGTTGTAATAATGTATTTTTATTTGATACTCGAAAACTTAATTATAAATATTTTTATTTATTTATATTTATAGTTTATTGGCAATACCTGACGTTATTAGACTATGATCTAGTTGTAATGAAACAGGAAGAAATATGTTCGACAAAGTATTGTAAATGTTGATAATTATTATTATTTATATATAGGTTAATCATAATTGGAATGATTCAGAACAATCTCACAAGGTATACAAACAGTTCTAAATCAAAATAAATTCAAAAAAAAATCAAAAAATAAATGAGAAAATGGGAGATCATTTGTTTTTGTATATATTTATTGTTTTATATTATTTATTTATTTTAGTTGAGAATATTGAAATTAATACTTTGATGTCATTCTGGTGTCTTGAATGTTCTAAATTATAAAACAAACAAAATCTTCAAAAATTCTTATAGGTAAATATTTATATACATATATATATATATCTTTATTTTGTTTGTCATTTAATTCATATGTTTATTATATTAATTTAATTATACTAGATATAAATATATTGAAAATAGTTGTTTTACATTATATCTACTGTTAATTTGGTAATTCAATATTTTATTATATATGTATAAAATTTATTTATTATTTCAATACTTTTTTTATATATATATTTTTTTATTGTATTTTTAATCTTATTTATTTCCTATATAGGAAATTTTAATTAGAAAATAATGTTTAAAACAATTTTAATTAAATATTATGTTATATTGAAATATTTTTATTATTATTAAGAAGAATTTATATACATATATATATATATTGTTTTTATTTAATATATATGAATACATTTATATTTATTTATATTTAGGTTCAGATCGTATTATTATATATATAAAGAATAACAGAGAAATATAAAAGAGAGATTAGTAGTCTTGTAACTTGAATTATTATAGTATATATATATTTAGTTATTTATATTATTTGCTAAATTTATTTATATTATTTGTTATTTATTTATTTGTATTATTTGTTATTCATTTATATTCTGCAGTCATATAAAAAGACTAGTAAACAGGAATACCTATTATGTGACTCACTCTATAGATTACTAGAGGTATCTATAAGAAAATAGTATATATATATATATATATTAGTAATTTTTATTTATGTTATATTTTTTATTTATTTGTTATTAATTTATTTATTATTAATTTATTTATATTATTAGTAATATTATTATAGTTAGTATCTATATATTCTCCATATATAATTGTTGTTATTCTATATAAATCGTTATATATATATAAATGCTACTAATACTATATTCTAGATCCATTTTCATTTCGTTCACTCCTCCTCTTCACCATCTTCATATAGTTATATATATATTTTATGTCTCTCCAGAATATGTAGTGTTTTCAACATATATATGTATATGTATATTATATTATTATAATTTTTTATTGCTATTATTTTTATTGTTTTTTTTTTCTTTTTTAAATGATATCATTTATATATATAGGAATAGAATATAATTCTATATCTTCTTATATTTTCAATTTACTCAAGAATGAATACTTTAACATATTTATTATATATAAATGTAAAACATTCAGATTTCCATGGGAATTAAGTCTACTGACCTTTTATGTCTCATGAAAAATAATATATTGTGTTGGTTTACTATTAATACTTTTTTCTGTATAAATACAGAAGGATTAGAAAATCAATAACAAGTTTATAATTATAAGTATATAAACATATTATGATTATAATTATTGATATAATTATCTCTTACTTCAGTCTATTTTATTATTACTCTTTTTTCTATTCATTGTGTATCTATTTATATATATATATATATAGGTATCGATTTCTATTCTAGACATCTCCCTCTCTTCCTCTCTAATAAACTCTTTATATTCCTGTTATTCACCTTGTCATGTTGATTCTATATTAGTTTCATTGCACAAGATTCATCTGTGTTCCAGAACATACTTAAAACTGTAGAATCTTTCAGTGATAATAATCAATATTTTTTTTATAAATATATATTATTGAAAGAAGTCCAGATCATATTGAAAAAGTATATTTATATATATATTTATTATTATAATATTATATATATAATATAGAACAGTAATTAATTAATTACCTATTTTTATACACACGAAAATATTTGTGTTTCTTTTTGTTCTACAGATATATTATATATCCGATGATTTTATACAATAGAAATATCTTTATGGATATAATAATGTTATTAATTATAAATTGTATATATATATATATATATATATAGTTCCTATTAGTTAATAAATTTGTCTTCTCTTAAATTATCGACTTGCTTATTTACTGTTTCTAAAGAATTCTTTCTTTCTAAGGTGACTCCTATGAATATAACATTATGAAATACTATTATTAATTATATTCTAGATAACTTCAATATTATTAAGTATATATATTTATTGTTTTTATTCAGTATTATTTATCTATTATATATATAGATCTGATTCTTCTATAATGAAGATATTGACTACTATAAAATGGTTTCCTAATAATTTTAATAAATTATATATACCTTCAGAATTATATAATCTTATGGATATCTCTATGAAAACATTATTATCTGAACTATATCATGCTTTTCGATATATTAATGTTTTATTATCAATATATATTTGATTTATTAGGAATTAATTAAATTATACATAGAATAGTTATTTAAGAATATGTTATAATGTAGATGATAAATTTAAGAAGATAAAAAAAATAATAATAATAAAGAAAATATTGATTGATATATACAACTATACAATTTATTATTATGTTATTTAAATAAAGAATAAAATAGGTTTTTAATTTCTTCAAATTCAAAAGGTTTCCTTTCATTTTTCTATGAGAATGAAGGAAAAAAAGAGTATCTATATCTGTGTGCTGAATAATTCTTAAAAAAACTTAAAGAAGTATATATAAGTTATTATTGTTATTTTTTTATGTTTATTATATTATATATATATTCTAGAATCCATTTATTAATATATATTCTACTCCTCCTTCTTCTATATCACAATCAAAATCTACTATAACTACATTATTCTATGATTTAAATGAAAATATTTATATGAATAAGTGTTGGTTAGCTTCTTCAAATTATTCTATTATTACTAAAAAAACAAGTATATATATATATATATAGTATTATATATAATTATTTTCTGATCTTATTCAATCATTATAATTAGCAACTCACTTTTCTTAAGAAATATTATTAAAATAATTAATATGTATTAATTTTCTGTATAAAAAAAGAATTACTCTTAATATTTATTGAAATCAATTAAAAATATATGTGTAACTATATATGAACAATTATTTACTATTAAGAATGAATCTACTAAACCTACTCTTCTTCCTCTAGAACTAATTTCAGGTATATATAAAATTGGGTCCATTCCTCTTTCTAAGGTGAATAAATATATTATTATAACTAAACAATAAATACTGGATTCTATTAAAGAACTATTAAATAATATAAAATGAATTAAAACTAATATAAAATTTAGAAGAATATATTCTGGTTTCATATTTCCTTTAGAAACTAATTATTTATTTATATATAAAGTTTTTATTATTATCTACATATATTGAACAATTAAAAGTATTGAAAAGTCGAAATAATATTGGAAATAAGATTATAGACAAGTATATATATATATATTATTATTATAATTATATATATAATATTGTTATTGATGTATATATTTAGATATTAATACATACAAAGATAAATAGAATGATACTATTTCTTCCTTTGATCTTTTGGTTATTCTCTTTGTATGTTGTTAACTTTAGTTCTTTCGAATTCGAAGAGTATTATTTTGAATGTTTTCATTTAATTATATCTTCTATTATATATTATTATTATATATATTATATCTATAAACTTATTTTTTATAGTCTAAGTATTTTATTAAATTATTCACTGAATTATACTATAATAGATAAGAATGAATTTAATGATAAAAATAAATAATAATGATATAATCAATAGGAGTAATAAACATATATTTCTAAAGGAAAAATAGTCTATGCTATATATATATTCTTTAATAAGTTCTTTTATATCTTTACAACATATATATAATTACTATTCCATGTTATTACTCCTTTTTATTATTTACTAAATAATATATATATATTCGTTTATACTATTATTTTTATTTCTTCTTGTAATTAATATCATAAGAATATAAATTAGTTTATTATTAATGTTTCTACCTAAATAACTATTAGTTTTCTATATATATAGTTTTGTTTATAATAATAATATTTTTTTACACTTTTATTTCTATTAATATTCTTTAAATTGATTCATTTAAAACTTAGTTCTTTACACATTTATTTCTATGAGTATGTAAAAATAAGAAAAACAAATAATTATAAATAAAAAATATTTTTAAAGAATTAGTAAATCAGTTTGTGAAAGTATATCAAATTAAACATTTTCTTATTTTAAATGATATAATTATTGTAATGAAATACTATATAATCATTATAGTATCTCGATTAAACTCAATATAGTTTTTATTTCATTTATTATTGGTTGTTATTCTTTCAATAACCTAATATCACTTGTCATAACATAAATTAAAATATCATAATTATTATATTATGAATATACAGTGATATTTGAACTATACTGACTTTTTTAGTATTCAGTATCTTGAGGAAAAAAGAAGAAATCATCATAGGGTAGAATTTTCAGAGTTTTCGTATATATAAAAATTTTATACATATTTTAGGGTTAGGGGTTAGATTATTATTTGACATAAAAGTTTTTCACATAAATCTTTTTATTATTGATTTTTTACGATTGTTTTTTTTTATTTCTAATGGTATTTATGGTTATTTATAAATATATTTTATTTTATAGTTATCATTTATGACTTAAATAAATAGGAGATGAACACAATTTTTTCTCTTGGATTAAGATATGTTCTTATTTTACTATTTATCTACTCTCTATAATTAGGAATATTTCTTTAGTGCTCTACTGATCAGGAATGACTTGTTTTGAAATGTATGTTTTTAACATTTCTTAATAATAGTTATAATTGGCTTCTTTTAGCTGGTGGTCCTTGAAGTGTAATCATTGATTGATGTGCGTGTTTAATATATATTATTTATAATTATTTTTTTATTCCTTTTTATTTTATACTATATATAGTATTTCAGAATAATCATATAATTGAAGATAAGATGATGTTTTATGTGTTTATATAAGGTGTATAATTTATTATTATTCAATTATCAACATTTTTATAATTACATTTCTATAGTCTTTAAAAATGGTCAAAAAACGACACACTGCATGAATACTAAACATATAAAAAAATTTATGTTAGTTTATTAATTATTTATGTATTATTTTTTATTAGTTTATTATTTTTCTGTTTATAATACTATTAAATGAAAATGAGTTGTTTTGGGATTAAAAAGGATATTAATTAAATATGAAATGACTTATTAAACCCTTTTATATATCATTAATACCCATATTATGTTAATTAAATAATATATATGTTTTATTTCTCATGTATTTTTATTTGCTTAGGGTTAGAACCAAATACATTTCTGAAATTGCTTCTTAAAAAAATATTGGGTCTGATAGTAGTGTCATATACGTTATATGGTGTTGACTTTAGAGTCTAAATGTGATTTTTTATTTCTATTTAGTGCTTTTCTAGAGGATGATAGTAATCAGGCTAAGGGTCATTTAAAAAAGAAAAATAAAAAAATATCTATTTGTAAAAATGTTCTATATGTCAAAGAATCTATATAAAGTAAAAAAAATAATATTAATGTTGTATAGTGATCACTTATAAAGAAATAAAAACAAACTAATTTTTCTTTTAAATTATGAATAGTAAATAAATAATTCTATGAAATATTTAGAATTGTAAAAGAAGTTAAATAAAAATAATTTAAAAATTTTAATTTGCTATTTTTAGATATAAATAAAATTAATATATGAAAAAAAATAAAATTTTAAAAAGAAAATAATTTTTGTAATTCTTGTTTTGGAATAGATTTTAGTGTCATAAATTCATTTTTAATTATGTGTTATATATATAAGATTTATATATATTATTAATGATAATCCATAAATTAGTAATATTAAAGAATTATTTATCATATATAGATAATCATAATCATATTTTTTTCTTATTTTTATTATATAAATAAATATTAATAAAAAATATAATATTTATTTTTATAGATATATATTATTAATTTTATTATTATATACAATTTGAAAACAGATTATTTTTAATTAGAAATATATATATAATATTAAAAGAAATTATTCTTAAAGTGATAAATGTTTTTTTATTAATAAAATATTTTAATTAATTCTTAAAATATATAAAACATTATAGTGTTATAAATTTAAATAAAAATTTATATTAAATGATAATACGTAGAAAATACATATGTGTTGATATATAATTATAATAGATTCAAATGTTATATTTTAATTTATTTTATTATTATAAAATATATATAAATTGTTTTATAAAATATTTTTTATATATTTTAATGTCAATGATTTATTTTTATTAAATGAATTTATAATTTATATTTATAAATATAATTATTTAATTAATATAATATTTATTATAATGTTAATGATTTTAATGATATTTAAGCATTAATAAATAAAAGATAAGAATTATGTATTAAATTATTTATTTAAATAATGAATTAAATATTTTTAAAATAATATTCACATTCATTTATTTATAAATTATTTTTTATACTTTATTTATTCATTCGATATTCTATTAATAATATGGAATTCAAAATATATTTGATAATAAATTATTCTTTGAATAAGATATTTGTTTTTTATTAAGATTAAATGAATTTTTTATAATTTTTATGTAGTTTAATTATTTAATTATTTATTTTATTTATAAAAATGGATTGAATTATGAATAAGTTATATTAATATAAAAGAATTCATTTAAATGTGATACTAGAAATTTTTTTAATATAAATTATATTTATATATATATATTGAATAAATATATTAATAAAATATAAATGAAATAGTATTTGAATATATAATATATATATATTTTTATTAAAAAATGATTATTTCCAAAGTATTTTATGATAATATTTTATATTATAATAGTTATTTTACATTTAACATAATGAATTGTATTTAATAATAATCATTGTTTTATAATAAATAATATTATTAAATAATACTATTAAATTAATATAGAAAATATTACAAACAAATATATTTATTAATTAATAAGAAAAATTTTTAATTAATAAATATATATGTAATTTTTAAATGAAAATAAATATTGATTTATGAATGATATTTAAATTAAAAAAATTAAAATAATGAAAATGATTTAAAAATATAATTTTTATTAAATATTAATATAAAATCTATTTAAATTATTGAATTACAAATTAAAATAATATTTTATATGAATTAATCAATTGATGAAATAAAATTGCATTGAAATTGTTTAATATTAGAAATATTCTTATAAATAATATTACTTTTTATTTATACATATATATAATAATGAATGAAGATAATCATATATATATATGAATTCATTATATATGTAAATATATCTATTTGAATAATAGAAAAGATGTTATTCAAATTTTTAGTTTGTTATATATATATAAAATTATTTATAATATATACTAAGAAATTATATTAGTTTTTAATATATATATATATATATAATTGAGAAGAAAAATTAAAATTAAATTTTTATTTATATTTTTATTTCTGAATGTATAAAAGCATATAATTTATAAGTAATAATTCAATTAGTAATGAATGTTTTATAGAATATTTATGATATTCATTAGAATTATGTTAATTAATGTTTATACGATAAAATAATAATGAATATATGTATATATATACATATAATTACAAATAATTATAAAATATTAATTTTTTTAATAACAAACACTAATTTTTAAAATAATTGATATATTTGATTATTTTGTGTAAAGAATAATAAAGTTAGATGATAATCAATGGAAAATATAGAATTTATGAATAATTTGACTTATTACTATAATATTTATAAATAATCTTGATTATTAATTGAAGAAGCTTAATTTATATATAAAACAAAATTAGGTAGAATAAATAGTAGCTTAGAGTCTAATATGACAAATAAGTGTAATGTTTTGTTCTAGTATAGGTGTATGTAAGTCATATAGATAATAATGAGTACCTAGGAGTATATAGGAGACTTGATAAGTCATTCATAACAAAAAAATTAATAAGTAATCATTTTTAAATATAATGAAATATTTATGAAATTTATGACTTTTTGAGTGTAATTTGATGAATAATCGTGATTATGTTCTAAGCTTGATTATATATATATAAAATGATATTTTTATGATTATTGAAGAGTTCTAGAGTAAAATTGAATAAATACCCGTGATTATTTTTGAAAGTTGATGATTTTAAATATAATGATACATTTATGATTATTTATGTTATCCAAAGTAAAATTTGGTAGATAATCGTGATTATTTTTGAAAGTAAGATATTTTTATAGAAAACGATAGACTTATGTATATATATGACATATAGAGTGTTATATGGGATATTTCAGTAATTATTTAGAAAATTATTATATTTTTATACAAAACCATAGACTCATCTATGTTATAAGTCTTATAGGTTTTCTGTAACATATTTAGGTGGTATTTTATGAGACTCGAGTATTTTACGGATCATGATAATATTATGATTATTTATGATTTATAGAGTCTTATTTGATAAATTCCCATGATTATTTTTGAAAATTGATTATTTTTACATATAATGATATATTTATGGTTATTTATGACTTCTAGAGTATAATTTTATATATTCCTGTGATTATTTTTGAAAGTAAGATATTTTCATAGATAACAAAATACTTATGCATATATATGAGGTATAGAGTGCTATGTAATATACCTTAGTGTCTCTTTTAAAAACTAAGATATATTTGAGTCAAATAAGTTAGGGTTATATGTATATATGATTTATAGGTGTTTTATGACATAATCATGTGACTGTTCATGAAAGTTGAGTATTTTATATACAATGACACATTTATGATTATTTTTGACTTATAGAGTGTTATTTGATAAATTCCCATGATTATTTTTGAAAATTGATTATTTTTAGATATAATGATATATTTATGATTATTTGCGACTTCTAGAGTATAACTTGATAAATTCCCGTGATTAGGGTTAGGGTTAGGGTTTAGGGTTAGGGTTAGGGTTAGGGTTAGGGTTAGGGTTAGGGTTAGGGTTAGGGTTAGGGTTAGGGTTAGGGTTAGGGTTAGGGTTAGGGTTAGGGTTAGGGTTAGGGTTAGGGTTAGGGTTAGGGTTAGGGTTAGGGTTAGGGTTAGGGTTAGGGTTAGGGTTAGGGTTAGGGTTAGGGTTAGGGTTAGGGTTAGGGTTAGGGTTAGGGTTAGGGTTAGGGTTAGGGTTAGGGTTAGGGTTAGGGTTAGGGTTAGGGTTAGGGTTAGGGTTAGGGTTAGGGTTAGGGTTAGGGTTAGGGTTAGGGTTAGGGTTAGGGTTAGGGTTAGGGTTAGGGTTAGGGTTAGGGTTAGGGTTAGGGTTAGGGTTAGGGTTAGGGTTAGGGTTAGGGTTAGGGTTAGGGTTAGGGTTAGGGTTAGGGTTAGGGTTAGGGTTAGGGTTAGGGTTAGGGTTAGGGTTAGGGTTAGGGTTAGGGTTAGGGTTAGGGTTAGGGTTAGGGTTAGGGTTAGGGTTAGGGTTAGGGTTAGGGTTAGGGTTAGGGTTAGGGTTAGGGTTAGGGTTAGGGTTAGGGTTAGGGTTAGGGTTAGGGTTAGGGTTAGGGTTAGGGTTAGGGTTAGGGTTAGGGTTAGGGTTAGGGTTAGGGTTAGGGTTAGGGTTAGGGTTTAGGGTTAGGGTTAGGGTTAGGGTTAGGGTTAGGGTTAGGGTTAGGGTTAGGGTTAGGGTTAGGGTTAGGGTTAGGGTTAGGGTTAGGGTTAGGGTTAGGGTTAGGGTTAGGGTTAGGGTTAGGGTTAGGGTTAGGGTTAGGGGTAGGGTTAGGGTTAGGGTTAGGGTTAGGGTTAGGGTTAGGGTTAGGGTTAGGGTTAGGGTTAGGGTTAGGGTTAGGGTTAGGGTTAGGGTTAGGGTTAGGGTTAGGGTTAGGGTTAGGGTTAGGGTTAGGGTTAGGGTTAGGGTTAGGGTTAGGGTTAGGGTAAGGGTTAGGGTTAGGGTTAGGGTTAGGGTTAGGGTTAGGGTTAGGGTTAGGGTTAGGGTTAGGGTTAGGGTTAGGGTTAGGGTTAGGGTTAGGGTTAGGGTTAGGGTTAGGGTTAGGGGTAGGGTTAGGGTTAGGGTTAGGGTTAGGGTTAGGGTTAGGGTTAGGGTTAGGGTTAGGGTTTTAGGGTTAGGGTTAGTTAGGGTTAGGGTTAGGGTTAGGGTTAGGGTTAGGGTTAGGGTTAGGGTTAGGGTTAGGGTTAGGGTTAGGGTTAGGGTTAGGGTTAGGGTTAGGGTTAGGGTTAGGGTTAGGGTTAGGGTTAGGGTTAGGGTTAGGGTTAGGGTTAGGGTTAGGGTTAGGGTTAGGGTTAGGGTTAGGGTTAGGGTTAGGGTTAGGGTTAGGGTTAGGGTTAGGGTTAGGGTTAGGGTTAGGGTTAGGGTTAGGGTTAGGGTTAGGGTTAGGGTTAGGGTTAGGGTTAGGGTTAGGGTTAGGGTTAGGGTTAGGGTTAGGGTTAGGGTTAGGGTTA